>CM026892.1:25437207-25904614 GCA_015227895.2 Colaptes auratus
AGAAATAATAGCATAGCATAGCATAGAATAGAATAGACCAGACCAAGTTTGAAGAGACCTTCAAGATCATCACATCCAACCCCATCATCCAACACCACCTAACCAAGTAAACCAAGCACCCTATCAAGTCTCCTCCTAAGCACCTCCAATGATGGTGACTCCATCCAACCCCATCCAATCTGACTTCAAATGTTTCCAGGGGTGGGGTATCTCCCACCTCCCTGGTGGTGACTCCAGCCCACAGTCTTTGACAGGTAACAAGCTGGGTGGTAAGATAGGAATGCATTTGAATTTTGAGGAAGGGGATTGAGCTGTTCTTCATTCTGGTGAGCACATTTTTTAGAGCTTGTTGCTGTCTCCAACGCTGATGAGGCTGCCCCCTTCACCTACAACTACCTGAAGGGAGGTTGTAAACAGGTGGGATGGTCTCTTCTCCCAGGCAACCAGCACCAGAACAAGAGGACACAGTCTCAAGCTGTGCCAGGGGAAGTTTAGGCTGGAGGTGAGGAGAAAGTTCTTCATAGAAAGAGAGATTGGCCATTGGAATGTGCTGCCCAGGGAGGTGGTGGAGTCACTGTTGCTGGAGATGCTCAAAAAAGGCTTGGATGTGGCACTTGGAGCCATGGTGTAGTTGTCAGGAGGTGTCAGGTATTAGGTAATAGATTCGACTTGATGATCTCTGAGGTCTTTTCCAACCTGGTTGATTCTATGATCCATCAAGAGACTGGCAGTTTCAGATGGGTTCCTAACAAGAAAGAACTTGAGGCACCCCAAGGTCCCCCACCTCAGGGATGAAATGTTGCCTTACCTGCAGCAAGCTATTCCCAGCACCTCTGCTGGCCAGCTCTGCTTTGCAGTGCCATAAAGCAGGTATAACTGCTCTTTGCCCTCACTGTTGTGAAGTTCTCCCAAGTGGAGAAATGGATCTCCTGCCTCTGAAAATTTTGTCTGGTTACTTCACATTAGCTCTGAGGTGTTCTCCTGCTGGAGCTGTCCTCTCAGGCCAGCCCAGCCCAGCCAAGCAAAGTCCACCTTCAAATACCTCAGATCCACCTCACCACCCATGCAAAGTCCTGCGGCTTCCCACAACTCCTCTGTTTAATTAGGAGCTTGGAAAACTGAATTAACATCAAAGGCTGAAGTTCTCATGGGTGAATTCTCCCTGTTTTGAGGTTCTCTGTCAACCCAGACTTCAAATCTCTCCTGCAGAATTTCTGGAGAGTTTAAAAACCAACCAACCAAACAAAGCAAACTCATACATCAAGTACAGAAACTCCCTGCCCCCACCCCCCAAGGAGTCGAGGCTTCCTTTATGATGGCACATTTCAAACAGAATTAGCACTCCTGGAGAATCTTTCAGAGCTCAGAGGAGCTGTAAGAGAGCAAGGGGGAGAAAAAAAAAGGCCCACAAAAGGCCAGAGGAAGAAATATGTAAGCAAATGAGAAATGACAAAGGGAAAACTTCGTTTCAAACAGCACTGTGAAAGACAGGGCTTGAATTTTGCCAGCCCCTCTCCCCCCCAGCACCAGCCACCAAGGAGTGCCCAAGCTGCTGCTTCTGTGAATTTAAATGAGCCCTCAAAGCCAAAAGCTGCTTCAGAGGCAGATAGAGCTAAGTAACAGCAAACATGCAGAAATACCAGTGGGGCAGGCCAGTTGTTAAAGTCATAGGAAAAGAGAACCAGAGCGAGGTGGGCAGCTGAAGAAAAGTCTTGCTCCAGCTGGCAGCTTCCTCTGCTTGCTTTGAAAAAAATAGTAAGGGAAGAATAAAATAAAATGGGAAAACAATGGTTAGCTCTAAGCATCAGGGATAGGATAGGATAGGATAGGATAGGATAGGATAGGATAGGATAAGATAGAATAACCCAGGTTGGATGAAACCTTTGAGATCATCAAGTCCAACCTATCACCCAACACCATCTAATAACTCAACCATGGCACCAAGTGCCTCATCCAGACTTTTCTTAAACACCTCCAGGGATGGTGACTCCACCACCTCCCTGGGCAGCACATCCCAATGGCCAATCTCTCTTTCTGGGAAGAACTTCTTCCTAACATCCAGCTTGAACCTCCCCTGGCACAGCTTGAGACTGTGTCCTCCTGTTCTGGTGCTGCTTGCCTGGGAGAAGAGACCAAACCCCGACTGGCTACAACCTCCCTTCAGGGAGTTGTAGATGGCAATAAGGTCTCCCCTGAGCCTCCTCTTCTCCAGGCTAAGCAACCCCAGCTCCCTCAGCCTCTCCTCCCAGGGCTGTGCTCCAGACCCCTCCCCAGCTTTGTTGCCCTTCTCTGGACACCTTCCAGCATCTCAACATCTTTCCTAAACTGAGGAGGCCAGAACTGGACACAGGACTCAAGGTGTGCCCTAACCAGTGCTGAGCACAGGGCAGAACGACTTCCCTGCTCCTGCTGGCCACACTGTTCCTGGTCCAGGCCAGTTCAATCTCTGTTTGATGTGAGGAGCTGATCTGAAGCGATACCGTTTTACTGAGTGGGATTTCATAACAAGGCTTTTGCTTACTGGAGGTCAGGAGAGGGACAGAAGCACATCAGGGCTATTGTCCCATTAACAGAGGCGCTCCTCAGCGCCACTTCTCTGTCTCAAAGGCTTCTATTCACAAGGCCACTTCCCTGCACGCTGCTGGAATGGAAGCTAGAATAAAACACACACTTCACTTCCCCCCACGCTGCCGACTGGCAGCATTTGTGCTAAAGCTGGTAGGAAAATGTTTCACGGGACAGTTTCCCCTCAGCAAATGGTTTCTCCAGAGCACAACACGAGCAGGCACATGCTGATTTTTTTTTGTTTTGATGTTTTCAGCAGATCTGTTCTCCAGTGACTCAGAATGAAACTGAGTGTGGTTTTCTCAGTGTTTCTGTTTCTCTGGCTGGTTTGTTGAGGTTTTTTTTTCCCCCCTCTTAGGATGCACACACTCTTTTGCTCCGTGTAAACACATTACTTAGTGGCTTTCTGGTGCTGCTAACAACGGAGGCATCTTGTTTACTACACCCCCCTCCCACTCCAGCTTGCACAGATGTGCACCAGCAGAGACTCAGAGAGTTCTGTGCCACGTCTCTCCATCATTCCTGGAAATAAAAAGGGCTTTCTAATGTTTTCAGTGTTTTACAATATCCATTCCACTTTTCATTCTCATTTATGGTGAAAATCTGCTCCTTTACAGCAAGGAAATTTCAGAACTGTCTAGGGGATGAAACATTTTCCCTCTTATTTTGTCTAATCTGTTCTGCATGCACTTTGCAAGGCAGAATTGCTGTGTTTATTTTGTTATATGTGTGTATTTATTGATCTATTTTTCTATATGCATTATCTGGTGACATGCATAAGGTAAAAGTATCATTGATGGATAAATAGCTTTGATGGAGCTGTCTGTGAACACCCACACTGTTCAAGTTCAAAGATAGTCTCCTAACAGAGAAATTCTCCCAGGGTACCAAGTTTCATAGGGTTGTTGAAATTTTCTCTTAGACTCTAAGTCATAAAATAACCCTTTGTTCCTATAAAATATACACCCCCCTCTCCCCATGCCCAAGTATCACAATTACCTGTTAGCAGAGAGCTGCTGTGTTCTGCTCCTATCACATCAGTTGGCAGAAGATGAGGTTTCATAGCATTGTCAGGGTTGGAAGGGACCTCAAGGATCAGCCAGTTCCAGCCCCCTGCCATGGGCAGGGACACCTCACACTGCAGCAGGTTGCTCACAGCCGCAGCCAGCCTGGCTGCAAACACCTCCAGGCAGGAGGCTGCCACCACCTCCCTGGGCAGCCTGTGCCAGGCTCTCACCACCCTCCTGCGGAACAACTTCTTCCTGACATCCAATCTCAATCTACCCAGTTCTAGTTTTGCTCCATCCCCCCCAGTCCTATCCCTCCCTGACACCCTCAAAAGTCCCTCCCCAGCTGTCTTGGAGCCCCCTTCAGATCCTGGAAGGCCACAACGAGATCTCCTTGGAGCCTTCTCTTCTCCTGACTGAACAGCCCCAACTCCCAGGAGGTGTGTACAGAAGGTGTATACAGTTTACATACACCGACATCTAGAAGGAGCAGAAAGTAGAGATCTGTACAATGAGTGATGCCCTTTTTATTTTCCCTCTGTCTTTGAGAAAGAAAATCATGAGAGTGAGTTTGTAATGGCAGGCAGTGTGTAGCAGCAGCCATTGGCAGCTAGGGTCGATGACAATTTGTCTAGTTTAGCTGTGGCACCACACTCATACCTATGAGCTCCCAAGCATTTCTCTGCGTGAGGGGATGTGTGCTCTTCCCCCAGAGCCCCCTCCACCCCCCACCACAGCCTCTAGTTTTCTTCTATAAATACATCCTGCCATAAACACAACCCCTGGCTCTCTCCCTTACGAGTTGTTCTGAGGAAATAGAATGGTATCCTGCCTTGCACTTTGAAACTTTGTTTATGAAACATCTTCATCAAGCCACTAAAAGGCACGTGGGCAATAAAATCCTGGCTGTTGCTCACCAGCCCTCCAGATTGAGCCTTTTATTTATTTATTTAAATTAAAGACATTGCCTGCACTGCAGCTACTTTGTGGCAAGTTCACAACTTCAAGTGAAATAATCCTGCATGCACTTACTGATTCATGAGCCCTCTGGGTTCTGCTGGTGCACAGCTTGGCATTTAATGAAATCAGAATACAGAACACAGAATTCACCAGATTGGAAAAGACCTTTGAGATCATCAAGTCCAACCTATTACCCAACACCATCTGATCAACTAAACCATGGCACCAAATGCCTCATCCAGGCTCTTTTTAAACACCTCCAGTGATGGTGACTCCACCACCTCCCTGGGCAGCACATTCCAATGGCCAATTTCTCTTTCTGGGAAGAATTTCTTCCTAACATCCAGCCTAACCCCCCCCTGGCACAGCTTGAGACTGTGTCCTCTTGTTCTGCCACAGGTTTTCTGGGAGAAGAGACCAACCCCCATCTGGCTGCAACCTCCCTTCAGGTAAGTGTAGACGGCAATAAGGTCTCCCCTGAGCCTCCTCTTATCCAGGCTAATCTAAGAGCCCAGACCAAATAATGCCACTTAGTTTTAATCCTCATAATATTCAGTGTTTATTGTGACTTTCATCAACACTCAATATGGCCAAGATGCTGCTCCTGTATCCTTGGGCTTCTCCCAGCCCAGCAGTCACTGCCAGAAAGACATCTTCCCTTCTGAGGATGGAAAAATCCTGCCTGGCAAACAAACCTTGTGCTGCTTTCTCAGAGATATTTGACTTTTATTATGTTTCTTTTGACATTTAAGTACACTTGAACACCCACAGATATATATATTTTTTTTCCCTACATCAAGTCTTTATTAAAGCAATTTGCTGGTAACCAAAGAAATTCAAGTCATTTATAGAGAGACTCTCAGACAGACATCTGGATGCCTTCATGTTTATAAGAGCTGTCAAAAATGTTCCTGAATATTAGGGTTTGAGTAGATGCAGACAGAATCATAGAATGGTTAGGGTTGGAAGGGAGCTCAAGGATCAGCCAGTTCCAACCCCCTGCCATGGCCAGGGACACCTCACACTACAGCAGGTTGCTCACAGCCACAGCCAGCCTGGCTGCAAACACCTCCAGGCATGAGGCTTCCACCACCTCCCTGAGCATCCTGTGCCAGTTTCTCACCACCCTCATGGGGAACAACTTCTTCCTGAGAAAAGGTCCCCATTGAGCTGCGAGAAATAGGGGTTTAGTGCTTTCTATTTTTCTTCCTTTTTTGTTGTTGCTGCTTTCCTTCTGGCTAGGAGCAAAACTTGAAAGTCTCTACTTTTTCTAGTCAAGAATGGTTTCATATTTTAACATTTACCTAATGCTTTACCAAAATATTTTGCATTTTGATTATGCAAGAGACACTTTTCACACAAAACAAAACCTTACAAAGGAAAAAAATCATAGAATGGTTTGGGTTGGAAGGGACCTTAAAGATCTATTTCCTTAAACATCCAGTTCCAACTGCCCTGCCATCGGCAGGGACACCTCCCACCAGCCCAGGTTGCTCAAGGCCTCCGCATCCAACCTGCCCTTGAACACCTCCAGGGAGAGAACATCCACAACCTCCCCGGGCAACCTGTTCCAGTGTCTCACCACCCTCTCTGGAAGGAAAAAATGGGAAGGATTCTTTGGCTGGATACTGAAATACAGAGGGGTTTTTTGCTGTTGTTGTTTTCCCATCACTAACACATTTTATGGGTGTGATACATCTCTGTTTTTGCGGGGAACAGTCACTGCCAAATCCTCCCAACCAGATTTTCCTAGATTTCCATTCCCAATAGCTTTTTCAGCCAGAAAGAAAAGAGGCAGCAAAATGCTCTCAGTGTTATTCTGCAGTTGTGCTTGGCCCTGTGGGAGCTTCATGCATCAGGCTGGTCCCCTCGTTGGGGGGGTGGGGGTGGGTCAGGAGGAGGCGGCAGCCAGCCCCGCTCCAAAACAACATTTGTTCTGCCAGCCACGCTTTGGCTGCTTACCCTCAGTTTTCCTTTCTCCCCTCTCAGATGACAACTGTTGAGTGGAAATAATTTTAAAATTACAGAATGAAATTACCAGAAACACAGCTTATAAAGAAAAAAAAAATAATCAAAAATATCCACAAATCTCTCCTCCACATTTTAATTTTTTGGTGGTTTTGCTGTGTGTTGTTTGGGCTTTTTTTCTCCATTCTGCAAAGATAAATGTCTGAGAAGAAGTGATTAATTCAAGCTTTACTTTGCAGATGATCTCTCAGGCCTAGCAGCATATTTTTTTTTGCACAGTCAGTATTTTGTAAATGTTTTGATTAATAAACCTTTCTATCAGAGCACTGCAGCTCGTTGGGGATTGAAAGGGATGCTTGCACTCTTGGGAAAAGCACAGGGGTTGGCCCTGCATGGTTTCCTAACTCAGCCCAAAGGAAATGTACAAGAAAGAAAAAGAAGAAAAAATAAGGAAAAAGAAAAAAAAGAAAAGAGAAAAGAGAAAGAGAAAGAGAAAGAGAAAGAGAAAGAGAAAGAGAAAGAGAAAGAGAAAGAGAAAGAGAAAGAGAAAAAAAGAAAAGAAAAAGAAAAAGAAAAAGAAAAAGGAAAAGGAAAAGGAAAAGGAAAAGAGGAAAAAAGAAAACAGAAAAGAAAAAAAAGGGGAAAGGAAAAGAAAAAAGGTAAAAAGAGAAAAGGAAAAGGGAAAAAAGAAAAATAAAAAAGAGAAAAAGAGAAAAGAAAAAGAAAAAGAGAAAAAGAAAAAAAAAAAAAAGAAAAAGAAAAAGAAAAAAAAAAAGAAAACAGAAAAGGAAAAAAAAAAAGGAAAAGAAAAAAGTATAAAGAGAAAAAGAAAAGAAAAAATAATAAAAAGAAAAAGAGAGAAACAATAAGAAAAAAGGGAAAGAAAAAAGAGGAAAAAAAGAAAAGAGAAAAAAAAAAAAAAGAAAAGAGAAAGGAAAAATCAAAAAAGAGAAGAAAGAAAAAAGAGGAAAAAAGAAAAGAGAAAAAAAAGAAAAAAGAAAAGAGAAAAGGAAAAAAATAAAAAAGAAAATGAAAAAGAATAAAGAAAAAAGAAAAAAGAGAAAAGCAATAAGAAAAAGGGAAAGGAAAAAAGAGGAGAAAAGAAAAGAACAAAAAAAATTTAAAAAGGGGGAAAAAGAAGAAGGGGGAAAAAAGAAGAAAGAGAACAAGAAAGGAAGAAAGGGTGGGTGGAGAGGAGGGCAAAAACATGCTGGTGACTGCAAAAGCTTCTACTTTCAAGCACAGAAACACCCTGAGGTGTCAAGCTGTTTGAAAGCAATGGTGTTCTTGGCAGAAGCAGCTGCCACCACTGCCCCAGGCTGCTGTTATCTCGCCCAACCCAGCCCAGCCACCCCCAGCAGGCTCCCTGCCTCTGGTCCTGAGCATCAGCTGCTCCCCGAGCAAATGCATCATAGAATCAGAGAATGGTCTTGGTTATAAAAGACCTTTAGGATCCTTGAGTCCAACCATTAACCCAACACTGCCGAGTCACTACTAAACCACGTCCCTCAGTACCACATCTATATGGCTTTGAAACCCCTCCAGGGATGAGGACTCCACCACTGCCCTGGGCAGCCTGTTCCAAGTCTTGACAGCCCTTTTGGGGACGAAATTGTTCCTCATGTCCAACCTAAACTTCTAGTGCAACATGATGCCAATTGCTCTTGTCCTATTGCTTGTCCCTTGGGAGAAGAAACCAACTCCCAGCTGGCTCCAACCTCCTTTCAGGCAGAGCAATAAGGTCTTCCCTCAGTCTCCTTTACTCCAAGCTAAATAACATCCGTTCCTTCAGCTGATTCTAGATCTCTCCAAATTTGTTGCCTTGCTCTGGACATACTCCAGCCCCTCACTGTCCACCTTGTAGTGGGGATCTCAGCACCACCTCTGTCCCCCTGAAACCATATCTACAAAACATAAACCCAGAATCAAGACCAGAACCTGAGCCTTCCATTAGCTGTCTGGCTCAGGAATCATAGAATCACAGAACTGTCAGGGTTGGAAGGGACCTCAAGGATCCTCTAGTTCCAACCCCCCTGCCATGGGCAGGGACACCTCACACTAGATCAGGTTGCTCAGCTTTTGAACAGCCACAGCTGTCCCATCCCACAGGGATGGGAAAGATTTCTCTGCAAGCTCTCACATTAAAGATGTTCATCTTTGATGCTGGAGAATAAGTTTGCTCTTGCTTTGCTATTTGCTTTGACTTATGTTTAATGCCACAAGTACCGAGTGATTCACCCCTGCTTTGAACAGGCTTGCAAATAACCTTTGAGCACCAAGAGCCCTGAGGAGGCACAGCCTGCCTGAGCTCACCAGGAGGATTTGGTGTGAGGAATTGGTCTAGCAGCCCCACCTCCTCCCCCTGGTTTGCACAGGTCAAGCACAGGTCTGGATTTGTCACTGCTATTATTTGGCTATTGTGAGAAAGTTCCTTCGTTAATAGACCTGCCCCAAGCGAGCCAAGAGACAGGGGAAGCCTTGCACTAAGCTTCTCTCAGGGAAAGCAGCATGGAATCATAGATCATTTGGGTTGGAAAAGACCCTTAAGATCAAGTCCAACCACTCTCTGACTCTACCAGTTCTGGTGCTAAACCATGTCTCTCAGCATCACATCTCTGCATCTTTCAAACACCCCCAGGGATGGGGACTCAAGAGCCTGTGCCAATGGCTTCTGTTTTCATTGAACAGCACTGGGGTTTGATTATTGACCCTTATTGTTCCATTCTTTTGTAAATAAAATCAGGACTTAGGATCACAGCTCACAGGATGTTAGGGGTTGGAAGGGACCTCCAAAGGTCATTTAGTCCAACCCCCCCATCAGAGCAGGACCGTAGAATCCAGCACAGGTCACACAGGAATACATCCAGATGGGTCTTGAAAGCCTCCAGAGAAGAAGACCCCCAACTTCTCTGGGGAGCCTGCTCCAGTGCTCTGTGACCCTCCCAGTGAAGTTCTTCTGCATGATGAGGTGGAACCTCCTCAGAAACTCTTTTAATCTGCCGAGACTCCAGTTGTGGTGTCACACCCAGAAAGGTTTCAAAGGTTTACTCTTAGTCTGATTCTTGCTTATAGAAACAGAACAGGCACCATAATTCAAGGTTTGATGCACCCCCAGAAGAAGGAGCAACACTTAGGCTGTGCTGATAATGTAAAAAGGTATAGACACCAGAAAAAAGCATTCAAGTGCCAGGCAGAAAGCTCAGTATCTTATTTTTACAGAATTAACCAGGTTGGAAAAGAACTTTGAGGTCATCGAGTCCAACCTATCACCCAACACCATCTCATCAACTAAGCCATGGCAGCAAGTGCCTCATCCAGGCTCTTCTTAAACACTTCCAGGGATGGTGACTCCTCCACCTCCCTGGGCAGCACATTCCAATGGCCAATCTCTCTTGCTGGGAAGAATTTCTTCCTACCATCCAGCCCAAACCTCCCCTGGTGCAGCTTGAGACTGTGTCCTCTTGTTCTGGTGCTGGTTACTTGGGAGAAGAGACCAACCTCCACCTGGCTGCAACCTCCTTTCAGGTAGTTGTAGAGAGCAAGGTCTCCCCTGAGCCTCCTCTTCTCCAGGCTAAGCAACCCCAGCTCCCTCAGCCTCTCCTCACAGGGCTGTGCTCCAGACCCCTCCCCAGCCTTGTTGCCCTTCTCTGGACACCTTCAAGTGTCTCAATGTCCTTCTTAAGCTGAGGGGCCCAGAGCTGGACACAGGACTCAAGGTGTGGCCTAAGCAGTGCTGAGTACAGAGGCAGAATGTCTTCCCTGCTCCTGCTGGCCACACTCTTCCTGATGAAGGCCAGGATGCCATTGGCCTTCTTGGCTGCCTGGGCACAGTGCTGGCTCATGTTCAGCTGCTGTCAACCACTACCCCCAGGTCCCTCTCTGCCTGGCTGCTCAGCAGCCACCCTGAGCCCCAGCCTGTAGCGCTGCCTGGGGTTGCTGTGGCCGGTGTGTAGAACCCGGCCCTTAGATGTGTTTTTAATAGTAATGGAGTATATTAATGAGACAAAGTTGGACCCCAGCATTATAACTCTTGCAGCAGATATTATCATTACATGCACTTCCCATTATTACTAATTTTGCATTCAGCATACCAGGAGCATTAATTCAGAGGGAGTTTGCAAGCTGAGCAAGCCAGATTGCTTAGGAAAATAAACGTCTCTATTACTTTTTATAGCGCTGAAATTAATTTACAGCTCCAGATTGTGATAACTAAATTGAGAATTAAAACTATATTTGCTACCTGAGATTTCCCAGAGATTAGCATTCATGAGGCTGTAAAAATATTAACTGCTTTAAATAATGCTTGCAATATTTCCAGGGTATAAAGCATCTTCCCTGAGCTCATTTTAATTTATTTAGCATCTCTCTCTTTTAAGCCTTCTTTTTTAGCAGAGTCACACCACTGGAAGATGAGAATATTACATTAGGAGAAATCCTATTTACAGTGATGCAATGGAATGCATGCAACACATTACACATTTCCAGGGGCTCTGGAAGGCGTGGAAACGAAAGAAAAAAGAAGTTTAATGACGTCTTTAAGGGCTCTCAGGTTGCCTTTGTGCTACAAGAAAAGCTGAAGGAGGATTGTCGGAGTGGCTGGAGAGCAGGGGGTTTGGACTAGATGACCCTTAAAGGTCCATCTGAACCCAAACCAGTTTGTGATTCCAAGATTCTGAAAGAGATGGGAGGATCAGGGCCTTGGAACCTTCAAACTCTTACATGAAGGATCTGGAGGTGCTGGAAGGTGTCCAGAGAAGGGCCATAAGGATGAGCAGAAGGCTGGAGCTGCTTTCCTATAAGGACAGACTGAGGATTTAGGGCTACTCAGTCTGGAGAACAGAAGGCTCCAAAGAGACCTAATTGCCATCTTCCAGTATCTGAAGAGGGCTACAAGAAAGTTGGGGAGGGACTTTTGAGGGTGTCAGGGAGTGATAGGACTGGGGAGAATGGCAAAAACCTAGAACTGGGTAGATTGAGATTGGATGTTAGGAAGAAGTTCTTCCCCAGGAGGGTGGTGAGACATTGGCACAGGTTGCCCAGGGAGGTGGTGGAAGCCTCCTGCCTGGAGGTTTTTGCAGCCAGGCTGGCTGTGGCTGTGAGCAACCTGCTGCAGTGTGAGGTGTCCCTGCCCATGGCAGGGAAGTTGGAACTGGCTGATCCTTGAGGTCCCTTCCAACTCTACCAATTCTAACTAAGCCAGTGAACACTGTAAGATCCTTCATGGCAGTTGTTTCATTCTCCTCTGAAGATCACTTTGCACCTTGGGCTGTCAGTGGAGTGGGATGTGCTGCACGTTTGCATCTCCACCACCCTCCTCTGCAGCTCCATGCGTGGAGCTGACTACACCCAGTTATTTATAGTTGAATACATTAAAAACAACCATGACTGCTACCCAAAATGGGCAATAATTTTGCCATTTATATAGGTGAGGGGTTTTTTGAGCCTTCAGTGTGTGACCAAGCCCTCCATCCTGCCTGTCAGAAAACCACTTCTGAAATGAATGAAAGGCTGAGCTCCTTATCCAACTGGCTCATACAAGCAGCTGAAGCTTAAAGAGAGCCATCAAATTTCATAAGAAAATTGGGTGAGTTGGACATGGTGTCACTGTAGGATTAGGTTCTCAGTCAATAACATCTGTTCCAATATGTGCCTTGTAGAAAAAGGAAAACAGGATTTATATTTAAACCCATAGATTGAAGACGAAACACATTCACAGCTAGGAAGGTGCAATTCTTCCTTAGAGGTTTGGGTAAATTCTTGCCTGAATTTGACATTTGCTGATTTAATGAAATATCTGCTTAATTGTATGTGTCTGCAGAAGGTTCAGAACTGAACCACCATGCAGCAGCAGATCTAACCTTTTGCTGGATTCTTTTTATTTGAGTGGAATGGATGCAGTAATTGGAGGGGGCTACAGGCTGGGGTCAGGGTGGCTGGAGAGCGGCCAGGCAGAAAGGGACCTGGGGGGACTGGTGTAGAGTAGGCTGAACATGAGCCAGCAGTGCACCCAGGGGTCGAAGAAGGCCAATGGCATCCTGGCCTGCATCAGGAAGAGTGTGGCCAGCAGGAGCAGGGAGGTCATTCTGCCCTGTACTCACCACTGGTTAGGCCACACCTTGAGTTCTGTGTCCAGTTCTGGGCTCCTCAATTTAAGAAGGACATTGAGACACTTGAAGGTGTCCAGAGAAGGGCAACAAAGCTGGGGAAGGGTCTGGAGCTCAGCCCTGTGAGGAGAGGCTGAGGGAGCTGGGGTTCAGCACCCTCAGACTAAGGCAGTTTTTCCATATGTTTAGGTGGAACTTCCCGTGTTCCAAATTTCTCCTCTTGTTTCCTGTCCTAGCACTGGGCATCACTGAGAAGTGTCAGGCCCCCATCCTCCTGTCCCTCACTCTTTAGCTCTGCTGAGCATTGATCAGATCCCCTCTCAGGCTGCTCTTCTCCAGGCTCAACAGCCTCAGGTTTCTCAGCCTTTCCTCCTCACAGAGATGCTCCAGGCCCCTCAGCATCTTTGTAGCCTCTTTTGAGCTCTCTCCAGTAGTTTCCTGTCTCTCTTCAACTGGTATTTGCTGAGGGAGCTGCTCTGAAAAGCCCTCAAGTCCTGTTAGGACCATGTGTGAGAATTCTGCAGCTCTCCCATAATAACAATTCTATTTTAACAAGTTCATCACTTGACCTTCCTTCCACACAGACATCCTTTCCTTTTGGTACCACTGGTGAAGAAATCACATTCCCACAGACTTTTACTTTGCTTACATTAAGGCTAATTTTTTATTATCTCAAATTGGAGGGTTTCCTATAAGGGATTTCAAGCTGATAGCATCTCGAGCTCAGATTTCAGCAGCTGAGCTCACGCTCTGCAGCCACAGAAATAGCCCTGCCTCAAGTTTTCATTTTCAATCCCCAGCAAATATACTGTTCTTAATTCTAAAGGCTGGAACCCAAATGCCTGAGTGTCATCTTATGAAAATTGCCCTTACATCATGAGTGAGTCTCCAGTGTTCCACAGCTGTGCCTTTGCAATAATGGTTTCAAATGGTAACATTCATTTCCCCCCGCCCCACTTTTCAGTAGCTACAGGAGAAGCAGGGGGCTAATTACCAGTACTGAGCTGCAAGGGTCAGATCGAGAGGAAGAAGGGAAAAAAATGAAGCTAAATGTTTCAGAAAATAGGTGAAGGATCCTGCTGTGGCAAATTTGGATGATTTAGCCCGGTGCTGCAGGTTTGTGGGTTGGTTTTTTTCCCCCTGTAATCTGTAAGTTGCAGTGGAGTCGGTGCTATAGAGTATCAGGCTGGAAGCAGCAACTGCCCAGGAAGAGGCACAATCAGAACTGGATAAAGTAAGCTATTAAAAGATGGAAGGGTTATTTTTCCCATGAAAACCAATCCATATTTATGTTTCAGTAGATATCAAATCAGAAGCTAAGGATACAGATACATATTCATGCTCTTCAGCAGCAACGAAACACCTCCAATTCCTAGGGCTCTTTTACTGCAGGTAGGATGCCTGCTTAAAGAGAAGCATCCAAAATAGGTCATTAAATGGAAAAAAAAAAAAAAAGAAAGACTGAGTTCATTTAATTTTCTCTTTTAGGAAGTTATAGAATCACAGAATCATAGAATCAACCAGGTTAGAAGAGACCTCCAAGACCATCCAGTCCAACCTATCACCCAGCCCTATCCGATCAACTAGACCAAGGCACTGAGTGCCTCATCCAGGCTTTGCTTGAAGGGGAAGTTTAGGCTGGAGGTGAGGAGAAAGTTCTTCACAGAGAGAGTTGTTAGGCATTGGAATGTGCTGCCCAGGGAGGTGGTGGAGTCCCCATCCCTGGAGGTGTTCAAGAAGGGATTGGATGTGGCACTTGGTGCCATGGTTTAGTAGTCATGAGGTGTTGGGTGACAGGTTGGACTTGATGATCCTTGAGGTCTCTTCCAACCTTATTGATTCAATGATTCTATGATCTCCAGGGACAGCGAGTCCTCTGCCTCCCTGGGCAGCACATTCCAATGGCAAATCACTCTGTGAAGAGCTTCTTCCTAACATCCAGCCTGAACCTCCCCTGGCACAGCTTGAGACTGTGTCCCCTTGTTCTGTTGCTGGTTGCCTGGGAGAACAGACTGACCCCCACCTGGCTACAACCTCCTTTCAGGTAGTTGTAGATGGCAATAAGGTCTCCTCTGAGCCTCTTCTTCTCCAGGCTAAATGCCCCCAGCTCCCTCAGCCTCTCCTCTCAGTGCTGTGTTCCAGACCCCTCACCAGTTTTGTCACTCTTGCAGCTCACCCTAAGATCCTGGCTGGGGAAACTATGTGGGACTTCTACCTGTCTTTCAAAGAGGCCTCATTGTCAGTGTTACTATACAAAGGACAGAATGAACAAAGGAGCCCCAATTTCAGAGTGATCCCTGGGCCTTGAAGAACACAGGTATAAGATTATTGTGAAGGAACATGTTGCTAGCTGAGATGTACTACTGGTGAGACCACACCTGGAATGATGTGTCCAGTTTTGGGCTCCCCCAGTTCCAAAGAGACAGGGATCCAATGGAGAGCTAGGGGGATGATTGCAGGACTTGAACACCTCTGCTGTGAAGAAAGACTGAGAGCCCTGGGGCTGGTTAGTCTGGAGAAGGCTGAGGGGGGGATCTGATCAATGTCTATAAGTATCTGAGGGGTGGGTGTCAAGTTGAAGGTGCCAGGCTCTTTTCAGTGGCACCCAGTGATAGGACAAGGAGTGAGGAGATTCCACCTCAACAGCACAGGAGGTTCCACCTTCCCAACACAAGAGGTTCTACCTCAGCAAGGTAGAACAAAAGGTTCTACCTCTTCTTTACGGTGAGGGTGCTGGAGCCCTGGAGCCGGCTGCCCAGAAATGTTGTGGAGCCTTCTTCTCTGGAGACCCATCTGGATGCATTCCTGTGTGGCTTGCCCTAGGTGATCCTGCTTTGGCAGGAGGGTTGGACTCGAGGGTGTCTGAAGGTCCCTTTCAACCCCTAACGTTCTGTGACTCTGTTGTTATGAGTTCAAGCCTGCTCCTGGTCTACCTCCCTGAGACCCTTGGTGCTGCAGCTGGCAAGTTGCCTTCTCGAGATCTGAGCAGAAAATCCTGAATTGCATAATTACATCAATTTTGACACAGCCTACAGCAGTCACAGAAGACCAGCAGGACACTGCAGGACATCCAAAGGCCTGGGTACCCTGCAAGAGCAGATGGCACTTGGCTTCAGCTCTCAACTGGGAGCCTTCAGCCTGCCAAGGTTCACTGAAGACACTGGCGTAGAGAAAACTGCTCAGAAACGTGTGGATAGTGATTTAGCTTTGCCATCTAGCAGAAAGCCTTAGGACCCTTCTAGACTCAAAAATGAAATTAGGACCATGTAGGAGCACCCTCCTCTTTGCCAGGGAGCTGGGCTTTGCCATGGGTGTCATTGCTAGATCCCTTTAATCAGATACCAGACAGCAACAGGCAATTACTGAGCATAGCATCGGTGGTGTAAATGGGATTAAACACCCACGCACATCACCAGACTTAAAGCAAATGGGAAAGCAGGGGGGGAACCATTTCCTCAGGGCACCCTGGAATCTGGGTTATTCTTTTGTTTTTCTTTTTTTGCCTTTCCAGCAAACACTGAGTAAAAGGTTCCCTTCATTATGATCGCTTCAAATGTAGCATCTCGCCGCAGACACAGAAAGGCAGGCACTAAGAAGTTCTCAGAAGAAATAAAGAAGTTGAGAAAATCATTTTATTGCCTGACAGAAGGGGAAGCTGCCTTAATTTTGTTGTCACTGGGAGTCTAAATGTGTAAGGACAGCTGCTGTGCTCAAGCAACAATGCAATCAGTTAATGCTTTCAGCGGGGAGACATTAGCTGCTTCTCCCTCCTGCCAGGCAGGGAGAAACAAAGTTTACACCAAAAAAAAAAGGCAAAAAAAAGGAAACTTTTAGGGTGTTTTTTTTTTCCTCCTTTTTTTGTGTGCTCCTTTGAGTGGAGGAAGGACGAGGATCACACCAGAATAGGGAATGCCTTCCAGGATGTTCCCATTACTACATTTTGGTGGATGTGTAGGTTGGGCATTGCACATTTTCTGAGACAGCTTCAGTGAAGCCACATAATGGCAGTTATTAAATGGCTTACAGTAAGGGGCAGATAGAATGTCACCAAAGCTACTTCTGTGAGCAACCATAAAAAGATCAAACAGCAGAGCATTGAATGAGGCATAAAAGGAAGCCATGAAGCCAGGGAGAACTTTGCTCTGCATAGTGGTGAAATCAGCATAAACAAAATGAAGAGATTTGTTGCTTTTGGTTGGTTTGGGGTTTGTTTTTTTTTCACATTCCCAATTTGAAATGGAGGTAAAGCAGAACAAACAAGAAGCTAAACCAATGTGTTTCTGCCTCAGAGCTGAAATAATGAAGGTTTCTTCTAAAGAACGACCTTCAGTGCCTACATATGTCGTGCCTCTGAAAAGTTTAGAGGTGATAAAAAGAAGAATCAGAGGAGCCTTACCTTGGCATAATGATATGCTTTCAGGTATTTTGTGAAGAGCAAGAATAAGCACAACAGGACAAAAGGAGAGAGGGGAAAGAGGAGAGAGAAGAGATGAAATCCATTCATGTTAAGGCACAAATCTTTTCCCTTCCAAATTAGGGACAGAGAATCATTTAGATTCTGTGATTCTGTGAGAATGGAAAAGACCCCTGAGAGCGTAGAATCCAGCCATTACTGCAACACTACCAACTGCATGGCCCAGGTTAAGTGAGGCATTCGCTGGGATTTGAAGGACCCCAGTTATGTTTTCAGATCTGCAAGAGAATTTGCTGGGCTCCTTCACAGCAGGGGTTGTCAAAAATGCTGTTGGCCCAGGCAGTTGTCAGTGCCTTAGGCTGACCATCAGAGATCTCACTCTCTTCTACCACTTTCTTCCAACCCCAGTGGTGCTCTTCACTCCCCAATAGGCAGAAGGAACACTGGCTGACAAGCAGTATGAAAGGGCTGGGATTCCACCTCCAAAATGCCATTATCCCCCGAAGGACAAGTGAAGAATATGGAAACATGGGAATTAAGAACGTGGAAGATGAAAAGAGGAGACCACCTTCCTCAGATCACTGAACTCATTTGTTCCACCTTTGCTTATGTAGATGTTTAAATAATGTGAGACACTGGAACCATTCTATGATTAACACAGACTATTCAAAATTTAGGGCAACAAAGCTGGGGAGGGGCTTGGAGTACAAGCCCTATGAGGAGAGGCTGAGGGAGCTGGGGTTGCTTAGCCTGGAGAGGAGGAGGCTCAGGGGAGACTTTCTTGCTCTCTACAACTACCTGAAGAGAGGTTGTAGCCAGGTGGGGGTTGGTCTCTTCCCCCAGGCAACCAGCACCAGAACAAGAGGACACAGTCTCAAGCTGTGCCAGGGGAGGTTCAGGCTGGATGTTTGGAAGAAGTTCTTCACAGAAAGAGTGACTGGCCACTGGAATGTGCTGCCCAGGGAGGTGGTGGAGTCACCATCCCCGGAGGTGTTTAGGAAGAGGCTGGATGGGGCCCTTTGTGCCATGGTTTAGTTGATCAGATGGTGTTGAGTGATAGGTTGGACTTGATGATCTCAAAGGTCTTTTCCAACCTGGTTAATTCTATTCTATTCTAAAATAATAAACACCCACATGTAAAAGTTAATTGAGAAACTAACTCAAAGCATGGCTGGCAAGAAGACAGAGGTGGAATCTGATCAATAACCTGGGCAAATTTTCAAATAAAGAGAAATCCTGCTTTAACTTACAAACCCATGCAAGAAAATATGTATTTAGCCAAAACAATGAGAACAATTGATGACTTCATTTTTTTTTTCCCCAAAAGGCAGAAATATCTGGTGGTGATTGGCTGGAGTGTTGGGGAAAGCAAAGCAATCAAATCCTCCAATTGCCCATGGCATCTGGAAAAATGTAATTGATGAATGTCTCTCAACCAAGTGTTTATTATTAGCACCCACTACAACACATCTGGAGGCCAGAAGCACAAAGAGAGAACCTCCACACCTTGTAGTTATGGGGATACCTGCCTTAGAATCATAGAATGGTTTGCCTTGGAAAAGCCCTCCAAAGGTCACCTAGTCCAACCCCCTCTCCAGTCATCAGGGGCATCCTCAGCTAAATCAGGTTGCCCAGAACCCTGTCAAGCCTCACCTTGAATATCTTAGTTCAAAACCGCCTCAGAGATGAAAAGGTGACATTTAAAAGGAATGATGGTGACACCAGAAAGTTTTTAGGTTTTGGCACATTAAAATCCATTAAAAGGCCAGACTCAGGGAAGCACTTGTGATAGATACTTCAGTTCATCCTCTGATCTTCACATCTCACACTCAGTCATTAGCCTCTGTAATAATCTCACTGCGTGGAGCTCACAGACAGGGCACAGCTTCTCTCCTCTGCTCAACTATGGAGCCAAAAGACCTGTGGCCACTCCAACCCCCAGATCTCAGACAGAACAGCTTCAGGAACAACATTGTCTAGGCAGGTTGGCCTGGCAAAATTCAGATGTTTTAGTCAGCAAGTCTGAAATACAATCAGAACATCCAAATAATTCCACCTTTCTCTATAATGTGCCAGCCCAAGTACCACCTTAAAGGAGACAGAAGAATGTTGGGTTTGTAACTTTAATGCTTTCAGTCAGTGGCTGAAATGAAAGATTTTTCGTTAAGTTGCTGTAAGCTCCAATCTTGATCTTATTCATCACTCTTAAATGTTGAACATTTAAATATTTCATGGAGATGAGATGAAAAGATTGCAAGAGAAAGGGAATAATCTCCGAGGGCTTTAGCAAGCACAGACACCAAACCCTACCCAAAAGGAAATAAACACTGAAACTCCATTGTTAATTAAATCCCCTATTTATAACATTTGTCTTAATTTCCCAGATTTATTGAAAAGGGATTTCAGGAGGATGAACTAATCTGCCGAAAGGATGGACTAATCCTTTCTTTGGGACCAGTGATTAGGCAGAGGTGCATTTGAAATCAGCGGAGGGAATGCTGGACAGAAGCTACAGTTCAGTTTAAACATTCATCTGCAAAAGTGGATTAGCCAAATCTGATGGTTAGGTTTTTCCACCGGGTTTTGGTCCAGCCTTGGGGAGCGACGTCTACAAAGACTACCCCGAGGTTGCACGGCTCAGAGAAATCACCAGGGAAGAGAGATGGAAAAGGGATCTCAATTAATTGGAAAAGATTAGACACTGCCATAGAGTAATCTAATTAGTCCTATTCTTTGTTCTTCTTGGGGCATCTTCAGAGCTGGCTGGTTTATTCTGCTGCTGCCGCTTTGCTCCCTTTGACCCCACAGAAAGGCTTCTCCTCTGCGCTGGCAAAGCGCTGAGGCACATCCCTGAGCGCACCGGAGAAGGTCACCACGCGGATCAAATGGAGCCAGCTCTAATGAGACTCGTCCTTAAAACCTCTTGTTAATTAAAAGACAAAAATCTGAGGCTGGTCGTGTTTCCAGGCAAAACAAAGAAAGTTTGGCAGTCGTTTCACTGGCAAGCAGATCAGGTTTCTGATAATATTGATCAAACATCAAATGCAAGAGGGCAAGAGGGCAAGTGTGAGAGGCAGAGAGACAGCAAGCAGCAAGGACCCTAAGCCAGAATGTGCTCTGTGGATATTGGCCTGCTGATACAACTCAGGCAACAAATTAAGGATGATCTCTGGAAAGTTTTCATTCTTCAGCTGCTATTAAGATCATAACAATGAATTACTGTGTGTTTGTCAAAGATGCTTCAAACCACCACTGCCTCTCAATGACTTAAATCCAGAGAGGGTCTGGCTTGATCCAGGCTGTTAGACAAGAGGTTCAGGAGAGCACAGATCTTATGTGCAGGCTAGAGAAGATTAGATTAGAGAGGACTAAAATGAGCTGTCAAATGCTTCCATTTAAGCATTCTGAAGAGGATTCTTAAGTCATTGAGCCCTAACTACGCTGGGAAAAGAATGGAGCTAGATGAAGATACAAATAAATGGAACAGAGAGACTATTTGAAAAAACAGAGCTTGGCTTCAGAAATAATAGAATAACACAGGATATTTTTATGAGAATCAGGAAAACATGTCAAAAAAAAGAGAAAGAAAATTAACTATGACCAAGCAGAAAACACAGTCACTTACTGTGAAGAGCAGATATTAAATCTGAAGGAAAAATAATCTATTCAATTCTCCTTTCTCCTGAATAAAGCTGACACACCATTTTGTCTGATAATCTGCTTTCCCATCATGCAACTGCATTCTAAATTACAGAATATAATCACTTCATGTGATTGAAATTATTGTGTCATAGTGCTGTGAACGATCCAGGAGGGGCCACAGTGTAAAGCAAGCCAATGGCAAATGAAAGTCTTATCAATCTATTTATTTCAATTAATTAAAGCTGGGGGGGTGGGGGTGGTTTTTTCCCCTTCTTTTTGAGAGTTCAATACAATGTAATAATTTCAGATGATGTTCTAAGCAGAAATGACCTCTTGCAGACTGTTTATCAAGTCTCTTGCTGTTGTTGCAGGTTTGGTTTTTTCAGGGGCTGAATAAAATAAACATTTTTCAACACAGGCTGCAGCCTTTTTGCAGTGTTTGGTTCTGAAAGGAGCCCAGAAGAGGAGCAGCAGGCTCCCAGACAAAGTGTCGTGTTCAAAGGCTGAGTGATTCCTGGCAAAGGGGACTGCAGAATGCTCCTTCTGACTTCTCCAGTTCCAGAAATGTTATTTGTGCATTCAGAGGGCAAGTTGCTCCTAGAAATGATCCTCCAGTTCTAGAAAGTCTGAGTGTTATTAGGCATTTCCATCGCCTTCAATAAAAAGCTTACTAATGATAGAGCAGTACTCTGAGCACAGATGGTAATGTATAGGTAAAGCCAGTAACAACAAGAACAAAATAACACTTTCCCACCCTTTCTCACACACATTTCAATCTTGCTGAAGCTCCCCTAAGAGACTTTATTCAAATGCTTTGCCTTGAATAACATCTTTAACAGAGAGATGATCAGCTTGAAGAGGTTTAACCATTATATTCTGCCACTAACCTCTGCTTTCAGCCCTGTTTCTGTTACCTATACCCAGGTCCAGCTCTGAAACGAAGCGCAGCCAACAATGCCCTGTTGATTTCAGCAGGTGACAGGACAAGGCTTCATTCTTTTGGAGCTGATTTGAATTTTTGGCATTTCCCACCTCAGTTCTGTCTATACAAACCAACAAAACTCTTTCCCCCCCCTCCCCTTCTTTTAAATAAAAGCTAAGGCATATACAAATGAGAAGAGATGCCAACTTTGGTTTCTTTCCTCTGAGGTTCTTTGAAATGATTTCCCTTGAACTTCCATCTTTACAAAAGCAGATGACTTTAAAACAACCCTTAGAACTCTGTAGAGGCATCTCTCAAATGTTTTCTCCCAGGCAATCAAAGGCAGGAGACTTTTGTTCCTCAAATCCTATGATAAATAAAGAACTGTGACTTAAAATTTATATATATGTAAAGATAGGAATCATGTTAAACTCTTGTCAGGTTGTAGAAAGTCACACTTGACTTACAGTTTGGAAAGACTTTCAGGGCATACTTCAAAGCCTGTTTATTTTCTCAGACCTGCCAGAAAACAAGGCTCTGAGGGGAGCTTCTGTGTACAGGAGAGCAGCATTTCACAGGGGTGGTTGGAGTGTTGAAGGCTACCAGCTTCTGAGAAGAGGATATGGTGCAGGCTGCTGGCACCCACAGATGTGGTAATTGCTGCTGGGTTCATTGTCCCAAGGAAGTACAGGGATTGGTTGATAATTTTGGCTTTCCAGTATCTGAAGGGGGCTACAAGAAAGCTGGGGAGGGACTTTTGAAGGTGTCAGGGAGTGATGGGACTGGGGGGAATGGAACAAACCTAGAAGTGAGTAGATTCAGATTGGATGTTAGGAAGAAGTTCTTCCCCAGGAGGGTGATGAGAGACTGGCACAGGTTGCCCAGGGAGGTGGTGGAAGCCTCATCCCTGGAGATTTTTGCAGCCAGGCTGGCTGTGGCTGTGAGCAACCTGCTGCAGTGTAAGGTGTCCCTGCCCATGGCAGGGGGGTTGGAACTGGCTGATCCTTGAGATCCTTTTGAACCCTAACAATTCTATGATTCTGAATTTCTGAATCTGAATCTACCCATTTCTAGTTTTGTTCCATTCCCCCCCCCTCCTATCACTCCCTGACACCCTCAAAAGTCCCTCCCCAGCTTTCTCATAGCCCCCTTCAGATACTGGAAGGCCACAATTAAGTGTCCTTGATGCTTTCTCTTCTCCAGACTGAATAGCCCCAACTCCCTCAGTCTGTCCTCATAAGAGAGGAGCTCCAGCCCTCTGCTCATCCTCGTGGCCCTTCTCTGGACACCTTCCAGCACCTCCAGATCCTGTTTTCCTAACTGAATTCAAATTCCTCACAGACTGATGTTGACTTTTTTATCCCTCACCCCCAGTAAGAATCCTTGCCCTTCATGAAAAACTAAACAAATGCTACGTAAAAGTTTAGCATAATTGATTTGCATTTTGTGTGAGACAGTAAATTAACCTTATGCTAATATGATACATGCATTCTTCCCTGAACCATTAAAGAAGAGGTGGGGGCTACACTGTGCACCAGTTTGAATACTTAGGGCTGTCACTCACAATTATTGACACTGTTATGTTGAGCATTGGTTGTAAAAAAATCTTGGCTACAAGGCCCTCAAAGTTCTCCAGGTGCAGCCTGGAATATCAGAAGCAGCTAACAGGAGAACCTTTGGGGTTTTGTCCTGCTTGGAAATGGTTTTGACAGGTTTAATTTACCTTCATCCTAGCAAAAAGCCAAGGTGCAGCCTGGAAGTGGAAATGTCAGAATGTTGCTCTCCTTTCACTTCATACTCCAACAAATGAGAGCTCATAAAATTGTACATAACTATCTAGGAAACTTTTATGGGAGCATTCAGCTTTCTCTGGGAGCACAAAGACCTGTGTGGAAATCTGAGGCCAGTGCTCAGAGCAACCCTGGAAAGTGGTTAGCAAAGGAAATCTGTTGGATATCTCAGCATGAGAAATCTGGGCCTACCTGACCAGAAAGCGGCTCCTGCTGCCTCGGGGCCTGTGATGAAGATCTCCACATGCATGTTTCCAGGAGGAAGCTCAGCTTCATATCCTCTCTGTGAGTCGTTCAGACCAGAGGAACATCTGAGGGAAGCAAGAGGTTGCAGCCTATCTTCTCCTCCACCCGTGAGCCTCTCTGCAGAGCTGCTGTCAACTCATGACACTGGTGATGACAGATCTGTGATGGGAACAGGTCCCTATCAAGCACAGGGGAAAGGAGCCAACTCATTTCACCCTGGGCTGCCACGTTCTCCATCATTTCCAGGCTCAGCTGTACACATTCCTCTATATACATACAAATAAATACATTACCAAGTGGCCCAGAACTGCAGGATTCTACAGCACATTGCTGGACTACAGAGTATCTAATTCATTTCTGTTTTCACTCAAATTCAGTTTAATAAAAGGGGGGGGGGGGAGGGGGGAATCAATTGTTTATCAATTATTTTGGGGTATGAATAAAATAGTCTCTCTGGCATAGGTGGCATTATCTCTGAAGGTGGGGCTCTTGGAATGATGTGACAGATCCTTTGAAATGCAAAGGTAGGGCAAAGTTAATAAAACTCTTGATGGTTTTATTTCATTTGAATTTTTTCCCCCTTTTTTAAGCACAGTATTTTTAGCCTGCGCTTGCCTTTGATTTCCAGCACCGAAGTCACTCTACAGGCATAACAATAGAGGTCACAGGAAAGAAGAGACAAAAATCAGGTCTTAAACTGTACACAGGCAGATAGGCTGGTTCATGATTCATCAATCCAGAACAGTGACCTCTAGAGAGTGACAGGCAGAGATATCTGCATCCTAATTCCTCCATCCCATTCACTGCAGGGAGGATAGGTCTTTGTGATGACAATTACTTGTGTGAATAAGACTCTTTCAGCCCAGCTCTCAGACTAAACATTTTCCATGTCAAAGGCGAGCTGGTTTCTGTGGTGATTTGCACCATGATGGTAATGCATGAAGCTTTTAAAAATAGCAAGAGACAGGCAAGGGAGATGGGGCTGATGCCTGGAAAAAATCCCCAGCTCTGAATCCAGCCACAGAATCACAGAGTCCCAAGAAGGTGGGCGTTGAAAGAGACCTCTGGAGATCATCCAGCCCCATCCCCCTGCTAAAGCAGGGTCACCCACAGTAGCTTGTCCAGGATCACAATGTCTAGGTGGGTTTGGAACCTCTTCAGAGAAGGAGACTCCACAATCTCTCTGGGCAGCCTGCTCCAGGACTCCAATGCACTCATGCCAAAGAAGTTTCTCATCCTATTCAGATGGAATCTCCTGGGGTTCCAGTTTGTGCCTGTTGCCCCTTGTCCTGTCACTAGGCACCACTGAGAAGAATCTGGTCCTATCTTGTCCCCACCATTTAGCTACTAATTAGCATTGCCCAGATGCCCTCTGGGGCTGCTCTTCTCCAGGCTCAACAGCTCCAGGACTCTCAGGCTTGCTCCTCACAGAGCTGCTCCAGGCCGCTCAGCATCTTCGTAGCCTCTACCAGACTCCCTCCAGTAGTCTCCTGTCTCTCTCGAGCTGGGTAGCCCAGAACTGGCCACAGTCCTCCAGATGTAGCCTCATTAGGGCAGAGCAGAGGAGGGCGACAACCTCCCTCGACCTGATGCCTACACTCTTCTTAATGCACCCCAGGAGACCAGCGGCCTTCTTGGGCACAAGGCGACATTGCTGGCTCACAGGCACCTTATTATCCATCAGTATTGCCAGTCCTCCATGGGACTGCTTCCCACCTGCTCAGCCCCTCACCTGTACTGGTGCAGGAGATTGCTTCTCCCTGGATGAAAGACTCTACCCTTGTCCTTGCTGGCTTTCACTAAGTTTTCCTCCACCCAAGTCCCCAGCCCGTCCATGTCTTCCTGAATGGCAGCACAGCCTGACAAGGTGTCAGCTGCACCTCCCAGTTTTTTATCACCAGCAGCTGGTGCCTCTGCTCTCTCCCTAGGCTGCTCTAATGATAGTCTGGGTAGCCAAAAGCAGCTGCAAGCCAAACTTTTAGTCCAAATCCATTTGGGGATAATGGACTAATGTAAAAGGAGAGAATAGCCTGAAATAGATAGCAGTTGATACATTTCCAGCTGATGGTGACAGCTGAACAACAGCCTGCAACACACTGCTGAGCATCACACTAGGTGATGCAGACCTGCAGTACTGCTAAAAGAGCTCTTGGTGCCTTAGAAGACAGATTGGAGCTTTGGAGGAGAATGAGGAATTAATAAGGTGTCTGGGTATAATATCACAGACTTTGCTACGTTTTACCCAAGCCTCTGAACTCCACAGTGTACACATTTTGCATGTCAGCTCTCTAAATTGCATCTAAATCTTTGTTCTGTGACATTTAGCATCGCTCTGCTTTCACAAAGGTTGTTGCCTTCTTTTCCTTTCCCCCCCCTCCCCTTCCCCTGCTGCCTTTCTGACCTGTCTTTAAAGTCAGCACTCCCATCAGTCTCAGCTGACTACAGAAAATAGTGACATATTGACTTTTACAGGAGGTGACACAACATGAATAGATGAAAACTCGGAGCTGGATTTTCCATATGAAAGGAAGTGTCAACAAAGCAGACAAAAGCCCCCACGCTTCACCCAGTTAATGAATCACTATTGTCCGTGTGCATGCATACATTCAGTGCTCCGGGGAACGCAGCTCCTGGGAGAAATGGGTCAGTTTTGAAGCAAAATTGAAACTTTTAAAACCAAAATGTCAATCTTCATAAACAGGAAAGCTCATGCCTTAGGGACAGGAAGGAACTGAATGAATTTATTTGAGTCTCGCGCTCATCTGGAAGGGGAGAGTTGAGATGAAGGAACACAACTTGCATTTGGTGGAAGGCTCCATGTGATATTCACAGAATCATGGAACCAACCAGGTTGGAAAAGGCCTCAGAGATCATCAAGTCCAACCTATTACCTAACACCTCATGACTAACTAAACCATGGCTCCAAGTGCCACATCCAATCCTTCAGAAGAACACCTCCAGGGATGGTGACTCCACCACCTCCCTGGGCAGCACATTCCAATGGCCAATTACTCTTTCTGGGAAGAACTTCCTCCTCACTTCAAGCCTAAACTTCCCCTTGAGACTGTGTCCTCTTTTTCTGTCACAAGTTGTCTGGGAGAAGAGACCAACCCTTCACAGGGATTCAAAAAGTCATGAATTGCCCTTCTCCTCCCAGCTCCTTACAGCATACCATAGCTCTGGCTGAATGGGACCTCTGCAAATCTCTGGTTCAGTGTTGGGCTCTGAGAATCCTGATCTAGTTGGGGATGTCCCTGCTTAGAGCAGGGGGGTTGGACAAGATGACCTTTGAGGCTGCCTTTCAACCTGATGCATTCTATGACACCAACTGCCCTGTGCTTTTGGCCAGTAGTTGTAGAAGGCTGACTGGGACCAATTAAAACTTTCAGTTTACAAACTATGATGAAAATTTGTGTCCTGAATCTGAAGCACAGAAGCAAGGAATTCCTAGAAACGTTTCTGTCCCCTTTGTCAGCTGCTTTCTAGTCCCATGGAGCCATCCAGTGCTGTCATGCGTTGAACAAATCCATAGCGAGAACACTAATTGACTTCAGCTGATTAACAACTGACAACTGCTCAGTGGTGCGTTGAACAGAGCCTTAGCTGGCTCCAAAAAAAATAAACACAAATGCTAAAAATCTACCAGAACTGCCATTAAGTGGAACTTAAGTGGCTGGAGAGCGGCCAGACAAAGAGGGACCTGGGGGGTGCTGGTTGATGGTAGGCTGAACATGAGCCTGCAGCGTGCCCAGGCAGCCAGGAGGGCCAGTGGCATCCTGGCCTGCATCAGGAACAGTGTGGCCAGCAGGAGCAGGGAGGTCATTCTGCCCCTGTACACTGCACTGGTTAGGCCACACCTTGAGTCCTGTGTCCAGTTCTGGGCTCCTCAGTTTGGGAAAGATGTTGAGATGCTGGAAGGTGTCCAGAGAAGGGCAACAAGGTTGGTGAGGGGTTTGGAACACAGGCCCTATGAGGAGAGGCTGAGGGAGCTGGGGTCGCTTAGCCTGGAGAGGAGGAGGCTCAGGGGTGACCTTCTTGCTCTCTACAACTACCTGAAGGGAGGTTGTAGCCAGGCAGAGGTTGGTCTCTTCTCCCAGGCAAGCAGCACCAGAACAAGAGGACACAGTCTCAGGCTGCGCCAGGGGGAGGTATAGGCTGGAGGTTAGGAGGAAGTTCTACACAGAGAGAGAGATTGTCCATTGGAATGGGCTGCCTGGGGAGGTGGTGGAGTCGCCGTCACTGGGGGTGCTCAGGAGCAGAATTGATAGGGTGCTTGGCTGCATGGTTTAGTTGATTAGGTGGTGCTGGATGATAGGTTGGACATGATGATCTTGAAGGTCGCTTCCAACCTGGTCTGGTCTGGTCCGGTCCGGTCCATTCCATTCCATTCCATTCCATTCCATTCCATTCCATTATTTTTTTGTAGCTAGCAGTCTTAATGTTGAGGTGAAAAACTCTGCTTCCCTGCAGACGAGGGAAGGAGCAAACGACGGCGAGGAACAGCTCGGTTTGACTGCTCAGTTGCTATCTGGCCTCTGGGAATGGTGGTTTCCTGTGGATACATTTTCACAACACACATTCTTTCACCAGTTGATAGCAGCCACACCATATGCACGTTATTCCCTTTCAAGAGTTATCATGCATGGAATTATTTATGATTGTATGGAAATGTTCTAATGAAATAATGGTTGCCTGGGTGCCCTAAAGCTGGAGGGTCATTTAAATGCAACTGTCAGATTAAATGGAAAGCTACACGCTGCTTATAAAACTGCAGGACTTGTTAGATTAACATTTCAGTCTTCTGAACTGAGTAAGTAGATTTGAGAAATGAATCCAATATAGAAAATTGGATGTTGAGAACAGCAGAGTTGAGTATTTATGAAATGTCATTTCCCCCTTAGAAATATAGACACTGGGAGCCGAATGTTTACTTTCTTATCTGGTTTCAGAGAGCGGGTTTGACATCAAGAGGAGCAGAGCTGCTGCAGCTCAGCAGCCCTGTGGTAGTCAGAGAACAAAGCTTTGGGGCATTTCCATACCTTACCACCTGCAGCCACAGAACTGGGGTCTCAAACAAACAACCTACAGCTGGGTTTGCAAACACTCATCTCAGTTTCTTCCCCATGGCTTCCGGGAAGGAGAGTGACCAGCTGCTGGCGTGGTTCACTGGTGATAATGATTGCAGTTGCACATAGAAAAAATCATAGAATGGTTTGGGTTTAAAGTGACTGTGAAGGTCATCTAGTCCAGCAGCCCTGCAGTCAGCAGGGACATCTCCAACTACATCAGGTTGCTCAGAATCAAGTCCAACCTGAACTGCAATGTTTCCAGGGAAGGGGCATCAGGCATGGACAACACCAAGGGGACAGGAGGAGGGTGAGGAAGCCTCACATTTAAGCACCATTAACTCTTTCTATCTCTCTCTTCACTTTTTGATTTGGTCCTTTGTTTCCAGCACAGGGAATGAACAGGAATAGCATTTGGTCCCCAGAAGCTATCACCCAAACAAGATTTTTGTCATTTATCTACCTTCCAATTTGAATGAGTCACATTAGTTAAAGCTGCACCAGAAAGGGGAAAAAGAAACCCTGGACATCAACCTGTCCATGATTCTTTTGATCAGCCCAGCCCTTCAGGCTCATTGGCATGGATTTGTTTCCTAGACAATCAATAGCAAAGTCACATATCCTGAAAAGAAAGCTTTTCCCTTTGTGAGGAGCAGGAGCTGTAAGGAGGGGTGAGACTGCACATTCCACTTCTGAGCACGTCCCACAGAGCAGAGTCATCTCTTGGTGGTACCCATTCCACACATACAGCCTGCACTGTGGCTGCCAGGTGGTTCCAACAGAAATCTAACAACTACAAGAAGAATGTTAACTGGTTAATATTTGAAGGCTTGTTTAATAATTTAGGCAGTAAAAATCTTCCTGTTGCTAAAACCATTATTGAAGCAAGCTGGAAACTACCTGCCAGGAGTCTCCATCAAAGCAACCATTGAAAAACTGGTGTGTGTGGTTACAGATCAACAGAAACCTGCCTGTTAGCTGCTTGCAACCTTCATTTCTGTACACATGCAAAATGGGAACAGCAGTAAGTGGCTTCATGTTAATAAACAAATACACACGACAAGATCAATTAGTCAAAATGATGTGAGTCATTTGTCATTAGCAGAGCGCTGCAGAGCAACTCATCCACGCAAGGATTCTGCTCATCAGCCAAGGATTCGGCCTTGCTCTGCTCTTGAAAATGGAGGTTTAAAAATCAAACAGCCCAACAAGCTATGCATCCACTAGGCCCTGATAGGGAAAACAAAAATAAAGGAAGGAACAAAATCAAGGGTAAGGCTGCTTGCTGTCTGCTGGATGTATTTTCTTACATCTGAAATAGCTGCATTAGTCATCTTCACGTCGCCCAGACCCCCCGTGAGTTGTCCTTCAGTGAGTCTCCTCTTTCTGATCTCTCTGGCACTTTGAGAAGAAGAAAAGCAATGACAATAAAGCCCCTGGAGTGGAGGGTGGATAACAGTGGACACTCAGGCATTCAACTGAACTGCATCCTCATCATCACGATCCAGTAGAGTTGGATCTAATTAATCTATGTCAGCAAGATCTCCCTTTGGAGACTCAGGGGAGACTTTATTGCTCTCTACAACTACCTGAAGGGAGGATGTAGCCAGGTGGGGTTTGGTCTCTTCTCCCAGGCAACAGAACAAGAGGACACAGTCTCAAGCTGAGCTAGGGGAGGTTTAGGCTGGAGGTGAGGAGGAAGTTCTTCCCAGAAAGAGTTGTTTGCCATTGGAATGTGCTGCCCAGGGAAGTGGTGGAGTCCCCATCCCTGGAGGTGTTCAAGAGGGGACTGGATGTGGCACTTGAAGCCATGGTTTAGTTAGTCATGAGGTGCTGGGTGACAGCTTGGATGATCTTGATGATCTCTGAGGTCTTTTCCAACCTTATTAATTCTATGAGTCTCTGCTTAATCCTTGCAAAACAGGCAGGTTCCACAACATCCTGCTTTCCTCAGCTGCTCAGACAACCAGTTTGCTTGCCTTGAAGTCACAAACTTGAAAGCCAGACTGTTCCAGCCTTGCTGTACCATGCATGCTCCAGTCCATGAGTGGCTTCATGAATGGAAACCATGTTCAAAGGTGCTAAGTTGGTCAAACTCTTTCTGAAAGTTCCCTGTTCTTTAAAATCAATCAATCAATCAATCAATAGTGCTCCTATAACTACAATACAACCATCTGATCCCACTCTACACTAGCCCTTTGGTGTCTTCCCAGCACACTTTTCTGTAGGGGGGTGTTCCTTTATCTCCTGTAACTTCGTTTCTACATAAACACAGAAGAAAAGCAGAAGCAAGCTGTTCAGCTTGATAAACAGATACACAAGGCATGATGGGGGAGTCTAAATGATGTGACTCACTTGTCATTAGCACAATCCTACTGAGACACTCATGCACACAAGGGTTTTTGTTCATCATCTGAATATTTATTTAATCACATCAGATCTGCTCAGTCTCAAACCTGTGACCCCCAGGCAGTGCTCTAAAATCAGGGACTCGAGGTGCTTCAGCCAGCAGCATCCATGCTGATTTTGCCAAATGATGAGGTTTAAACTCACACTAATGAAGCTGGGAAAGAGAAAGAGCAGGACCAGGAGGCTCTTTTGGTGGATGCACAAACTCTGGAATGAGAGCAAATCCATTTGATGGGATACATGGCAGCACAGCCACAGGTTTCACAGAGCACCTTGGCAACACTCTCCTAGCTGTCCTTCACATCTATGGAAAAAGTGAGGGGAAACTGCAGGGTCACATCCATAGTACTTACATTGGCTTTAATATTGCTATTATTATTACTACTATTGAGGAATGAACCAGGTTTTTTTCAGTCCAAGCTGTATAATGCCAACACATCCCTTTCACCCTCTAGTCTGTCTCCCATGACTAGAGGGAGAACAGAAATTGCATTTCCCATAAGAAAGTCTTTACATCCTGGGAAATATGATACCTTTTTTTTTTTCCCCTCCAGGAAACCTTTGGGAAAGGCCTCTGAGATCAAGTCCAGCCATCAACCCAACACCACCATGGCCACTAAATCACGTGCCCAAGTGCCATGTCCACATGTTTTTTAACGCCTCCAGGGACAGTGACACCACCAGCTCCCTGGGCAGCCTGTTCCAATGCCTGACCACTCTTGCAGGGAAGATTTTTTTCCTAATAGCCAACTTAAACCTCCCCTGGCACAACTTAAGGCCATTTTCTCTGACTCTATCACTTGATACTAGAGATATCAACCCCCACCCTCCCTACAACCTCCTTTCAGACAGCTGTAGAGAGCGAGAAGGTCTCCCTTCAGCCTTATCACTGTGTACAACTACCTGAGCCAGCAGCATGTCCATTTGTCTTTCTGTCACAAAGCTTCTGCAACCCTACAGGTAATGACCAGCAAAGTTGTCCTAGGTACTGATACTTTTCACAGGATCAGTGGATGCCAGGGGTTAGAAGTGGCCCAAAGAGATCATCAACTCCAACCCCCCTGCCAGAGCAGGACCGTACAATCCCGCTCAGGTCACAGAGGGACACATCCAGACAGGCCTTCAAAGTCTCCAGAGCAGGAGACTCCACAACCTCTCTGGGCAGCCTGTTCCAGCGCTCTGTGACCCTCACAGTAAAGAAGTTTCCCCTTGTGTTGAGGTGGAACCTCCTGTGCTGCAGCTCACATCCATTGCTTCTTGTCCTATCCCAGGGAGCAAGTGAGCAGAGCCTGTCCCCTCCCTCCTGACCCCCAGCCCTCAGAGATTGATAAACATTTATTAAATCCCTTCTCAGTCTCCTCTTTTCCAGACTGAAAAGCCCCAGGTCCCTCAGCCACTCCTCACCAGGCAGTGCTCCAGCCCCTAATCCTCCTCATAGCCCTCTGCTGGACCCTTTCCAGCAGATCCCTGTCCCTCCTGAAATGGAGCCCAAAACTGAATGCAGCATTCAAGTACTCAAGTACTTTTACCAGGGACTGGTGCCTGGAGCATCATCACAAGTGTCTAAACCTCTCCTAGGCTGGGCTTAGTTATAGGCTCCTCAAAAGGCTCAGATTTCCAGCAGTCATGGCCAGAGAGATGCTATCTCATCCTAGGTAGGAGTGTTTAGATCTGCCCAGCTGATACTCCTTGGAAAGAAAATCACAGTTGTGTTACTGTGAAGGAGTTAAGAGAGAGAAGAAAAAAAATCATCTGATGCTGGTGTTCACAGACAAAAGCAGGAGCAGAAAATAACTACAGGCTACAGCTTGACTAAGGGCATTATATAATAAGAGAAGGACATTTATACAGAACATCTTATTACAATTCCAACAATAAGGAAAAGGAGCAGGCTGATAGAGAAAATTCAAAAGGCCAGAAAATGCTTTAGGAAGATGGGGAAAAAATAAGACAACCAAAACCAAAAGCCAAAGAAGTGAAAAATCAATAGACTAAAATGCCTCCTATTCCACTTCCTTTCTGCTCTCCAAACAACACAAACAAGCTTCTCTGGCTTTGACATCCAGAGCGGGGATGACAGCAACAAGGCAGAAACTGCAAGACTCTTTGGGACCCATCCTGAATTACAGCAGGAATACAGAACAATAAAATACTTCAAAAGCATCATTTTGACTATCTCCCTGGAAACACCCGTGCCAACCACACCGAGCCATTAACTGTTTAATTGTTCAACCACCGCAGTTTATTTTACTGGCTCTGAGGCCATCAGAGGAAGACCAAGAAACCTCACTAACAGCATCACATAATTCAGTTTAATTAAAGACAAATGTGAGGAGGAAAAAAAACAACCAGTTGGAACCCCACACAGTGAGCTGTTGGGATAAGATATTTGTTGGGATTATCCCCCACTGTACTGTGTCCAGTTCGGGTGTCCCCAACAGAAGGACATTGAACTGTTGGAGCAGGTCCACGAAGAAGAGCAGAGGGCTGGAAAATGTCCCCTGTGGGGAAAGGCTGTGAGAGTTGTTCAGCCTGGAGAAGAGAAGGATCCAGGAAGGCATTGTAGGGGCAATAGCTTTGAGCTGGAAGAAGAAAGATTTGTACTGCAGATTAGGAAGAAATTCTTTACAGTGAGGGTGGGGAGACACTGAAACAGGTCCCACAGAGGTTGCAGATGCTCCCTCCCTAGAGGTGTTCAGGCCAGGCTGGACAGGGGAAAGAGGCTGAGGGAGCTGGGCTTGCTTAGCCTGGAGAAGAGGAGGCTCAGGGGAGACCTTCTTGCTCTCTACAACTACCTGAAGGGAGGTTGTAGCCAAGTGGGGCTTGGTCTCTTCTCCCAGGCAACTGACACCAGAACAAGAGGACACAGTCTCAAGCTGTGCCAGGGGAGGTTTAGGCTGGAGGTGAGGGGAAAGTTCTTCCCAGAAAGAGTAATTGGCCATTGGGATGTGCTGCCCAGGGAGGTGGTGGAGTCACCATCCCTGGAGGTGTTTAAAAAGAGCCTGGATGAGGCACTTAGTGCCATGGTTTAGTTGATCAGATGGTGTTGAGGTTGGACTCGATGATCTCAAAGGTCTTTTCCAACCTGGTTAATTCTGTGTTCTGTAAAATGGAAAGTACAAACCAAACTGGTAAACCAAAGCTAATTGGAATATTATGCACTCTATTCATGTTTTTGCATCTTTTTATTACAATGAAATTCATGTCACCAGGTTTGGAAGAGCTCTGCAGCCTGCAGAAACTGATGGCTTTTGTGGCTAATTCAGCAGATGTAGAAAATACATTCTTGGTGCTGTTAACATGCCACCCTAACCAGTGACAAGATCCCCAAGTCCACCTGGTAACCCAGCACTGCCAGCACCACTAAACCACATCCCTCAGCACCACATCTGCATGGCTTTAAAGTCTCTCCAGCAATGGGGACCCTGCCACTGCCCTGGGCAGCCTTTCCCAGGGCTTGACATGACTTTTGTGGTTGAAATTCTTCTTCATGTCCAACCCTGGTGCAACTTAGGGCTGCTTCCTGCTGTCCTGCCACTTGTTACTTGGGAGAAGAGACCAGCCTCCACCTCATTCCAACCTTCTTTCAGTGAGCTGTAGAGAGTGAAGAGGTCTTCCTTCAGCCTCCTTTCTCCAGACTAAAGATCAGCCACTCTTTGTAAGATGTGTGCTGGCAGCACACATCTTCACTAGCTTCACTAGCTAATCCTTCACTAGCTTCTCCCCTCTCCTGGGTATTTTGTCTAGAGGGAGGTAAGTTTTTCCCCAGGACAGGATCTATTTCCATCTCTCTTCATATGGCACCTACTGCACTGGAGCCATGATCACTGCTGTGTTCATTACAGTATCTCAGCACCACCACAGAAGTAGTAAAAGCACCGTGAATTAAAGGACCATCTGTCCAAGTGTAATTTGTTCCCCTGCCCACTCAGTTCCACAGTCTGTCAAAACCATCCAGGTTGAAAAAGGAAACCAAAAAACCTCTACCATTAAAAGTGCTCAAATTAACTGGATCTTTTTTGACAGAATTGGGTTGAGGACCAACTACAGCTGCAGCATGGAGGATCTGGCAAGCCAGAAACTTCTGCTGAAGAAGCAATGATGGACACTTGGGATGATGAGCAAGAGCAGGTTCTTCAATGGTTAAGCTGCTGTCACAACACATAGTCCCAGAAGCAGGGCTGGGGAGCAGCCATGGGAGCTGGGAAGAATCACCCTTTTGGTTAGGAACTGAGATGGTAACAATTCATTTCTCTTTGCCCAACTCTTCCATCTTCATGTTGCTCCACAGCAGGGGAAAAGCATGTTTGGCCTTCCACGGCTGCAGAGTCAAACTTGTACAAGCTTTCTCCCACTTTAAAAGGAAAACAAAACAAAAAAAAAATCTTCTCCCCTTCAAATATTTGAAAGGATAAGGAAAGTTAAAGGGAAAATAAAGCAGTAAAACAGATCCATCAGCAGGGAGCCCAGATCTGAGCCAGCTCATCACTTCTGTTTTAGAGAACAAATATCCTGCACTTTCAATAGTTTCTGTCATAATGAGTATTCTCCTCATGCTTTTTTCCCTTGCTAGGGACATACAGCATTCTTTCAGCTTTCATCTCCAAATTTTATTAAGACCTGGTTTATTTTCCCCTGTTCAGCTATGTCAATCAGGGTTTTGCCATGCACAGGTCAGTTCTGCTGCCTTGCTCTCCCAATACACACAGCAGTAGGATTCCCAGAAGCGCCTAAGCCCCACTGGCAGTTCCCAGTGGTAATGTTTGATCTAGTTCAGGTGGACTGCAGGCTCAACCCAAGAGACACTTGGAATGGTAACTCAGTTGTTCTGAGCTATTGGAGAAAATAGCAGCACCAAGCAGCTCCATGGAGAAGGACCTGGAGTCCTGGTGGACAACAAGTTATCCATGGCACAGCAATGTGTCCTTGTGGCCAAGAAGCCCAAAGGTATCCTGGAGTGCATTAAGAAGAATGTGGCCAGCAGGCCAAGAGAAATTCTTCTTACCCTCTGCTCTGCCCTGGTGAGACCGTGTCTGGAGTATTGTACCCAGTTGTGGGCTCCCAGTTCAAGAGGGACAGGGGTATATTAGAGAGTGTCCAACAGAGAGCTATGAGGAGGATTAAAGGACTGAAAAATTTGTCTTATGAGGGAAGGCTGAGAGAACTGGGGCTGCTTAGCCTGGAAAAGAGAAGAGTGAGAGGAGATCTTACTTATGTGTCAAGAAGAATGTGCTACTATCCTGTGATAGGACAAGGTGCAATGAATACAGACTGGAACACAGGAATTTCTACTTCAACATGAGGAAAAATGTCAGTACTTTAAGGGTAACAGAGCACTGGAACAGGCTGCCCAGAGAGGCTGTGGAGTCTCCTTCTCTAGGGATCTTCAAAACCCACTTGGATGCATTCCTGTGTGACCTGCCCTAAGTGTTCCTGCTTTGCAGGGGAGCTGGACTTGATCTCTGGAGGTCCTTTCCAACTCCTACCATTCTGTGATTCATTGCAGTAAGTATGCTTCCCGTGATTCAAAATCCTCCAGTGGTTTTGAGTACACTGGAATGTGAGGAACCTGAGCCATCCAAACCTGCTTTTCACCTCCTGCGAGGCACATGACAGGATTACCTTGAAAAGAACATTTGCAAAGGGCAGTTTAGGTTCAATACAGGGTGTGGTGATCAGTGATGGAGGCCAGACCTTCTTCACATTGCAAGTCCTTCAGCTGCCTAAGTAGTGGGAAATGCCCACCCACTCCACTCATCACTTGCTGCTCCATTCTGCCAGAGATTGGTACTTCCAGAGGGGGGGTCTGACTCAGAATCTGACACACCCCTTGCACTTGGGTGAGCTGAGGGTCTCAGCTAGAAATAAAACACCTACACTGCATGTAAAACACAAACTCACTTTACAGGCACCTGCACATTGAGACATTTTACTCTCTTTGAGATTATGTAAAGCCATATGCAAAAAATAAATCCCAAACATCTGTCTTCAGGATAGAGTTGAATCACAGAGCCAAGTTGGTGGAAAAAGACCTCCAAGATCATCGAGGCTAATCATAAACCAAACATCACCGTTCACCACTAAACCACGTCCCAGAGTGCAATGTCTACACATTTTATGAGCACCTCCAGGGGTGGAGTCCCACCACCTCTCTGGGCAGCCTGTTCCAATGCCTGACCACTCTTTTAGTGAAGAATGTTGTCCTAATATCCAGTCTAAACATACCCTGGCACAACTTTCTAGTCATGAGGTCTGTGGTGACAGGTTGGACTCGATGGTCTTTAAGGTCCCTTCCAACCTTGGTGATACTGCAACTTGAGGCTCTTTCCTCTCATTCTATCACTTGATACTAGAGAGGAGACCACCCCCCACCTCAGCACAACCTCCTCCTTGGCTTTTGAGTGACATCTTGCAAGGCAACACACAACACCAAAGGCAGAAGAGCTTTTCTGCAGGCTGCATCACCAAAGGTCTTGGTGCTTCCTTCCTGCTTCTCCTCCCCCTCCCTTCTCTCGGTTCCTCGCTCTCATTAGGATGCAGGGACTGCACTGTAAATTGGATCAGCAAATGATCCGAGTTAAAAAGAATACAACCTGAAGGTTTGTTGTGCTTTGAGCTTCTTAATCTGGATAATTATACCTGTCCTGCTTGCAGCACAGCCCCCAAACAGGAGAGATCAGCACCACGGAGACTGCAAGCTGCAACAGAAGGAGAGGCAGGGAAGGAACCAAGGGGAAAAGCTGGAAGCAGCTTTGCAAGTGGAGAGAAGTGTTTGTGCAACCTCACCCTGAATTTTGAAGCTACTTTAAGGCCCTGTGATCAGTGCAAGTCTTAATTATTTGCACTTCAGTGCATTATGCAGATAAACTCATCAGCACTTGAGACTCTTCTGTCAGCTGCTCACTTGTAAATTCAAGATTTTTGAAGCTGAAGTGGTCTCTCACTCTCAACCCAGTGACTTGTTAACGAGAGGAAGATTTAGTCTCCTCCTAAGGAAATCAGTCAGTGATAGGGGGGGCTTGGATGAATCTGCAAGTTAATCATTTGTTACCTCTGAGCTACCTTAGAGCTGTGTTTGTGGGTTAGACTAGATGACCTTTCAAGGTCTCTTCCATCCCAATGCATTCTATGAAAGCTGTTCAAATACCTTTTTCTTCATGGGGAGCTTTAATTCATGTATATATACACACACCCCCTATAAATAAATGAAAAACTGTATTTCATATCATCCACTCTATTTCATTGGTAAAATAAGCTCCAACTAAAGGAAAAAAGGACAAAGAATCCCATGAATCCCAGAATTCTGCTCTGTGGACAGCAGGAGCAAGGAGGTCATTCTGCCCTGTACTCAGCACTGGTTACACCACACCTTGAGTCCTGCATCCATTTCTGGGCCCTTCAGTTTAAGATGTTGAGTTGCTTGAATGTGTCCAGAGAAGGGCAACAAAGCTGGGGAGGGGTTTGGGGCACACCCTATGAGGAGAGGCTGAGGGAGCTGGGGTTGCTTAGCCTGGAGAAGAGGAGGCTCAGGGGAGACCTTCTTGCTCTCTACAACTCCCTGAAGGGAGGTTGTAGCCAGGTGAGGGTTGGTCTCTTCCCCCAGGCAATCTGTGACAAAACACAGTCTCAAGCTGTGCCAGGGGAGGTTTAGGCTGGATGTTAGGAAGAAATTCTTCCCAGAAAAAAAGATTGCCCATTGGAATGTGCTGTCCAGGGAGGTGGTGGAGTCACCATCACTGGAAGTGTTCAAAAAGAGCCTGGATGAGGCACTTGGTGCCATGGTTTAATTGATTAGGTGAGGGTGGATGAGAGGTTGGACTCAATGATTTTGAAGGTCTTTCCCAACCTGCTTAATTCTGTATTTCTGCATGAAGGATGGGGATTCACTTGACACAATGTCCCTTTCTCAGGGATTCTTGCTGTAGGGAAGTGTAACTGGATTTCCAAGCCAGCTTGAACTTCTTTCCCCCCCCCCTCTTCATTTACCACCATGAAACATGAGCACAATGGAGAAGATGCAGTCTTCTTGGTTGTTCTTCATGTCTTGTGATTCATCAGATGTGATTCTCACTTCCCAACCTGCCCCTCTTCCTGAAGGCTTCTAGTTCAGAGCTGCTTGATAAGGGAATGCCTTTCCCAGAGATACTTTATTGGGTTTTTTCCTCCTTTCCTTCCTTATTTCTGAATGGAAGCAGAGAGGGGGAAGAAATGGTCTTTAAATGAGGCACAAAAACAGATTTATTGGATGAGGAGAGCAGACTCAAGGAGCCTCCAGGTGAAAGTAGTGGAATTAGCACAATATCATATGACTAAACAGCTCCTGCTCCACCACCCCCATTTTTGCACCCATCCCAGAGCCAGGGGCAAAGACCCTCACCAGCCAGGATCACAGCATGCCAGGGGGTGGAAGGGACCCAAAGAGATCATCAAGTCCAACCCCCTGCCAGAGCAGGGACAGACAGAGGAGCTCAGCCCCAGCAAGGAGGCCCAGCCAGCACCCATGGATGATACTGGAGGAGTCATCAATCATTGCCCTACCTAACCGGGGGGCCACCAGGCCCCCCGGCCTTTGTTGTCACCACCACCATCACCCAGTGTGCAGCAGGGGCACTCACCAGCGATGAGAGGAGGATCCCTCAGCCCAGATGGGCTCAGCTTAGGGCTGCTGCCTTTCCTGGGGGGGATTAAAAAGGGGAGTGGGTGGGAGGGGCCAAATGGCCACAGGTGGGATGGGAGGAGACTCCAACAGAGCCCAGGTGCTCTGGGTTTGAGGGAAAAAAGGCAGGAAATGGGGTGAGTGGGTCACTACTATTGATTATTGGTTAAACTAGTGATACCACACGAGGTTGTTGATGCAGGTGTGCGTCCTGTTATTCCAAGATAGTTCTCTATGTTTATAGCTACCAGTGTCCTGCTTTAGTTGCATGGTGCAGGCACAGCACTATTCTGCCACACTGTCAGCCACCTCTGCACCCATGCTGGACATGTCCTACCACCATCTCAGGCTCTAGGCCTAGACTGCCAGACTGCTCACACTGCTTGTTGCCAGCATTACCACAATTATCCAGCCATCAAGTCTGCTGCTAAACCTTGCTCATCAGCACCACATCTAAGGTTTCTGCTACTAGCAGAGTCTGAAATCTTGAAAGACTTCTGCTTCTCCTGCAGTATTTTGAGAGCCTTTTATGACAAGGGACACTGAAGAGGAAATGAGAAAAAACTCAGTTTAAATCTCTGATCTATGATTTAATCCCAATTCAGGCATTCTCTGCCAAATAAAAGCTTTGCTGTCAGCTTGCAAGAAGAGTCCTGCTCAGGAATCCTCACTTCAATGTAGCTGGGTAGAAAATAAAAGCTGTCCTTGTGGTGTTACGTGATCTGTTACACACAGGGTGGGCTTCTTTGCATTAGGACAAATATTTGCAACTGTAAACAAATAATAATGGATAAAATTAAATAAAAACGAAAAAAAGAGTCAATAAATATAACTAAAAAATAGCGTAAAAAAAACCCCACCATAAAAACCCCTTAAAAATTAACTAAACTAAAAGTAACTAAACCTGACTAACATTAACTAAAACTAACATTAAGTAAAACTAACATTAGCTAAAACTAACTAAAACTAACTAAAACTAACTAAAAATAACTAACAAAAATCAACAAAATTATCAAAATTAACAAAAAATAACAAAAAAACCAAAAATAACAAAAAATCACTAACTAAAAATCACTAAAAATCACAAAAATTAACAAAAAATAAATAACAAAATTAAGAAAAATTAAGAAAAATTAACAAAAAATCACTAACAAAAAAATCACTAACAAAAAATCACTAAAAAAATCACTAACAAAAAAATCACCAAAAAAATTAACAAAAAATAAACAATAAAATTAACAAAAATAACAAAATAAAAATAACAAAAAGTAACTAACTAAAAGTAACTAACTACAAGTAACTAACTAAAAGTAACTAAAAATAACTAACTAAAAATAACTAATTAAAAATAACTAACTGAAAATAACTAACTAAAAATAACTAACTAAAAATAACTAACTAAAAATAAAAATAACTAACAAATAAATATGAATAACTGAAAATAAATTAAAAATAACTAAAAATAGATAAAACAATTGAAAATCAATAAACATATATAAGAAAGAATTAACTAACAATAGCGAACCAATAAATAACAATAACTAAAAAATAAATAGCTAAAAATGAATAAAAAATAATAAATACGTTAAAAAAAAAGAAATACCTGACTAAAAATAAATAAAAATTAAATCAAAAGGAACCTAAACAAACAAACCCAAATGCCTAATAATAAATAGATAAGCAAAATTTCCAAAGGTAAGCCCCAGCCTGTACAGTGCTTGCCTCTCTCATTTAAGTTATAATTGCTTTTATTGACTGTTGCTTCTTCCTTCCCTGGAGCAGGGAGGTTATTAAGCAAATCTATCTTTTTTTTTCCTTTTTTTTTTTTTTTTTTGGGTACAAAATGATAATTTCAGTGATTAAAGCAGTTCCATTGTCAATACAGCTCCACATGAGATTCCAATCCTGCACACCACACTGGGGCTTCTCTTATTTATCTACGTTTTGTCAAACGTCCCCATTGGAAGACGTTTTCGACTGCATGGTGACAAATAGGGCACTATTGGCTTGCTTTTTTTTTTTCCCCCCTTCATTTCCCTTTCTCTTTAGAAAATTACAGCTGTTGGCATTAAAAATGCAATGCATCTCCCTACAATAACTGCTGTCACAATATTAATTTTTCTAAGCAGCTATTATCAGTTTTAGAGCCTCGCTCTTGCAGATTACACAAACACTTAGTGGCATGTGCAGATGGTTGGAGCTCTACCTCAAGCCCTCTGTTTAGGCTTTCCACCAGCTGCTTGAGAACCCTCAAAGGCATCTATCCAAGTAAGGGAAAAACTATGCAGGGCCTTGAGCTTTCTGATTTCAACTTACTCAACAGTCTTATACCACCCCTGGAGGTGTTCAAGAAACATGTGGGCATGGCACTTTGGGACATGGTATCACAGTATTGCCAAGGTTGGAAGAGACCTCAAAGATCATCGAGTCCAACCTGTCACCACAGACCCCATGACTAGGCCATGGCACCAAGTGCCACATCCAATCCCCTCTTGAACACCTCCAGGGATGGTGACTCCACCCCCCCCCCGGGCAGCCCATTCCAATGGCGAACCACTCTCTCGGTGAAGAACTTTCTCCTCACCTCCAGCCTAAACTTCCCCTGGTGCAGCTTGAGACTGTGTCCTCTTGTTCTGGTGCTGGTTGCTAGAGAGAAGAGACCAACACCTCCTGGCTACAACCACCCTTCAGGTAGTTGTAGAGATCAAATGGTTTAATGGCCACGGTGGTGTTAGGCTGATTGTCGGACTTGATGACCTTAGATGCCTTTTCCAACCAAAACAATCCTATGAGTCTATGAAAGAGTTATAATGGAGTGATAAAGAAGGTGAAAACCAGGACATAAAGAAGAATGATGGTGTGGCTTAAGGCCATGCAACAAAAGAGGAGCTAGATCCACACTGCTCTAATGATGAAGGAAGAAGGAAATAAATAAGCTTTGACACATCTGTCCACCTTCCTCCTTAATTTTAGCATCCTGCAACTGCTGCCAAAAACTTCTCACCCTACCAAATGAGGCAGTTGTCTAAGATCTGATGTGTCAATCAATGTTTGCAGTGTTAATTACCAGACAGATTAAACAGTGCAACATTAATTCCCAAAGCCCTGCTCAGTCTCTAGCAGCAGGGCTCCAGCCTGCTTGGATTTTGGTCACATGGAGATGAATGCTGATCACCATGGTTGCATTGTTACTGAGATTGTTCCAGTCAGCAACAAAGCCTGGCCAGCCCAGGGCTGCCTGGTAGAATGATTTGGGTTAGAAGAGACCTATAAAGCCCATCCAGTCCAACCTCCCCTGCAGAGAGCAGGGAGCTCTTCAACTAGATCATGTTGCTCAGACCTGCAGACAACCTGACCTGGAATGGTTCCAGAGATGAGGCATCTACCACTTCTCTAGGCAACCTGAGCCAGTGTCTCACCACCCTCATTGTACAAAATTTCTACCTTCTGTCTAGTCTAAACCTCCATCACCCTTTGTCCTGTCACAACAGGCCCTGCTATAAAGTCCCTATCTTTCTGATTAGCCCTTTAAGTATCGAAAGGCCACAAGATGTCCCCCTCAGAGCCTCCTCTGATGAACCACAGCATGCAGAAGCAGTGCCAGCAGAGCTTTACAAACCCCCAAAGCACAACCACCCATCTTCTGTGTATCACAGGTCCCTGTAGTGCCCCCCAAACAGAAGCTGAGTTGTATCCACCAGCCCCATCCAGAAGTTTCAGTAGTTTGATGATGTCTTTCCAAATGCTGGGCAGTTTTTTTCTCAGAAGTTTACATTTCATTATCTTAGAAATGGTTTCTGCCCTGAAGCTGCAGGGGACACAGCTGGAAGCTAGTTACAGCAGGTACAAAACTCAGTTCCCTTCCCATTTTCTGATTTACACAAGACAGTAAGAAAGCATCAAGTCCCTGTTGGTCTTTTTAACACAGGCTGTAAAAAAAGGAGAGTTTTCAAGCACTGCTGTTGTCACCTTGCAACAGCAAGCCCTACATATTCTGAAGATACCCAAAGATAAGCTGCTTCACACACAACCTTAACCTTCAATTGCCTTTCCTCATTTTGTGCTGTACTCACAATTTATATCTATGCTAAAATTGAAAGAGTTTGGGATAAGTTAGGAAAAAAACAAACACAACCAAGCAACCCTATCTGTACCATGATAACATCAGGTTCCTGGAGGAGAGCCATCACAGAGTCACCCTTCACACCCTTTTTGTGCCAGCAGCACCGTTATTTCCCAGAGCACCCTTCATTTCTTACGTCCTGCTGCATTTGACCACCAGCACCTGAGGCCCTGCAGAGATATTCTGCAAGCATCTGCTCAGAAATCTCTCTTTTTTCACTGCAGCTCTGAATGCTCCTTAGATCTGCTGCCTTTCCCCCCAAGTTTTCATTCCTCTCTTTCTTCAAGAATGGCATGGTATTACTCATTTCCCCTTTGTTTCTCCTGCTGCTTCTTCTCTCTCAGGGAGAGGCTGACCTCCTCTTCAGTTACTCCAGGAATTCCAGCAAAGCTCTGAAACGCAAGGAAGCCTTATTCAGTGTGTTACAAGAAATTCCTTTCAAATTAAAAACGTTTTATGTCTTGTTTTAATTCAGGTCACTCAGCTTACTATGAAGTACCTGAATCTAATTTACCTACACTTTCCCAAACTTCTGAAGCACTTTTAAACACTCTTTCAAACTCCTTTTTCTTTATCTAAGTGTATCTCATGTCCCATTTGTAATGGTCTGCTGTATTCATTAGATACTGGGAACCATCTGTTAGGAATTTGCCCAGAACAAATCCAGTTTGGGAAAGATAAGGAGGCATAGCTGTGACTTTCTCCGAGCTAACAGCTAAAATTTCTGTGGAAGGGTTTTGGATCAGATGCACTTGAGATTTTCACCTTATTTTGAGAAGATGGAAATGGTGGTTAATTAAAAGAAGAAGAAATTTCCTTAGTCTCCAAAGAATATTTATAAATCACATGTGAAATTGGAAGTAATTTATCAGTGATGCTCTCTGAAATTCAGCCGTATATCCATCTGGCCATGGTGCTTTAGCAGGTAATATCGCTTGCAGGGCACTTTTTATTGCTTCTCTCTCATGGGGGTTATCTAAGTATTGCCTTGATAATACTGGCAGCTCGACTTCATCCACAAAATAATAAATGGATCACTTCTGGTTCTGCTGCATGTAATTCAGAAATAAGGGGGAAACCACTTTTATTCATTTGTTTCCCTTAACTTTTTGCATATAGCCTCTTACAAGCTGAAATCCACTGACTTGGTTGTCCTTTTACAGGAGCACGTGGCTCTGGAGGGCTGCTGGCGAGATGTGGGCTCTGGGGATGTTCACCTCCATTTTGTGCAGAGCCCTGACAAAGTGACAGCAGAGTGGAGCTGACTTCAAAAATGAGCCAGACAAATTTTGGGTCTGATAAAACCTTGAGCTGCATTTCATAAGAACAGATTCGAATGAGCTGATTCAAATGGCGTTAAGTCTGGAGAAAAGGAGGCTGAGAGGAGACCTTCTTGCCCTCTACAACTGCCTGAAAGAAAGTTGGAGCCGGGGGGGTCTTGGTCTCTTCTCCCTAGTAACAAGGGAAAGGATGAGAGGAAATTGCCTCGAGTTTCACCAGGGGAGGTTTAGGTTGGATATTAGAAGAAACTTCTATCACTGAAAGGGCTCTCAAACCCTGACACAGGTTCCCCAGGGAGATGGTTGAATCCCCATCCCTGGAGGGGTTTCAAAGACACAGAGATGTGATGCTGAGAGACGTGGTTTAGCACTAGGCTCGGTAGAGTTAGAGAATGGTTGGACTCAATGATCTTAAAGGTCTTTTCCAACTGAAATGATGCATGATTCTGAGATTCTAAGGTATTGATTTTGGATATATTGATTTTAGCACGTTCCAGTGCATTTAAGACTAGAGATCATATTTAGCTTTGTCAGTGAAGGCAAGTGTATGACCCAGAAATATTTAGGTCTGTATTCTAAAAACAAATAGACATCTAATCAGATAAGTTTGAAGTCCAATTAGGGGTTGTACTGAGGTGATAGCTAAGAAAAATGCCAGTTTTCAAGTTAAGCTTCGCTTTGATGTCAGACAAGGCTGAATCCAATTAGGCATTAAGCAGAAGGGCACTGGCAGTGTGCAGTGCTGTGGGACACGTGCAGCCTTACTATAAGCAGCACAATTTTACCCAATAATCTCTCCCTGCCTTTTCCTCCCAACACACCCAGGGCACGTATGGTAGGAAATAGAAAAGCACAGTAACAGAAGCATGGTATTATTTTAGTTGGAAAAGGCCTTTAAGATCATCAAGGCCAACCTTTCTCTAACTCTACCAAGTATGGTGCTAAACATATCCCTCAGCACCACAACTCTGTCTTTGCAGCACCTCCACGGATGGGGATTCAACCACCTCCTTGGGCAGCCTGTTCCAATGTTTGAGAACCCTTTTAGTGAGGGATTTTCTCCTCATAGCCAATCCAAACCTCCCCTGCTGCATCTTGAGGTCATTTTGCCTCATCCTGTCACTTGTCAGAGCATCTTTGTTAAGAGATATCAACAGATGAACCCTGTTAAGGTATATGCTTAGATTTATTGAACGTGGACATCACATCCACAGCGATGGTTTCTTTGGGTCCATCCCTATAACACCACACAGCTCCAGGCACTGCATGGACCTGGTGGGCACAGTGGTTCACAGACGCGTGGTCATGATGCTTGCCTGTACTTCTCTGTTTCCATAGAGAGCTTGCTTTGAAAAGTAGCTCAGGTAAAGATTTTTCTCCTGTCTGCTCTTTGTGAGAAGGAATTGCTCCCAGAGGTCCTGAATGCTGTTTACTGGTTTTCCTGCTTTTTGATTAGATATATCTGACAACTGCAGTTGCTAGGGGTTTATCCCAGTATGAACCAGGCACCACAGTTATTCACTGGGGGTTATCAAACACAGTTTCCAGGACCAGCCCCCAACCCTTTGCTGTCAATGAGAACTTCCAGCAAACCTCAGGAAAAAAAAAGAGAAGAATTCAAACTTTCAACTTGGAGGGAAGTAATTTGAATTTTAATGTTGTGTCACTTTCAACTCTTGCTGTAATCATCACTCTCTTGCTTCCCTACTGCTCCCTCCAAGAAGAAAACAAATCCCAGCCACATTTCCCCTTTCAAGTGTTAGTGCAGTGTGACCGTATTGAAGTCCCAGCACAATCGTGGGAGGAAAAGAAACGGCAGAAGTGAGGTCAGGTTTGCTCCTTTCCAGCCTGTTCAATTCCAGCTCAGTATTATCCACTTAAAACGCTGTGTGTCCGGCTTAAAACAAATGCGAGGGTATTGCTGGAATCTTCAAGGTGAGGATCTCGGGAAAGCAGCGACGGGGAGTGCAGTGGGAAGAGATCGAAAGCCAGAGAGAGGCAAGCTTGCGGTTATTCGCCGGTGACGGCAGGCAGGCTCGGGGCGCAGGGCCACAGGCAGCGTGAGCATCTGATGCGGCAGCAAAGGGATGAGGCTAGGACCCAGCGCGGCCTCGTCGGACAGCCCCACGGAGCGCCGGCGGCGCAGAGCGGCGGGGATAGGGCGGAAGAACAGGGCAGAAGGAAAGGGCTGGCGCTGCAGTTCCTGCGGGCACGGAGAAGCCTCCCTCAGCTCTGCAGGTCAGGCAGTCTTGGCAGCCCCCTCGGGCAGCACGGTGCACACTCGACGGCGAGCAAGAGCTGCAGTGCCGCTAGGGGGATACGCACCGCCTACCCCGGTGGGCTTCCAGCCAGGCAGAGTTGCCGCCGGTAGAAACAGCTGTGCATACCTCGAGCTGTGGAGTGCAGTGGAGATGGGGGGTAACAAACCTGCCTGCAAAAGGTGTGCTCAGGCGGAGGATCTCCTGCCGCAGGTGGCTGAGCTGCAGGAGACAGTCAAATGGTTGTGCAGTGTAAGGGAGGCAAACATGGAGACAGACAAAAGGGATTATAAAACCCGAGGTGCACAAGGCCGGGGGGCAGTTCTGGTGCCTGCAGCGTAAGAGGGACATAACGCTGCTGGAGCTGGTCCAGAGGAGGGCCCCGAAGATGATGAGTGGAGCACCTCCCCTGTGGGGACAGGCTGAGAGGGTTGGGGCTGTTCAGCCTGCAGAAGAGAAGGCTCCAGGGAGACCTTAGAGCACCCTTGCAATACCTGAAAGAGGCCACCAGAACACCAGGAAGGGACTTTTTACAAGGGCATGTAGTAATAGGATGAGAGGGATCAGCTTCAAGCTTGAGGAGGGTAGATTTAGACTGGAGATTAGAAAGAAATTCTTTACAGTGAGGGTGGGGAACAGGTTGCCCAAGGGACATTGTGGATGCTCCCTCCCTGGAGGTGTTCAAGGCCAGGCTGGATGAGGCCTTGAGCAACCTGAGCTAGTGTGACGTGTCCCTACCCATGGCAGGGGTTTGGAACTGGGTAATGTTTAAGGCACCTTCCAACCTAAACTGTTCTCTATGAATTTGTGTGTAATTTCTGATAGTCTTCTGAAATCTAGAGCCCAGATGCCACCTAACCATGTAGTGGTGACACCAATTTGCATCATCTTGGTAGATGAGAGAGGAGGAGCTCAAGAATGAGTTCACTGGTAGGTGGGGAGGCAGTGGTATTGCTGGAGACAATTGTTCTGTTCATACTGGCGTGTTGCTTGCTGATAAAGTGACATTAGCAGAAGTCACAGAGCAGTAAATCAGAGAATGAGAGGTATTCACTCAGGGCTCAGTCTTTCCTTTGGTTGCACATGAGCACACATATGCTGGAACTAATTTTACAAGGGATGTAACACACTGAAGAAGCTCAATAGTTTCTTAATGTAGCTCTTGGATTGCTGCAAACAAATTCTGAAGATGTTCCTTTGAATTCCAGGGACTAATTCGGCTTTGGCTGTATTTGAGTCCTTTAAACATTCAATATACAGAAACATTTCTGTAAATAACATATTTTTTATGTCTTTGAGGCTGAGAAACCTGAGGCTGTTCATCCTGGAGAAGAGCAGCCTCAGAGGGGGATCTTCTCAGTGCTAATCAATAGCTAAAGGGTGAGGAACAAGAGGATGGGACTGGACTCTTCTCAGTGGTGCCCAGTGACAAAACAAGGGGCAGTGGCCACAAACTTGAACCCGGCAGGTTCTGTCTGAACAGGATGGGAAACTCTTTTACTTTCATAGTTTCATAGTTTCAGTTAGGGTTGGAAGGGACCACAAGGATCATCTAGTTCCAACCCCCCTGCCATGGGCAGGGACACACCACACTAGAGCAGGCTGGCCAGAGCCTCATCCAGCCTGGGCTTAAACACCTCAAGGGATGGGGCCTCAACCACCTCCCTGGACAACCCCCATTCCAGGGCCTCACCACCCTCATGGTGAAGAACTTCCTCCTCACATCTAGCCTGAATCTCCCCACCTCCAGCTTCATTCCATTCCCCCTAGTCCTATCACTCCCTGATAGCCTGAAAAGTCCCTCCCCAGCCTTCTTGTAGGCCCCCTTCAGATACTGGAAGGCCACAATGAGGTCACCTCCGAGCCTTCTCTTCTCCAGACTGAAACTTTGAGACTTTGAGGGTGCTGAAGCCCTGGAGCAAGCTGCCCAGAGAGGTTGTGGAATCTGACAGATTCACAGAATCATAGAAGTATCAGGGTTGGAAGGGACCTCAAGGATCAGCCAGTTCCAAACTCCCTGCCATGGGCAGGGACCCCTCACACTACATCAGGTTGCTCAGAGCCACATGCAGGCTGGCCGTCAAAGCCTCCAGGGATGAGGCTTCCTACCTGTCTGGACATGATTCTAGGCAATCTGCTTTGAGTGACCCTGCTTTAGATGAGAACTGAAGGCTTGGGCTTTGAATGGATCCTATGAGTGGGTTCAAATATCATTTTAACAAACAATTCTGTGATGCTGAAAACAATATCCACTCCTGAAATGTTACTGCAGCTTTTGTGATCCCCACAAATTCATTTAATTACAGTTTGGTGTTTTTTTTTCTTTAAACATTGAGCTGCTGATTTTTCATGTCAAGCCCCATTTTGGTTCAAACAAAAATAAAATCTATTTTCCTATCCTCTCTCTCTATACAAACAAGCAAACAAAAAAAATTGCAGTGTGAAGCAGGAGGAATCTAATCTAGAAAACCAGGAAGCAAATCCAGAGGATCAAGAATGTTTTGGTTGGGGGTTTGGTTTTGTTTTGCCTTTTTTTTTTTTAAAGGAGATTTATTAGCCAATCTCAAGATGTTATTATGCTGGATGGAGAGAAGTGGGATTATTATGTTTTACAGTGGTGTACAGGAAAGCTGGAAATCTACAGCTATGCAGAAATGGAAAAGCACACAGAGGAATAGCCACTTGAAATAATTCAGTGAAATAGGAAAGAGCTTGATCGGGCAGGAGTTTCATGTTATCAGCAGTTGTGGGGATTGATTTGGTTTTCCTGCAGAATACCAAAAAACAAGGCCAGGGAAAGGCTTGAAAAGTGTCATAGAATCAGAGAATCATAGAATCAATAGGTTTGGAAAAGACCTCAGAGATCATCAAGTCCAACCTATCACCCAACACCTCATGACTAATTAAACCATGGCTCCAAGTGCCACGTCCAATTATCCCTTTTTGGACACCTCCAGGGATGGGGACTCCACCACCTCTCTGGGCAGCACATTCCAGTGGCAAATTCCTCTTTCTTGGAAGAACTTTCTCCTCATCTCCAGCCCAAACCTCCCTTGGCACAGCTTGAGACTGTGTCCTCTTGTTCTGGTGCTGGTTGCCTGGGAGAAGAGATCACCCCCCACCTGGCTACAACCTCCCTTCAGGTAATCGTAGAGAGCAAGAAGGTCTCCCCTGAGCCTCCTCTTCTCCAGGCTGAACACCCCCAGCTCCCTCAGCCTCTCCATACAGGGCTGTGCTCCAGACCCCTCCCCAGCCTCCTTGCCCTTCTCTGGACATGTTCCAAATGTCTCAATATCCTTCTTAAATTGAGGAGCCCAGAACTGAACACAGGACTCAAAGTGTAGCCCAACCAGTGCTGAGTGCAGGGGCAGAATGACCTCCCTGCTCCTGCTGGCCATACTATTTCTGATGCAGGCCAGGATGCTATTGGCCTTCTTGTCCAAGTGCACACTGCTGGCTCATGTTCAGTCATCTGTCAACCAGTACCCCCAGGTCCCTTTCTGCCTGGCTGCTCTCCAGACACTCTGCCCAGAGTGGGATCTGAGAAATGCTCAGCAAGAGCTAAAGGGTGAGGGGCAAGAGGATAGGACCAGATTCTTTTCAGTGGTACCCAGTGATAGGACAAAGGGTACAAACTGGAACCCAGGAGGCTCCCTCTGAACATGAGGAGAAACTTCTTTGGTGTGAAGGTGCTGGAGCCCAGGAGGAGGCTTCCCAGAGAGGTTGTGGAGTCTCCCTCTCTGGAGAGGTTTCAAACCCTCTTGTCCATTGTGATCCAGGGCAAGCTGCTGTGGGTGACCCTGCTTTAGAAGGGTGGTTGAACTGGATGATCTCCAGAGGTCCTTTCCAACACCATACTGGGATTTTCTCACTCTGTGATGACCTTCATGATCACTTAATATGTTCTCTGAGCTGTTGTACTCCTTGCCGGTACCATTTCAATGTCCTAGCTGGTTGCTTTATACATGTTTTAGGGACAGATTCACCTGTGCTCAGCAGATTTACCTGCCTACACTGCTGATGAAGATGCAATTGCCTCTCTCAGCCTACCAAAGACCAGTTCTCCAGGAAAGAGGTCAGACTGATGCTCTTTGATTTCCTAAAGAGAGAGTCTGGGTGATTGGAAAGAATGGTACTTTCAATCAAACTGCACTGCAGAGGATCCTCAGGTCAAGGAGTGGCCAAAAAGCCACTGAACTATAAATCAGTTCAGGATGGTGTATAGGACTCAAAGTCATCAGAGCAGATTTGTGCCTGAACCGAACATGGAAATGTGGGATTCCTACAACACAACCTCCACAGAGATCAGAGGTATTAGCAAGGCTTTGGTCAGAGTCACAGATGGCTTGAAGCTGGAATATGCCTCTTGATAAAAAATTTACAAAGGCATCCAGGAGAGAGCTGCTGTCCAGCCAGGCAAGCCATCAGTGGGCCCCAGGGTGGTGTGAAAGCTGCCAATGTGATTATTTGAGATGACTGCCAGAGAAGCAGAGCTGCTGGAACTCATGCCAAAGCCCAAGCTCAAGCTCAAGATGGGTGTCTGGGTCCAGCAGGTGCTGCTGAAAGGGGACAATGGGATTTGATGAGCAAAATTGCACCATGGCAAGGGAATGCATGAAGGCCCTTCAATCTCCAGTGGCTGCTCCAGTGATGAGTAAGGGAAATACTTTTTTCCCCCCTAAGGCTATTAATGCCAATAACAAAAGCAGCTCTGTAGTTTTCTTTAGACTGTATTATGGGTTTTGGCAGCAAGGCTTTGCTTCAGACACAGAAAGCAATGCACACTGCAGCCAGGTTTCCTTCTCATCCCTCACTCCAGGAGATCTGTTTTCCTCAGGGCAGATCAGAAGACACATGTCCTGGGGCTGTCAAGAAGCCTATTCAGAAACACCAGCTACTGCAACCTGAAGGAAAAGAAGAAAGAAAATAATTGTGCTTTGGGCTCCTTGCCAGGGCAGAGGTACAGGTGAGGATGTTCTTCCTGTCTTGGAGAGGGATGATAATGGCTAGAAACAGTCTCCCTCTAATTCCACTTTTCTCAGTGGACCACATGCAGCCTTTAAAGTTGGTTTTTCCTTACAATTCTTAACTTAGTAATTTGTGCCATTGAATAGTCAAATCACATTTCACTGTGTCTAAAGGGGAAAAAAGAAAAAGCAGGAATTTTTCCAATTAAAAAAAAAAAAACCAAGAAAGACAATAAAATAACTCAAGGCTGGATTTCAAAATGCAGCCTTTGGAGCAAGGTAGAAAATCCTGATGAAACTCCAAGCAGGCGTTAGAATAGAGTAGAGTAGAGTAGAGTAGAGTAGAGTAGAGTAGAATAGAATAGAATAGAATAGAATAGAATAGAATAGAATAGAATAGAATAGAATAGAATAGAATAGAATAGAATTAACCAGGTTGGAAAAGACCTTTGAGGTCATCGAGTCCAACCTATAATCCAACACTAATCAATTAAACCATGGCACCAAGTGCCTCATCCAGGCTCTTTTTAAACACTTCCAGTGGTGGTGACACCACCATCCCCTTGGGCAGCACATTCCAGTGGTCAATCTCTCTTGCTGGAAAGAATTACTTCCTAACTTCCAGCCTAAACCTCCCCTGGCACAGCTTGAGACTGTGTCCTCTTGTTCTGGTGCTGGCTGCCTGGGAGAAGAGACCAAGCCCCACTTGGCTACAACCTCACTCCAGGTAGTTGTAGAGAGCAAGAAGGTCTCCCCTGAGCCTCCTCTTCTCCAGGCTAAGCAACCCCAGCTCCCTCAGCCTCTCCTCACAGGGCTGTGCTCCAGACCCCTCCCCAGCTTTGTTGCCCTTCTCTGGACACCTTCCAGCAAGTCAACATCTTTCCTAAACTGAGGAGTCCAGAACTGGACACAGGACTCAAGATGTGGCCTAAATAGTGCTGAGTCCAGGGCAGAATGACCTCCCTGCTCCTGCTGGCCACACTGTTCCTGATGCAGGCCAGGATGCCCTTGGCCTTCTTGGCCACCTGGGCACACTGCTAGCTCATGTTCAGTCATCTGTCAACCAGTACCCCCAGGTGCCTTTCTGCCTGGCTGCTCTCCAGCCACTCTGACCCCAGCCTGTAGCACTGCATGGGGTTGTTTTGGCCAATGTGTAGAACCTGGCACTTAGATGTCTCTTTCCCCTCAAACCCAGAGCACCTGGGCTCTGTTGGAGTCTCCTCCCATCCCATCTGTGGCCATTTGGCCCCTCCCACCCACTCCCCTTTTTAATCCCCCCCAGGAAAGGCAGCAGCCCTAAGCTGAGCCCATCTGGGCTGAGGGATCCTCCTCTCATCGCTGGTGAGTGCCCCTGCTGCACACTGGGTGATGGTGGTGGTGACAACAAAGGCCGGGGGCCTGGTGGCCCCCCGTTAGGTAGGGCAATGATTGATGACTCCTCCAGTATCATCCATGGGTGCTGGCTGGCCTCCTTGCTGGGGCTGAGCTCCTCTGTCTGTCCCTGCTCTGGCAGGGGGTTGGACTTGATGATCTCTTTGGGTCCCTTCCACCCCCTGGCATGCTGTGATCCTGGCTGATGAGGGTCTTGCCCCTGGCTCTGGGATGGGTGCTAAAATGGTGGTGGTGAAGCAGGAGCTGTTTAGTCATATGAAATTGTGCTAATTCCACTACTTTCACCTGGAGGCTCCTTGAGTCTGCTCTCCTCATCCAATAAATCTGTTTTTGTGCCTCATTTACAGACCATTTCCCCCCCCCCCCCCCCCCGCTTCCATTCAGAAATAAGGAAGGAAAGGAGGAAAAAACCCAATAAAGCATCTCTGGGAAATGCATTCCCTTATCAAGCAGCTCTGAACAGGAAGCCTTCAGGAAGAGGGGCAGGTTGGGAAGTGAGAATCACATCTTATGAATCACAAGACAAATGTCATGAAGAACAACCAAGAAGACTGCATCTTCTCCATTGTGCTGATGTTTCATGGTGGTAAATGAAGGGGGGGGGGGTGGGAAAAAGCTCAAGCTGGCTTGGAAATCCAGTTACACATCCCTACAGCAAGAATCACTGAGAAAGGGACATTGTGACAAGTGAATCCCCATCCTTCATGCAGAAATACAGAATTAAGCAGGTTGGGAAAGACCTTCAAAATCATTGAGTCCAACCTCTCACCCACCCCCACCTAATCAATTAAACCATGGCATCCAGTGCCTCATCCTGGCTCTTTTTGAACACTTCCAGTGATGGTGACTCCACCACCTCCCTGGGCAGCACATTCCAATGGGCAATCTTTTTTTCTGTGAAGAATTTCTTCCTAACATCCAGCCTAAATCTCCCCTGACACAGCTTGAGGCTGTGTCCTGGTTGCTGTCTACAACCTCCCTTCAGGGAGTTGTAGAGAGCAAGAAGGTCTCCCCTGAGCCTCCTCTTGTCCAGGCTAAGCAACCCCAGCTCCCTCAGCCTCTCCATGCTCTGACCCCAGCCTGTAGCACTGCATGGGGTTGTTGTGGCCAATGTGTAGAACCTGGCCCTTAGATGTGTTAAATCCCTTGGCTTCTGCCCATCTGTCCAGCCTGGCAAGGTCCTTCTGCAAATGGACCACAGGACCATTTTCTTCCAGCCCTTTGCCATGAGTGGTGTGGTGGGTTGTAGTTTCCCCCCCCGCCAGCATTAACTTTGCCAGACCAATTCAGAAGCAAATGGACTGTAACTAAATGGTAAAGGCACAGCCTAAACCCACCCTGAGTAGCCCTTTTCTTCATTAACAGTGAACCTGTGCCCCACACTTGCCAGCAGCATGATTTGCATGCCTCTTGCCAACATGCCTCATCTCATAGCCATGATTGTTCATGCAAAATGGGAGTATTAAATTGCAAATGGAAGACTTAATTAAAATGCTCCTTTTCCTAAGATCAATAATCTAGGCAAAACAGTTTTACTTTCCAGTGATATATCTGGGTTTTCCCCTCATTTAAAGCCAACTGTAAATTACACTTTCTAACATATTGCTGCCAAAAATGCCCCAAAAGCAAATTGCACCTTCTGGCAGCCTTTGATTCATTGTACATATTACATAGAATAACTTAACAGACATAGTAGAATACAGCACCAAATAGCATAATTAGGCAGAGTTTCATGCCTTAAATTTTGAAAGGGTGGAAGAAACTTTGGGTTTTAGTTTTTTTTCTAAGCATTTGATTCATTTAGTATCTCTCCAGTGCTGCAGAACAAACTGGGGGTATTTTGATCTATGTTGAGTCTGCTTCCAAACTCTCAAGTCTCAGTGGAGCTTACTTCCTAAAGGAACTTCTCCTTTAAATTCTGTGTTAATGTCAAGTAATTAAATCATGAATCTGGAAGCAGTTCTACATAGTCAGGTGGCAACAATGGAATAAAGACCTGTCAAATAATTTCAGTCAAAAGCAGGGAACCACAGGATGTTAGGAGTGGGAAGGAAGAAGATCATGGAGTCCAACATCCCCTGCCAGAGCATCACCACCTAGAGTAGGTCACACAGGAATGCATCCCAGTGGGTTTTGAATGTCTCCAGAGAAGGAGACTCCACATCCTCTCTGGGAAGCCTGCTCCAGGCCTTTGTTGCTCTCACAGTGAAAAAGCTTTTTCTTCTGTTCCTGTGGCACCTCCTCTTCTCCAGCTTGCCCCCATTGCCCTTTGTCCTGTCATTGGACATCCCTGAGCAGAGCCTGGCTCCATCTTCCTGCCGCTGCCCTGCACATCTTTGTCAACATGAATGAAGTCACCCCTCAGGCTCCTCTGCTCCAGGTTAAAGAGCCCCAGCTCCCTCAGCCTTTCTTCACAAGGCAGATGTTCCACTCCATCATCTTTGTGGCTCTGCACTGGACTCTTTCAAGCACTTCCCTTAGGTCCAGAAGTGGACACAATATTCCAGATGTAGCCTCACCAAGGCAGAGACTTTTGCTCTCTGATTACTATTCTCTTTGCATGGGGAAACAGAGCTTTCAGCATGGACTCTAAGACCTTAAAGGTCTTTCCCAACCCAAACCATTCTATGATTTTATTCTTTGGACTTAATATTGTATCACATGAAAGATATTTTTTTAATTAGTATATTTTTTAAAGGAGATCTCAGAGTTCATACAAAATCTTCAAGTTCATTTTGCTGTGGTTATAAATCTTAAGTAGGAGTCCTTTAGTTTCTGTGGGATGGTGCAAATCCAGGGCTGGACTACCCCCAGCTCTTAATTCCCATGAAGAAGATCCCAGTTTTATGAAGCTCTGTCAGTTTATATGTACAAAGATTCCATCTACAAATTTTACCAAGATACTTATTACATTTTCCAATATTTGGGGCATTTCCTTGTGAAAACTGAGTCTTACATGCTTAATGCATGAGAGTATTTCTCATTCTGAGTGTAAAGAAAAGGAGCTGGAAATGATGTTGATCATACCTGACTGTTTTAGTCAGTGTTCCTGCAGTGATTATTCTTTGTATTTGCCTTTGAGAAGCATGGAAGTAGGGTTTGGGTATCTGCTCAAGATAGGAGAAAGTGTCACTGTTCTCATCTGAATTGTGGATTGACCAAGCATGAGGAGTGTTTGAGCTTCACTGCTTTTGAATTGGTCTCCATACCTTTGAAAGTTGCAGCTCAAGTTTTACCTTGTGGCACATTGTGTGAGTCTGTGCTTCAGGTTTATGCACTTTATGCACCCAGCAAATCATAATTTTCCAGAAGCAGGAGGCATTCTGTGGTGCCATGGCCAGGGACACCTCACACTGCAGCAGGTTGCTCACAGCCACAGCCAGCCTGGCTGCAAAAACCTCCAGGGATGAGGCTTCCACCACCTCCCTGGGCAACCTGTGCCAGGCTCTCACCACCCTCATGGGGGAACAACTTCTTCCTAACATCCAATCTGAATCTACCCAGTTCTAGTTTTTTTCCCATCCCCCCCAAGTCCTATCACTCCCTGACACCCTCAGAAGTCCCTCCCCAACTTTCTTGTAGCCCCCTTCAGATACTGGAAGGCCACAATTAGGTCTCCTGGGGAGCCTTCTCTTCTCCAGCCTGAATAGTCCCAACTCCCTCAGTCTGTCCTCATAGCAGAGCAGCTCCAGCCCTCTGCTCCTCCTCATGGCCCTTCTCTGGACACGTTCCAGCACCTCCAGATCCTTCCTGTAATAGAGGCTCCAGAACTGGACACAGTGCTCCAGGTGTGGTCTCACCAGAGTGTAGCAGAGGGGAAGAATCACCTCCCTCAACCTGCTGGCTGTGCTTCTCTTGCTGCAGCCCAGGATGTGATTGACTTTCTGTGCTGCAAGTGCTCACTGCTGGCTCCTGTTGAGCTTCTCATCCACCATCACCCCCAGGTCCTTTTCTTCAGGGCTGCTCTCAAGCCAGTCACACACTCAAAAGGCTACTGTTAACTACAAAGCTTTTCATTCCCTCCCTTAAAACTTCGATGCATTTAAAACAAAAGGGAAATAAAGGTGAACAGCACAACCACTGCAAGTCTCCACATTGTTACTTCAGTGATGCACAATCTGTTAGCTATCTGAAGACTGTAAACAGACTAATATTTCGGGAAGTATGGGATAAATCACCCATTTAAAAGCAGTGAAGAGAAAATGATGGAGCTCCAAGTGAGTTGTGAAGCTGTGAATAAGGATGTATTACACCACAGGAAACCATCAATATTTGTTTATTATGTCAGTGTGAGAAATAAATCTGTTAGCTAATTTGTATTCTCTTTGCCTAATTCCACTGTTTCAGCCTGAGTTTTTGTGTTTTGCTTTAAGTGCTCCACAGCTGCTTAATGGTGCTATCAAGCATGCTGAAGTCATGGTCTCCTGGAGATAGGGAGACACTGCAATGCATCATCTCAATCCAGAAACAGCAGTTCCTTAGGTGTCACTACAACACCTTGTACCTCTTTGTCTTGCTATGGATGGTATTTATCTGACATAGTCAAGATTTTGGCCTCTAATGGGTCCAATCTCTTTGCAAACCCAGTCCCAGAATTAGCTATGCTGCAGACAACAAAATGGCTTAGTACAGGATTGCTGAGTTGATGCTTTGACTTGTGATAGCTGACACTTTCAGGTGGGCATTGATTATAGCTCCATGGGCCTCATCTACAGACACATCATTTCAATGGACAGTCCCACAGATCATCAGCATCTCAGCCCCAGCAAAAGTGAACTTTGCAACAGAGCACTCTGACACTAAAAATATATGGACAATCCCACAACCTGTGGGACAGTCCCACAGACCATCTAAGCCCCAGCAAAAGTGAACTTTGCAACAGGAGCACCCTGGCACTAAAAATACATGGGACAATCCTACAACCTGTGGGAGAGTGCCACACATCATCATCATCTCAGCCCCAGCAAAAGTGAACTTTGCAACAGGAGCACTCTGGCACTAAAAATATATGGACAATCCCACAACCTGTGGGACAGTCCCACAGATCATCAGCATCTCAGCCCCAGCAAAAGTGAACTTTGCAATGTGAGCACTCTGACACTAAAAATATATGGACAATCCCACAACCTGTGGGACAGTGCCACACATCATCATCATCTCAGCCCCAGCAAAAGTGAACTTTGCAACGTGAGCACTCTGGCACTAAAAATATATGGACAATCCCACAACCTGTGGGACAGTCCCACAGATCATCAGCATCTCAGCCCCAGCAAAAGTGAACTTGGCAACATGAGCACCCTGACACCAACAAAACGTTTTGCTGCTGAATTTTTGCCCCTTTTGTCTTGTTTTGGTGAGATTTCCATTTCCAGTTTTGAGCTGCCAAGCTGATCATCATAAAGGTGTTTTGGCTTATATCTGTTGGCTGCTAAAGATCAAAACCTGGCTGGCTGTGTGCTTGTGTTTAAGGAAGGGAAAGAGAGAAGGTGGCATTTTGTTCTGCAGAAGGCAGTGTTGCTGGATGAGCTGGAAAACATGTTTCAAGTTTTCATGCACCCAATCCATATTCAGTTTGATTTGCCCTCAGGAGGTTCTCTTGGAGAGGAGAGCCAGGTTTTCTGCTGGGTGCTCAAGACCAGCTGACCACTTTATGAAGCCTGGATCAGGAAGCAGAGCTCATTTAGTTTTCTGCTCCTCTCAAATTCTTCTGCCAACAAATATTATCTGAACTGTTTGTCCATGAAAGATTTCATAAAGGCCTTTTTAAAAAAAAAAAACCTCCTATTTCCAAATCATGTGGCAAAAAAGGGCAGCAAAGGTTATGTGGCTTTGCTCTGAATCCCACTATCATTTCTGCATTGATCATCTAATTTTTGCCATTTAATAAAGGCCTCTAGAACTGCGAGACAGAAGCTGGAAGGATTCTAATCAGCTTGGACTGAAAGTATTTCTGCAAAGCAAAGCAAACAAATAGTGGTGTGACAGGAAATGAGCATGGGAGGAATATTAATCCACCTGAAAAATATGTTCTAGGAGTGCATGGAATAAATGAGAACAAAAGAGGAAGATATTTTCCTGTGAAGATAAAAGGGGTTTGGTTTTTTTTGGTTGTGTTAGGCATTTAATAAATGTTAAAGACCTTGGTTAGTGACATTCAGCTGTGGCTAAAGGCTTCCAATTTTGTATCCAAAATACATTCAGCTCCAAGATGCAAAATATTCCTTTTTGAGTGCATGTGCAGATGATTAAGAAGAATGTAGAGAACTGAAGAATTAGGAGCAAATTTAATTAACTAGCAGATAGCTGCCAAACAGAGAGGGACCTGGGGGTGCTGCTTGACAGCCACCTAAACACGAGCCAGCAGTGTGCCCAGGTGGCCAAGAAGGCCAAGGGCATCCTGGCCTGCATTAGGAATAGTGTGGCCAGCAGGAGCAGGGAGGTCATTGTGCCCCTGTACTCTGCATTGGTTAGGCCACACCTTGAGTCCTGGGTCCAGTTCTGGGCCCCTCAGTTTAGGAAGGACATTGAGACACTTGAAGGTGTCCAGAGAAGGGCAACAAGGCTGGGGAAAGGCCTTGAGCACAGCCCTGTGAGGAGAGGCTGAGGGAACTGAGGTTGCTTAGCCTGGAGAAGAGGAGGCTCAGGGGAGACCTCATTGCTCTCTACAAATACCTGAAAGGTGGTGGTAGCCAGGAAGGGGTTGGTCTCTTCTCTCTAGCAACCAGCACCAGAACAAGAGGACACAGTCTCAAGCTGCAGCAGGGGAAGTTTAGGCTGGAGGTGAGGAGAAAGTTCTTCACTGAGAGAGTCATTCATCTCTGGACCAGGGGGTGAAGCCCATCATGGCATGGTCTGAATCACACAGACTGCACAGAAACCTGACAACAGCTCCTCTGGCCTTCTGCAATCCAAAGACATGCCAAGGATGCTTCCGTGTTATTATTGCCCTGAGACCCTAAGGAACAGTGTAAGAACCACTCCCCAGGTTTCTTGGCCACCAGCTTTTTATTTCCAGCTCAGCAGGGCAGCAGCAGTGCTGTCAGAAGGATTGCACACCCTTCAAAGAGATCTGTATTGTGCTGAGTTGAGCTTGTTCATACTGCTGGAGCTCTACAACATAAGGTGAACAGGCTCCTTTCATTTCCATATTGCACTAAGAGTCGATGTATTGAATCATAACAGGTGCAGTGGCAAAGATCTCCTTGTTTTAATTGCATTTCCCCATGAAAGGAAAAAAAAGAAGAAGCAAAAAGCCCCACCAAACCCCACACTCAGCTCTTCAGAACATCCTTGACCTCTGGATGCCTTTCCAAATAAAATCCTTTCAAATTGCATTACTTGTTTTCAGATTTTCAGGTGCATTGTGCCTTCATTGGTGCATTTAAAGCTCTGCACATTCCACAGAGTCATCTCAGTGTTGACTTACTAGCTGTTAACTCTCAGATAGCGAGAGGAGGACAAGGACAACCACTGGCTGCACCTGCAGTAGAAAAGTATAAAATCTATGGAGAAGTTAAAAAGTAATTAAAAAAAAACTAGACCTAAACAGACAAAAGCAAATTCTCAAGGTCTGATCCTCAACTCAAGAAAATCTCTGAAGTGCTTAATAAGAAACACAAAGCAGAGGTAAACCAAGAAGTAAACAATGAGACACAAGGCAGTGGGGTAAGGAGAAAGGTGCAGAGGGATTAGAACACTGACAATGTGTTATTTTTATCAAACATCCTTCAGTGATGTGTCTGTTGGGAAGAATCATAGAATTGTTTCTGCTGGGAAAGGCCTCTAAGATCATTGAGTCCAGCCCTGCATACACTGGGAGCAAATAAATCAATTCCAAATTCAACTGTTTTGAAAGAAAACACTCCAATGACTCAGCCTCATAATCTATTAATCAGGTTCCACAGTTAACACAGGATGAGGAAGAATGGCTGCAAATACTCTTTATCTGCTGTTTCCTTTGGGACATATTAATGTAATCCTTTTAGGATGGATAGGATACAAAGAAAGAAAGAAATCCTACTCCCTTTTCCACAAGTGCAGGAAAGGCCATGGTTAAAGAGCAGGCATTTCCTCTCAGCTGCTATTGCATGGACTGGGATATTCCCAATTGAAAATGCCATGGATATCAATAGATATCTGTAGGCCCAGCCTGCTCTTGGAAGAAGCTTTTGGTACCAGAGGCATTGATTGGAAGCTTGTCTGTAAACTTATACTCAGGAAAAGAAAAACTCAGTTGGGAGTAATCAATTCTCTCCATGCTTTCTCAATGCACATCATCAGGAAAGCTTCACCAGCAGTGGCTTGAAGGAACAGCAGTGTTGTCTGAAAGGCTCCAGTGCATCTCTGTAATACAGTGTTTCCTTTTGAACTGGTTTCATTGGTGGAATCAAGACAAGAGCTCCATATTTCGGTTTGGGAAGTATCTCTTCGATTCGGCACCCGCTGAAATCGAGTGTAGATGTATTCCACATCTGTGATACAGAAGCAGTCCTAAAGAGCCTAATCCAGGCAGGTATTCGTGGAGGCAGAGGTCAAGGTTCTCAGCTGTAGACACTCAAGCTAGAAAACGAGGTTGTCAGGTTTTTAGCCTCTTCAAGAGAGAACCAATACAGAATCCTGCTGAGACAAATATATTATGGATCTGAGGAGCTGCTCTGTGGGTTCACTCACAGAGACTAATCTGACTCCTGGCTAAAAGAAAACCTCAAGTAAAGAAAGGTTTGGAAGGAAGGTGAGCAAATATCAAAGACCTGTGTGCAGCAGTTCCATAATCTTTTAACACTGATCTTTGGGGTAGAGATGATACAAAGAAGAAGGCTTCTAGCTAAAATTCAGCTTTAAAAGGTCATTTGGAAAGAATCTATTGATGAGTTACTTAGGCCCTTCTCTTCAAACTGGTGGAAAAAGTGTAAGGCTGCCTTACCAGGCTGACACTTTTTCCACCCTCAGCCATCTTTGGTTAATATCAGCAAATCAGGCTGGACAGATGGGCAGAGGCCAACAGGATGGCATTCAACAAGTCCAAGTGCCAGGTGCTGCACTTTGGCCACAGCAACCCCAGGCAGAGCTACAGGCTGGGGTCAGAGTGGCTGAGAGCAGCCAGGCAGAGAGGGAGCTGGGGGTGCTGATTGACAGCCACCTAAACACGAGCCAGCAGTGTGCCCAGGTGGCCAAGAAGGCCAATAGCATCCTGGCCTGCATTAGGAATAGTGTGGCCAGCAGGAGCAGGGAAGTCATTGTGCCCCTGTACTCTGCATTGCTTAGTCCACACCTTGAGTCCTGTGTCCAGTTCTGGGCCCCTCAGTTTAGGAAGGACATCAAGACACTTGAAGGTGTCCAGAGAAGGGCAACAAGGCTGGGGAGAGGCCTTGAGAGCAAGCACTATGAGGAGAGGCTGAGGGAGCTGGGGTTGTTTAGCCTGGAGAAGAGGAGGCTCAGGGAAGACCTTACTGCTCTCTACAACTACCTGAAGGGTGGTTGTAGACAGGAGGGGGTTGGTCTCTTCTCTCAGGCAACCAGCACCAGAACAAGAGAACACAGTCTCAAGCTGCACCAGGGGAAGTTTAGGCTGGAGGTGAGGAGAAAGTTCTTCATGGAGAGAGTCATTCCCCATTGGGATGTGCTGCCCAGGGAGGTGGTGGAGTCACCGTCCCTGGAGGTGCTCAAGAGGGGACTGGATGTGGCACTAGGTGCCATGGTCTAGTCATGAGGTCTGTGGTGACAGGTTGGACTTGATGATCTTTGAGGTCTCTTCCAACCTTGGTGATACTGTGAGACTGTAAACCATTCATCCCTTTGCTGAGTGTGCATCGATACTCACCCTGAGTGTGGTAATCCTAACATGCATGCTGCTGTGAACACAGCCCTGCGCTGCAGCTCCTGAGCAGTTAGGGGAGAGTGTAGAGGAATTAAAGGTAGTGTATCTCAAAGAGAATCAGCCCTGAGATAAGTGGCTCTGTGATTTCTCTTTATGCAGGGACAATATGTTTTTTAAAGACTGGGAAAAGCCAAACATCATTTCCACAGGCTTCAGACGGTGTGTATCAAAAGCTTTATTTGCAGAGAACAGTTTTTATCTGATCTCACATAAAAACCACCCTGGAAGAGCATTCAGCCAGAGCATTTCAATACAGATCTTTGCACCTAAAATCTGCAGAGCTGCTCTGTGCTCCCCTCTGGTTTTATGCATTGTATTAAATACACCTTTAAGTGCTGTTCAGCAGCCATTGGGTCCTCACACCATCTCACTGAGATGCCTTTTCAGCCTCACCAGTAGAGAAAAAATAATGTGAGCACAATATATTTGCCTAAGTATGTCTAATTATGTTTCCTTGTAGTTGAGTGATGCTGTGACTACTCCAATTTACCACTTAGCTGGAGAGTTTTCTTGAAGATGAAAAAAAATAAAGGCTTGTTTGGTTGTAGGTGAAGTTCAGTTCTGTTTGAATGCATCCATTCTCTTCTCACCTTTGTGTGAAAACTGCCTTTCTCCCTTCCACAGTAGCAGCTACAATGAAGTGGCTTTCGGTCTCATGGTAAATCTGTACATAGGTGATAACAGCTGGACTGAGTGTGACAGCTTTCTTCTTACAGCTGCAAGCACTTCCTGACAGCATTGGTTTCTCCTCTTGGTGTTGATGACTGCAGGTTTGATTGCAGCAGATAACTTCTGGCTTTCATATACCTACAGTGAAACATTTCTTACAGTGAATTGCCATCCCCAGATGTGTTTAAAAGCTGCCTAGATATGGTGCTCCAGGGTCACAGAATCACAGTGCATGAACACCAGAAGTATCAACTGCAACCAAAGATGCAACCATCAACACCAAGAGAAGAATCCAATGTTGTTAGGATATGGTGTAGCAGTGGCCCTGCTAGAGATAGGGAATGGATGGACTTGATGATCTTAAAGATCTCTTCCAAGCATTGGGATTCTGTGGTGTGTACAGTCAACCCTTTCCCTAAAACACTAACCATGCCTCCATGCTCACTGCAGGTCCCATTTTTGCTGCTCCTGGGTTTTGGGAGCTTGAGTTTTAGGTTGGTGGGTTTTTTTTTAGGAGTCTGAAGAACAGGAAGAAAAGGAAGTGGACAGAATGATCTTTGTGGATCCAATTTCAAACTCTCTTTCATTGGTGTGAGTTGAGAGCCACTCCAAAAGATATTTTCATTTCAATGGGTTTTCATCTTGTTTCACCCACACCAAGTCCTGAACCTGTCTTGCTTTCTTTTATTTTCTGGGTTTTGTTCAGGGTGGGAACGTTGCTAAGTCTCACTCTGAGTAGGTCATGTTGCACTGAGACAATTGTCTTGTCTTCCCTGTAGTGTAGCTGAGAATATCTTAAGCTGCTTTATTTTTTATGAAACAGAAGTTCAAAAGTTCACCTTACACAGACTACAGCTGTGGTGAGGAAGAAAGCAGAAAGTCCTCTGGAGAGAAACAGTGTAAGAATGAGAAGCTCAAAGACAGACTCACCTAAAGGATGACTCCTTTTAATTAAGCCAAGATTAAAGTAATTCTTCCCTCTAGGTCTGGAGGTGTGGATATACAAGCCTTATAAGTAATCTTATAGATGGTTGGAACTGATGATCTTTAAGGTCTTTTCCACCCCAAATCATTCCATGATTCTAAGCAACTTGTAATCAGGAGAGGGATCTGAAGTGTCTACATTTCCTTAGGAGGAGAATTGGGGAGTTTTAGTTCAGCTCAGCATTTGTGATATAAAATTGTGTTCTGCATTGCTGAGAGAGACCTAAAATGATTTCTAATTATCTGGAACAGATAGAGAAGAAAATCTTTGCCTTCAATTCACCTATGCTCCAAAATCTTTATTCTCTCCTACTTTCTGTTTGCAGTGCTCTCTGAAGCTGTGAGTCTGTTATGAAGGGCAGCACTTGATTTTTATGGAAGAACTTAGAGCTCTAATTGCAAGCTTGACCTGGAGAAGCTGGCTAAGTGGGCCCAGGTGAACCTCCTGGAGTTCAACATTACCAAATAAAAAGCCCTGCCCCTGGACTGGGACAATCCTCCTTATCAGTCCAGGCTGGGACAAAATGTGATAAGAAAGCAATCCTGCAGAAAAGGACTTGTGAGTACTGGTGAATAAAAGCTGGACAGGAGCAAATATGTGCACCTGATGAAGAGGGTCCAGTGGAGTGCCATAAAAATGATCAGAGGGCTGGAGCACCTCTGTTATGAAGACAGTCTGAGAAATTCGGGGTGGTTCTGCCTTGAGAAGAGAAGGCTCTGGGGAGACCTCATAGAAGCCTTCCATTACCTGAAGGGGATCCACAAGAAAGCTGCAGAGAGGCTGTTTATAAAGGCATGTAGCAATTGGACATGGGGCAGTGGTTTTAAACTAGAGGAGGGTGGATTTAGATTGGACATTAGGATGAAGCTCTTTACGGTGAGGGTGGTGGAACACTAGAACAGGTTACCCAGGAAGGGGGTGGAAGCCCCCTCTGTGGAGACATGCAAGGTCAGGCTTGATGGGGCTCTGAGCAACCTGATCTTCTTGAGGATGTCTCTGCTTACTGCAGGGGGGTTGGACTAGATGACCTTCATAGGTCTTTTCTAACCCAATGCATTCCATGATTCTAAGAAGGGCTCTGGGCCTCCTATTGATTATCTCAACAAGTTGGTGTTGTGCAGTTCATAGTATCTTAGTATCAGTCAGGGTTGGAAGGGACCACAAGGATCATCTAGTTCCAACCCCCCTGCCATGGGGGGGTTAAAAGCAGGCTCCATCTAGTTTTGACCTTACCTGGATGCCAGACTCAGTTATCCTTTATTCATGGTGATCTCTCTGTGATACAAGCCTCGTGGCCTCTCTTCATTGCTTTCCAGCTCCCATCCTTTGAACTCTTGCCCTACCACAAACACTTAAAACCAGGATGAAGCACAGTGCTGATGATCTAACCCAGCAAAACCAGGGGCTTTTTTCAAGGGGAAGCCTTTGCCCTTGTTCAGTGAAAGGTCAGATTAGATGATGGTAATAAACTCTTCTGTCCCCACAATCTCTAAATTAATCCATACACTTTGCTGTGCTGCCTGACCTTGTAATTGAGAGCTCTCCCTTAAATAACAGATGATATCAATCACTGTGGAGAGCCAAAAGTCACACATTTAGGCAGCTAATGAGAACCCTCACTTGGTGGTTTTTTATGTGCTTTTTAGTCCTCTCTTTGGTTACATGGCAGATGATTCTATATAATTGAACCATTTCCTGTGTTGACCTATTGTTAACAAATTCTGTCCCTGGCACAGCAGATATTGCCACTGGTCCATCCATGATGAATACAGCTTCTGCTGTGCTTCATTTCTGCTGGTTTCATTTTAATCCCTGTCTGCACAGTAAAACTCTTTGTTCTGTCTCATTGACTGGGGCTGGTTAGAATCATAGAATTGTTAGGGTTAGAAGGGACCTCAAGGATCAGCCTGTTCCAACTCCCCTGCCATGCCCAGGGACACCTCACACTGCAGCAGGTTGCTCACAGCCACATCCAGCCTGGCTGCAAAAACCTCCAGGGATGAGGCTGCCACCACCTCCCTGGGCAACCTGTGTCGGTGTCTTTCACCACCCTCCTGGGGAAGAACTTCTTCCTGACATCCAATCTGAATCTACCCATTTAGAGTTTGGCTCCATTCCCCCCAGTCCTATCACTCCTATCACTCCTGAAAAGTCCCTCCCCAGCTTTCTTGTAGCCCCCTTCAGATACTGGAAGGCCACAATTAGGTCTCCTCAGAGCCTTCTCTTCTCCAGACTGAAAAACCCCAACTCCCTCAGTCTGTCCTCATGCTCCAGAGAGCTCCAGCCCTCTGCTCACCCTCGTGGCCCTTTCTCTGGACACCTTGCAGCACCTCCAGATCCTTCCTGTAATAGAGGCTCCAGAACTGGACACAGTGCTCCAGGTGGGGTCTCAGCAGAGCGGAGTGGAGGGGCAGAATCACCTCCCTCTAACTGCTGGGCACACTTCTTTTGCTGCAGCCCAGGATGTGGTTGGCTCTCTGGGCTGCAGGGGTTCGTTCAGACTAAGTTCTAAAGCCTAAACACTGTTCTAGTTTGTTGCTTGTAAATTCAATAGAAGTTGTTATACATTTGGGACAGATCAATCTGTGTGTCACATCTTCAGTGTTGGTAGCAGATAGTGAACATGCACACATCACTCAATCACAAAGTCACTTTTTGGGCATACTGTTAAAGACAGAAAGTTGGCCAGCAAGCTGTCTTGCCCTATAAGCCAATGCCCACAGCTGAGTACTCATTTGAAGATAGCACCACCACTATGGCCATTAAACCCTGTCCCAAAGTGCCATGTCTAGAAGGTTTGTTGAGCACCTCCAGGATGGTGCCTCCATGACCTCCCTGGGCTGCCTGTTCCAATGCCTGGCCACTCATTCAGGCAAGAGATTTCCCCTCATGTCAAACACTTGATATTAGGTGCAGCTTGAGGCCTTTTCCTCTTGCCCCATCACTTCTTACTCGGAGGAGGAGACCAAATCCTACCTGGCTCTAACCTGCGTTCAGGGAGCTGTAGAGAGCAATGAGGTCTCCCCTCAGAGTCCTCTTCTCCAGATTAAACAGCCCCAGTTCCCTCAGCTGTTCCTCTCCAGACCCTCACCAGCTGCATTGCCTTTCTTTGGACACCCTCCAGCAACTCAATGTCGTTTTTTAGCGAGGGGCCCCAAACTGAACACATTATTGATGGCTCTGTGTTGAGAAAACACCACAAGTGAGGCTTTTATTTACTGTCTACTTCCTTTTGGAACAGAGGTGTGCTCTATTCAGCATTCCCCACTTGACCATTTATGGCATAGCTCCCACCAACTAATGTCTAATTCCCTTTTTGCTTGAGAATGCCACATTTGCTTTTTTTTTTCCCCCTCCCCCTAAAACCCTACAATTTTCACACTAATAGGTCAGAAATCAGAAGGGACTGGTGAATTCAGTCTCAGTAATGGGCCCAGGTAATTCCAGTGTGCTGTTTTGGAGTCTTCTGTAATTGTAGCAATTAGCTTCTCTCTTTTGCCTCTCAGCAGGTATCACTATTTAGCATGTCTTGGTTTCCCATCAGTCATTTATCACTCCAGCCCAAAGGAAGTTATGCCAAGTTTTGCCTTCAGTCACATCAAAGGGATTCTGTCCCACCATGCTATTGACAGAGTTATGGTACTACAGAGGGAAGAGGGCCCTAGTCACCAACTGCAGGTATTTTCCTGGCCAAATAGGACACCATGTAAATATCTGAGGGCAATGAAGCAAGTGAGGAAGGAAATTAGCAAATCTACCAGCTTTAGGAATGAAGTCTCTGCAGAAAATAGAAATGAAGGTACAGATCTGTTTGTAGGGAGAGAGATTGTCTTTACCCAATTTAAAGGAACCTTCTGTAGGCATTGTTTGTGCTGTGCATCTTTTTTATCTCACTATATTCAGCTTTGCTTGTCTAATATCTGCTCAGCTAGTGACTGACTTTATTTATCTCTATACCCCCATGTAGTCCCTGTAATAATCCTTTGATATTATTAATCTTTGTTTGACTTACATTTCCTTAGCAGTTTTTCTCTGCCATCGTTCATCTTCATTCCCCAAATATCCACTTAGCAGGGGTTGTCTGACAGTGCTCAGCTTGGCTCTCCTCACTTGCAGTCAGCAATAGCCACCTGAAGCCATCCTTCTTCATTTGCCTACCACTCAACCAGCCATCTTGTAGCATCACTTATGTACATTAGGAGCAATCATCTCACAGACTTCAATTTCTTTTCGCTTCCCAGTGTATCTGGCAGTCATCATCTGGCTCCATCTGATTCGGTCTTCAGGAGTGCTTCAGGATTATTTGTCTTTATCCTGGATCCTTCTGCTTCCCCAGATGTGCTAGGGACATTCCTGCTCTGGATGTGCCACCTTGGGTTGCCACCCCTCCTGAATTCTCTGCTGTGAAACCCAGAGGCCTGAGTCTGTTGGTGGGCTCTTTGAAGTGGGTATGATGCTTGTAAAAAAGACAAAGCCACCCAACCAAACTGTGTATGGAATAAAGAATCAGGCTCCTGCCAACCAAAATTGCTTTGATTGTTAACCAACATTCACAGCACCTGTGGTGTTTGTGCTAAAAGTAGAACCACAGAATCAGAATTGTCAGGGTTAGAAGGGACCTCAAGGATCATCCAGTTCCAACTCCTCACACCACATCAGGTTGCTCACAGCCACATCCAGCCTGGCCTTAAAACCCTCCAGGGACGAAGCTTCTACCATCTCCCTGGGCAGCTGATGCATTGAGGAGAACATTTATCTTTGTGAAGTTTCTCACTCAGCTTGAACATAAGGAGAAGGAAAATGGATATGAGTCTTACCAGTCTCCAAAGAGATCTGACCAAACTCCAGCAGCAATGGCTGTGGTGTGAGATCTTTGGGAATGGTCTGCCACAGAGCACCAGCCCTTGGACAAAAATCTCACAGAGATGTAGGGAGCTATCTCATTGGCTTCACTAGGAGCTCTAAGTCTGTCTCACAGTATCACCAAGGTTGGAAGAGACCTCAAAGATCATCGAGTCCAACCTGTCACCACACACCTCATGACTAGACCATGGCACCAAGTGCCACATCCAATCCCCTCTTGAACACCTCCAGGGACAGTGACTCCACCACCTCCCTGGGCAGCACATTCCAATGGCTAACGACTCTCTCAGTGAAGAACTTTCTCCTCACCTCCAGCCTAAACCTCCCCTGGCACAGCTTGAGACTGTGTCCTCTTGTTCTGATGCTGGTTGCCAGAGAGAAGAGACCAACCCCTTCCTGGCTACAACCACCCTTCAGGTAGTTGTAGACAGCAATAAGGTCTCCCCTGAGCCTCCTCTTCTCCAGGCTAAACAACCCCAGCTCCCTCAGCCTCTCCTCACAGGGCTGTGCTCAAGGCCTCTCCCCAGCCTTGTTGCCCTTCTCTGGACACCTTCAAGTGTCTCGATGTCCTTCTTAAACTGAGGAGCCCAGAACTGGACACAGGACTCAAGGTGTGGCCTAACCAGTGCTGAGTACAGGGCAGAAAGACTTCCCTGCTCCTGCTGGCCACACTATTCCTGATGCAGGCCAGGATGCCATTGGCCTTCTTGGCCACCTGGGCACACTGCTGGCTCATGTTTAGGTGGCTGTCGATCAGCACCCCCAGGTGCCTCTCTGTTTGGCAGCTCTCAGCCACTCTGACCCCAGCCTGTAGCTCTGCCTGGGGTTGCTGTGGCCAAAGTGCAGCACCCAGCACTTGGATTTGTTGAATGCCATCCTGTTGGACTCTGCCCATCTGTCCAGTCTCATGCTGGCTTTGTTTTTCCCCCAGAGATGTTTCTACTCATAGATGATTTGCACATTCTGCTGAAATATTCCAAGCTGAATCTTTCCTTTGGTCCAGGGGTGTCATGGGTTTGCAAAAGAAAAGGGGGGGAAGTGTCTTTAAACCAGGTGGCCCAGAAGAAGGAGCATGAAATGTTGATGTTTGTTCCCATGCATCACAGGGAGCCTGAAGAGTTTGATCTCCACAAAGAGTTTTATAAGGTTAGGAAACTCAACTGTAAGGAATGTTCAGTTCTCAGATGTTAAAACTCTTAAGCCTGAAGAACTCCTTTAAAATACTGGTTTTACTCTAACAAAAAACCACTTGGGAGAGGGATCCTAAACATGCTAATGAGCTCCTGCCTCATCAGTTTTAAATAGCTTGTTGGTTTGGGGTTTTTTTTCTGATTCTTTTCATTGCTTTCCTTGAACTCAGACTAAGACTCAAACATCCCTGCATGCAGTTTGATAGGTGAGAAACTTGAGCTGCTCTTGAAGCTTAAGTGAAACCTTCTGCAGTCTTAGCAGTAGAATCAAGCCTCAGAGTTTTGTAATTCAGGATGTTGAAACTGGACTTTTTGTTAATGAGTGAAAAGAGCCCTTCAGAGAGCAGATGTTATGCTTTCTGCTTCACCCAGCAGAGAGCATCTCCTGCCTGAGTCTCTGGTGGCTCTGTTTGGACTGAGATGACTTAGACACCCTGCATCTTCTTTAAACATTTACTCTTTCTGTCCTATTTTAGCTGAGAGCACGATTTCACACGTTGAAGTTCTTGAAGTCAAAATCTGCTTTCCCTTTGTTTCCTCCTTCTCCTTCTTTTAGACAAGCCCAACACTTTGTTTCTAAATTAAACACAGGCTAGGGGAAAGAGAAGGCTGATTGGATGCTAACAAAAGGTGACTGTGAGTTGGAGAATGTAGAGACATGTCAGCGCTGCCTGCAAAACCACACAGGGCTTCTGTGACACTTCTGATTGTATGGAGGTGGCAAAAGCAGGCCAGGGGTCACCTTGGGCAAAGGAGAGGTCACAGCTGGAAGTGCTGGATTCTACACACTGGTCACAACAACCCCAGGCAGTGCTACAGGCTGGGGTCAGAGCGGCTGAGAGCAGCCAGGCAGAAAGGGACCTAGGGGTACTGGTTAATAGTAGGCTGAACATGAGCCTGCAGTGTGCCCAGGTGGCCAAGAAGGCCAATGGCATCCTGACCTGCATCAGGAAGAGTGTGGCCAGCAGGAGCAGGGAGGTCATTCTGCCCTGTGCTCAGCACTGGTTAGGCCACACCTTGAGTCCTGTGTCCAGTTCTGGGCTCCTCAGTTTAGGAAAGATGTTGAGATGCTGGAAGGTGTCCAGAGAAGGGCAACAAGGCTGGGGAGGGGTCTGGAGCACAGCCCTGTGAGGAGAGGCTGAGGGAGCTGGGGTTGCTTAGCCTGGAGAAGAGGAGGCTCAGGGGAGACCTTATTGCTCTCTACACCTACCTGAAGGGAGGTTGTAGCCAGGTGGGGGTTGGTCTCTTCTCCCAGGCAGCCAGCACCAGAACAAGAGGACACAGTCTCAAGCTGTGCCAGGGGAGGTTTAAGCTGGATGTTAGGAAGAAGTTCTTCCCAGAAAGAGAGACTGGCCACTGGAATGTGCTGCCCAGGGAGGTGGTGGAGTCACCATCCCTGGAAGTGTTTAAGAAGAGCCTGGCTGAGGCACTTGGTGCCATGGTTTAGTTGATTAGATGGCGCTGGGTAATAGGTTGGACTCTCAGAGGTCATTTTCAAACCTGGTTAATTCTGTATTCTACCTGCACTGCATGCTGTGGTTGTTGCCTCTTCCCAGCCCAAGGATGCAGTTTTGTAGCAGGAAAGACTGGGAGATAAATGTCTGTCAGGGACAAGAAAACTGAAAAACAAACAAACAAAAAGCCACAAGGAGGAGCAGAGGGCTGGAGCTGCTCTGCTGTGAGGACAGACTGAGGCAGTTGGGGCTGTTCAGTCTGGAGAAGAAAAGGCTCCCAGGTGACCTAATTGTGGCCTTCCAGTGTCTGCAGGGGGCTACAAGAGAGCTGGGGAGGGACTTTTGAGGGTGTCAGGGAGTGATAGGACTGGGGGGGAATAGAACAAAACTAGAACTGGGTAGATTCAGATTGGATGTTAGGAAGAAGTTCTTCCCCATGAGGGTGGTGAGAGACTGGCACAGGTTACCCAGGGAGGCGGTGGAAGCCTCATCCCTGGAGGTTTTGCATCCAGGCTGGATGTGGCTGTGAGCAACCTGCTGCAGTGTGAGGTGTCCCTGCCCATGGCAGGGGAGTTGGAACTAGATGATCCTTGAGGTCTCTTCCAACCCTAACAACTGATTCTATGATTCCCCAAGACTCTCCCTGTGAGGAGGTTGTGGGATTTGTTCTCTTCCATCGCTCCACCACCTCATGTACTCAAGTACGTTTTATTTAAGCTAGCAAAAAAAACCAAACTATTACTTTTTATGTTCTGCATAAATACAGCATGCAGGGAGGACTTCAATACATCATCTGCTTTTACTTTAACATTAAAACAACAACAACAAAGAACCCTCTCCATAGAAGGTCTGGAAAGTCGTTGAGCTGTGTGGCGTGCAGTACGTGATGCACTGCGGCATCGGGGGCAGCGTCTGGGGGTATGAATCCCCCAGAGCAGACAGTGCTAGCCAGGAGACTTAGAAGCCTCCTAAGGAGCTGTGGAGCTAAAAGTAGATGGTGCCAGATGGAAAATGAGGGCGACTCTGTGCCCCACTCCATCTGCTTCTAGTCATCTCTAGGACAACACGGCAAAGCTGCCTGCTGATGGCTGAATCAAAGAGGTGGGGACTGATGAAGAGATGTCAGTGGCTCTTCTGTAGAGCACAAAACTGTGTGCCTGCAGGACGTAGCCAGGTGTGGGTTGGTCTCTTCTCCCAGGCAACCAGCTCCAGAATAAGAGTCTCAAGCTGTGCCAGGGGAAAATTAGGCTGGAGGTGAGGAGAAAGTTCTTCCCAGAAAGAGTAACTGGCCATTGGGATGTGCTGCCCTGGGAGGTGGTGGAGTTACAGTCCCTGGAGGTGCTCAAAAAAGGGTTTGGATGTGGCACTTGTAGCTGTGGTTTAGTTGTCAGGAGGTGTTAGGTATTAGGTAATAGTTTGGACTTGATGATCTCTGTGGTCTTTTCCAACCTGGTTGATTCTCTGATTCTAGAGATGTGATAGATGGGCTGAGAGACTTGAGCTTCCTCAGCCTGGAGAAGAGAAGCCTCCAGAGAGACCTTCTGATGACCTTCCAGTCCTTTAAGTGGCCTACAAGAAAGCTGGGGACAGTCTTTTTATCAGGGCCTGTTGTGACAGGGTGATGAGTTTAAACTAAAAAGATTTATACTAGGTAAAAAGAAGACATTTTTTACACTGAGGGTGGTGAAACTTTGGCCCAGATTCCTCAGAGAGGTGGGAGCTACCACATCCCTGGAAACATTTCAGGTCAAGTTGTCTGGGGCCCTGAGCAACCTGCTCTAGTTGCAGATGTCCCTGCTGATTGCAGGGGCATTGGACTAGATGGTCTTCAATTGTCTTTTCCACCCCAAACCATTCTATTAGTTTATCATTCAGTGACTACTGCTGTGTCCAGCTCATGTCTGATACTGATTACTGTGGGTGCAGCCCCAGGTGATGGTCCCATACATCCTGTGCAGTGTTGACAGCTGACCTTGGGAAGGTGGCTGCCTCACTGTTAACTCATCCTCAAGACAGAAGTCTGCCATCTAGAGAAAGCTAACAGCTGCCTGTCCATGTAGGCATGGTAAGCCCCAGTGGATGGGCTGTGGGGTCCCAATGCCCACTGGAAGGAAGGATCCACAGGGTTGTGCTGTACACTGAGTTCCTCCACACTAACCAGAAGTGGGTGTTTGGCTTCACTTCTAGGAGTTTTTACAGAAAGGCAGCTTTAGCCAGAAAGCAAAGAGCTCCAAGAACCAGGGCCAGGAGCAGAGATAAACCAAAAGGACCTCAATGTAGCCCTGAAGGCCTGTATGTAAATAGCTGCTCTGTGGCCAAAGCCACCATGAAATCCTGCCACATCTCTGCTCTGATATGAACTTGACAGCCTGGGACACATCTGCCAGTGCTGCTTTTGCTATGCAGCTTGTGTAGTAGCTTTTGGACACTCACACACCAAGGATTATTGGCACACACACTCTTCCTGGCTTCTCATTACCTAGATTTCCTCTTGCATTGGTCATGCTGTGGCTGAAACAAAGAAGGAGCTCAGCATCTGTCAGTAAAAGCTGCTTCCTTTTCATCTGGCCAGTGATTTCTAGTTCTCCTTGAAGTAGATGAGAGATCCTATGCCCATTTACATGCACAAGCTTTGAGTTCTGACAGTAGATTCCCCTTTGGTTGCTCACATACATGTATCCATGGAAGAAGCAAAGACGAGGATGAGCAGAGGGCTGGAGCACCTCTCCTGTGAGGACAGACTGAGGGAGTTGGGGCTGTTCAGTCTGGAGAAGAGAAGGCTCCGAGGTGACCTCATTGTGGCCTTCCAGTATCTGAAGGGGGCCTACAAGAAGGCTGGGGAGGGACTTCTCAGGACATCAGGTAGTGATAGGACTAGGGGGAATGGAGTGAAGCTGGAGGTGGGGAGATTCAGGCTGGAGGTGAGGAGGAAGTTCTTCCCCATGAGGGTGGTGAAGCCCTGGAATGGGTTGTCCAGGGAGGTGGTTGAGGCCCCATCCCTGGAGGTGTTTAAGCCCAGGCTGGATGAGGTTCTGTCCAGCCTGATCTAGTGCAGGGTGTCCCTGCCCATGGCAGGGGGGTTGGAACTAGCTGATCCTTGTGGTCCCTTCCAACCCTGACTGATACTATGATACTATATGGAGCCTGCACTGGCCAGAGAGAGCACAGAGAGGCTCAGGTCAGTAAGGAAGCAGAAATGTTCTTGTATGTCTCTACTGCATTTATCTACATGGATTTCTTACTAGTTCCTGCTTCCCAGGGACTTTTCTGTCAAACTCTATTTCACAAGTTAAACTTCATTTTATTTCTCCTAAGCAGCAGCCAGGGTAAGAGGTCACCCCCTGGGATCTTTCGAACTGATGCTTCCCAAACTGTGAGTGCCTTGAAAGCCATGCCCAAAATATTTTGTGTGCTTCCTTATGCCAAGCAAAATATTAGTACAGGAAATAGTTGAAGCACAGCTGAGAGTCTCTTTGAGATCCTGACAAGTTTTTTGCCTTTTTTATTTCCCTTGCAGTGGTCTGTTGTATTGTGATAAGTATTCTCCAGCCCTTGTTGAAGGGGCACAGCACTGTCTGAAAATTTCTCTGTGTTTCCCTCTGAATTTCAGCATTCAGATCCACTCCTCAGCATTCAGAAGGCATGTTTCTGTTCCTCACATTCCATTGACCTCCAGTGGGTGATGATATAGCAGGTGGAAGACCATCTCCCTCTGGATGTCCTCACCTTGCCTGCCTGCCTGCCTCCTATTGCTCTCTGTACTTGTGGCTGATTGGTAGCTCCCTGTAGCTAAAGAAAAAACAATGTCATGGCTTCTGCAAAATCTTTCACAAGTGCATAGTGACCCTATCAAGGAAGACCACATAGCAACTGGAGGTTTAAGGAGCAGCTGGGCCAACTCTGTGATGCTTCATGGACCCTTAGCCCCTGGGTCTCCATCTTTGTGTAAGAGCAGGTAGCAACTGGAGGTTTAAGGAGCAGCTGGGCCAACTCTGTGCTGCTTCATGAACCTTTAGCCCATGGGTCTCCATCTTCATGTAAGAGCAGGTAGCAACTGGAGGTTTAAGGAGCAGCTGGGCCAACTCTGTGCTGCTTCATGAACCTTTAGCCCATGGGTCTCCATCTTCATGTAAGAGCAGGTAGCAACTGGAGGTTTAAGGACCAGCTGGGCCAACTCTGTGCTGCTTCATGGACCCTTAGCCCCTGGGTCTCCCTCTTCATAGAATCATCGAATCAACCAGGTTGGAAAAGACCTCAGAGATCATCAAGTCCAACCTATTACCTAATCCCCAACACCTCCTGACAACTAAACCATGGCTCCAAGTGCCACATCCAAGCCTTTGTTGAACACCTCCAGGGATGGTGACTCCAGCACCTCCGAGGGCAGCACATCCCAATGGCCAATTACTCTTTCTGGGAAGAACTTTCTCCTCACCTCCAACCTAAACTTCCCCTGGCACAGCTTGAGACTGTGTCCTCTTGTTCTGTTCATGTAAGAGCAGGTAGCAACTAGAGGTTGAAGGACCAGCTGAGCTAACTCTGTGCTGTTTCATGGACCCTTAGCCCCTGGGTCTCCATCTCCATCGCAGAGCCCAGCACCTACCGTTCCGGTTTCTGATGCGTTTCTTGTTTCTGCAGTTGCTGAAATGTTCTGCTCTCCACTAAGTATATTTACACGTGTCTAGAAAGCTCTGCTGAAGGCTGGGATCTAATAATGGATGCCATGACTGCCAGCCACATCGTGAGGCTTTTGTGATTCTGTGTGTTAGAGCAGATTGAGAATTCGCCAACACTTGCTTTTTTAAATAGAAGTGCCACTTCATCAGAAAATCTCTACAGGGGACAAAGAGGCGTGGGGGGAAAAGAAAAATCTCCCTGTTCTGCAAGAAATGGAGGTGTGGAACAACTTCTGAAGTTGTTGAAAGATCCCACTCCACGCTCTCTGTCAAAGGGGAGGTTTGAGATGACCAGAGGAGTGAAGAAAACTTGAAGATGTCTTGACACGATTCCAAACCCATCTGGACACTGTGATCCTGGGCAGCCTGCTGTGGGTGACCTTATTAGTGTGCCCAGGTGGCCAAGAAGGCCAACGGCATCCTGGCCTGCATTAGGAACAGTGTGGCCAGCAGGGGCAGGGAAGACATTCTGCCCTGTGCTCAGCACCTGGTTAGGCCACACCTTGAGTCCTGTGTCCAGTTCTGGGCCCCTCAGTTTAGGAAGGACATCGAGACACTTGAAGGTGTCCAGAGAAAGGCAACAAGGCTGGGGAGAGGCCTTGAGAGCAAGCACTATGAGGAGAGGCTGAGGGAGCTGGGGTTGCTTAGCCTGGAGAAGAGGAGGCTCAGGGCAGACCTCATTGCTCTCTACAACTACCTGAAGGGTGGTTGTAGCCAGGAAGGGGTTGGCCTCTTCTCTCTAGCAACCAGCATCAGAACAAGGGGACACAGTCTCAAGCTGCACCAGGGGAAGTTTAGGCTTGAGGTGAGGAGAAAGTTCTTCACCGAGAGAGTCATTTGCCATTGGAATGTGCTGCCCAGGGAGGTGGTGGAGTCACCATCCCTGGAGGTGTTCAAGAGGGGATTGGATGTGGCACTTGGTGCCATGGTCTAGTCATGAGGTCTGTGGTGACAGGTTGGACTTGATGATCTTTGAGGTCTCTTCCAACCTTGGTGATACTGTGAGACTGTCACACTTCAGCAGGGGGGGTTGGACTGGATGATCTTCAGAGGTCCCTTCCAGCCTTCACCATGATGAGGTTTTGTGATTCTGTAATGATCCATTTTTATTTCAGGCCATCATTTGATTCGAATTTTGGCTTTGCCACAGTCCAGTACAGAAAAGACAACAGAGAAGGAAAAAGCCAGGCAAAGGGAACACAACATAATTCAGTGACAGTTCTTTCCATCCAGCTCTGAGTTGGTGTCTGATAAATATTGATCACTGTGCTCATTTGATCTGGACTCACAATAGCCAGCAGGTATTCAGAATTCTTAGTATCATGGAATGGCTCCAGTTGGAAGAGACCTTAGAGATCATCTACTCCATTCTCCGTGCCATGAGCAGGGACAACTCTCAGCCAGACTCAGCTGCTCAAGGCCTCATCCAACCTGGCCTTGAACACCCCTAGGGAGGAGCCATCCACAGCCTCCCTGAGCAGCCTCTTCCAGAGTCTCACCACCCTTGTACTGAAGAACTTTATCTTGAGATCCAAGCTACATCTGCTCACCCTCAGCTTAAAACCATTTCCCCTTGTCCTGTTGTTAGACATCTTCATGGAAAGCCCTTCTGCAGCCCTCCTGTAAGATCCCTTCAAGTATTGGAAGGCAGCTCTTAATGTCCCCCAAGAGCCTTCTCATCTCCAGGCTGAACACCCCCAGCTCCCTATCCTCAAGAGCAGAGCTGCTCCAGCCCTCGGGTCACGCCAATGTACCTAGCCTGCCAAATGCAACTAAAGCCAGACTTCACTGATTCATTTCTTTGGTTTTCATTCTGAAGGAGCACACCATGTGCAATTTAGATGTTTGTTTGCTCCTGTAATTCTTTTGATTCTGGAGAGTTTGGCTTCCTCCTCCCGTGCCTCTTGCCATTTGTCACTCTGCTGAAGGCAGAAACTGCTTCTTCCCTCGGCTTAGAGGAAAACCACTGCAAAAAACAGCAGCTGCTGAAAATTTTTCTGACCCTCTGCTTTCACACTTCAGACACTCACTCCCAGGATAAGCCTTTGGTAATGGCTTTATGAAAACCTGAACATTTGGTCCTTGCAGCCCTCAGGGCAGTTCATGCTTTTGAAGAATTTGCAAAACTTACTGAAGCTTGACTTTTCCTTTCAGAAAATGTTGTTGACTGTGTTTAATTCCTTAGGCTTTCCTCCTCTGCCTTTGCTTTTTTTTTTCCCTATTTGATCTTCAAAAAAAACCCCACAAAACCCCAAACAACTTTTGGTGACTTTCTCTAGAAAATGATGCTAAATATTCTGCCATTTCCTTGTTCTTCTTTGTTTTCTCATCCATCTGCAACAGTCCTTAAATAATGGGGCCAGCCAGGTACTCTCCAGCCCTCAGGGAGTACATTCCTGTAGTTAGTTATTTGTTAAATGGGATCATTTTGGTTGCTGAGAGACCTTAGTAGGTCTTCACCTCCAGAGGTTAACCCAGTGCTCACCACCACTAGGGTACTGCCAGGTCACCCTTTAGCCATGTCCCTCAGCACCACACCTACAGATCTTTTAAATCCCTGTCACAGAAGCACTGTGGTTGGAAAAGACCTTCAAGAGCATAGAATCACAGAATTGTCAGGGTTGGAAGGGACCTCAAGGATCAGCCAGTGCCAACCCCCTGCCGTGGCCAGGGACACCTCATATTACAGCAGGTTGCTCACAGCCACAGCCAGCCTGGCTTAAAAACTTCCAGGGATGAGGCTTCCACCACCTCCCTGGGCAGCCTGTGCCAGTCTCTCACCACCCTCCTGGGGAAGAACTTCTTCCTGACATCTAATCTGAATCTACCCATTTCTAGAGTTTTTCCATCCCCCCCAGGCCTATCACTCCCTGACACCCTTAAAATTCCCTCCCCAGCTTTCTTGTAGCCCCCCTTCAGATACTGGAAGAAGTAATGGGCTGTCCAGGGAGGTGGTAGAGTCACCATCATTAGAGGTGTTCAGGAGGAGACCTGAGAGGGTGCTTGGTTGCATGGTTTAGTTGATTAGGTGGTGTTGGATGATAGGTTGGACACGATGATCTTGAAGGTCTCTTCCAACCTGGTTTATTCTATTCTAGTCTATGTAGGTTATCCATAACTGGACCTCCAGGGATGGTGACTCCACCACCTCCCCAGGCAGCACATTCCCATGGGTAATCACTCTCTCTGAAGAATTTCTTCCTAACATCCAGTCTAAATCTCCCCTGGCACAGCTTGAGACTGTGTCCTCTTGTGCTGGTGCTGCTTGTCTGGGAGAAGAGTCCAACCCCCAGCTGGCTACAACCTCCCTTCAGGGAGTTGTAGAGAGCAAGAAGGTCTCCCCTGAGCCTCCTCTTCTCCAGGCTAAGCAACCCCAGCTCCCTCTCCTGTTCACCCAGAATTTTGGCCCACCTCACCCAGAACTTCATGGCTGATTCAAGGTAACCACCTTTTCCTTCAGCTCATCTGGAAACTGAGCCTTGATCCCTCTCAGCAGTTGAAAAAAGGCCAGTTTCTGGTGCTTGTCTGACCCTTGGAGTGCTGTGACAGCTCTTGACTTTCCCCAGAGGCAAGCATCTTCTCTGAAATCATTCCATGTCATTGTAGAAGTGTCAAAATAATTGAAATCCTACCCAGGCAGCGTTCAAGGGGGGCTGTGGGGTTTGGTTTTTTCCAGTCCCACATCTGCTTTTACAACCTGTCCCAGAGGTCTGTCAAAGTTCCCACTATAAAATCACCTCTGTGTGTGTGTGTGTTTCCAGCTGCATATGCATTTGCCACCATTTCTTCTTTCACCAAGCCACCCCCACCAGGCCAGCCTGGGTATCAAACTCCTTTGCCTTGGTTTAGCTCTGTCTAGACTGTTTTGCTGGATTGAGGGACACAGACATGATGGCCTCTTCATTGTTGTTGAGAAGATATTTTATTAAGCTCTCATCCATTCTGCCTCTTGTACATCACTCTGCATTTGCATTTGTGTGATTGACAAGAGCAGGCATCTGCTATAAGTGAAGCTGCTAGGCACAGGTATGCCAATATCTTCTGTTTTTCTCCCTATATGCTTCTGCTTTTCCATAGAGTATCTGGAATGGAGGAAATGAATGTCCAAAGGTGCTGATTAACTGCTGCTCAGGGAGGAAAGAGACAGGGGAGGAAAAGTGAATAACTGAAAAATGGGATAAAAAAATCACAGCACCTTACTTCCACTCACAATAGTTTCATTTCTATTCTATTCTATTCTATTCTATTCTATTCTATTCTATTCTATTCTATTCTATTCTATTCTATTCTATTCTATTCCACTCTACTCCTATTCTATTCTATTCTATTCTATTCTATTCTATTTTCTATTCTATTCTATTCTATTCTATTCTATTCTATTCTTCTTCCTCTCCACTTGCTCTGCCTGTCCATGGGCTGCCAAAGATCAGCTGCTTGTGTATTGCACAGGACTGAGAACATTCTGGGCCAGTATCTGGACCTATCAAGGGTCAGAGCTGGGCTGGTCACCACCCAAGTGCCAGAAACATTCCATGAACCCTTCTGCCTTATCCAAGGCAAGAAGGGAGAGAGATTGACAGGGTGGAAAAAGAATGGAAATGGGTAGATTCAGATTAGATATTAGGAAGAAGTTCTTCACCAACCATGAGGGTGGTGAGAGCCTGGCACAGGCTGCCCAGGGAGGTGGTGGAAGCCTCATCCCTGGAGGTTTTGAAGGCCAGGCTGACTGTGGCTGTGAGCAACCTGCTGCAGTGTGAGGTGTCCCTGCCCATGGCAGGGGGGTTGGAACTGGCTGAGCCTTGAGGTCCCTTCCAACCCGAACACTTCTATGATACTTTGTGATGGTCCTTCCCTTAATGGCAGTGTGATCCCTGGCCATCATGGTTAGATGAGTCAAAAGTGACCCTAGGTGGTAACTGCAGCCACATCTGCATTCCCCGTGGCTGAGCATCTTCTGCTCAACAGCTGCTCCACAGGAGGGAGCAGTTCCCATGAAGTATCTCATCAATTGCCATGAATTTCAAAAGCCTGGAATCTTTTCAGCCGGGCCCCACAGCTGTCTGTGTTTGACTGCAGGAAGAAGGAGACAGGAATTAAAAAGCTTTTCATGGAGTCTGAATTTGTCACTGATTTTTTTTGTCTGTGTTCACTAATGTATTTGGATAATTGAAGAGAAGCCTAAGTGGTTCATAAACAGGAGAGAGACAAACATTCCTTATCTCAGTGTAGTGTCATAGGAAATCTCTCTGTTTTGTCTGATCCCAGTGTTAAAGAAGACATCTTCTTTAGAAAAGCAGAACCCACTGCTTTGCTTTTCTGCTTAAGCTTCCCTTTCTTTCTGAGCATCTCTGCTGAATTTTGCAGGCTTCGTGAATTGAAGGCATGACACTAATCCCTGAACTCTTTGCATGGATGTGGGGAAATTAGGCTCCCTCAGCTCTCAGAACCCCACAGAGAGCTTAGAGGAAACATGGCAGCTTTGACAATTCCCTAATTCTTCTGTTCTTCCCCTGTTTAAGTCTTCTCCACACAGTGTCTTTCACTGAGGTGTTCGCAGGGAGGCAAGCTCGTGCCGTTCCCCGGCTGGACTCCAGCGTGCAGCATGAGGGTGAACAGGTACATATTAAGGAGGCTGGAGGACAGAGTTCAGAAATCAGTCTCGAGTTTGTGATTCATGAATTGATCTCCCAAACTGCCACAGAACCAGAAGCACAGAATGGTGGAGGTTGGAAGGCCCTGGAGGTCGTCTAGTCCACCCCCTCCCCCGCTAATACAGCTGTGCTTAGATCAGGTCACACAGCAACGAGCCCAAGCAGCCTTTGGGAGTCTCCAGAGCAGGAGACTCCACAACCTCTCTGGGCAGCCTGATCCAGTGCTCCATCACTCTCAAAGTAAGGGAAGTTTTCTTGAAGTTCAAGTGAAACCTGCTGTGCTCTAGGTTGTACCCATTGCCCTGTGTCCTGCCACTGGCCGCTGCTGAAGAGAGTGACATTGTGCTGTAGCTCAAATAGAAGCTTTGGCCTTGATGCAAGAATCAGTTGGTGTGGTTCTGCAACGTGTGCTCCTCACAAAGCCAGACTAAGCTTAGCAAAGCATCCATTTCAGACCTCAGAATCAGTCAGGGGTGGATTCTGTGGGATTTGACAGGCCCTGATCACAGATTCTGCATGCTTCAGCTTAGTCCAGGGGATGCTTAGGTGAGACATTAGGTAAGAATTCTATACCTAAAGGGTTATCAAAGGCTGGAATAGGCTGCCCAGGGAAGTGATTGAATCCTCATCCCTGGATGCACAGTAAAAACCATCTAGACATGGTGCTGAAGGCTATGGTGTAGTAGTGGTCCTGGTAGAGTTAGATAATGCTTGGGCTTGATTATCTTGAAGGTCTTTTCCAAGCACAGAGATTCTGTGGCTCATTAGCATTCTGCAGCCTTCTTCCCTTTGCTGAAAGGAGGAAATAAAAAATTCCATCATCAGCAGAAACCCCTGAACGTTGTCAGACTTTTCTATGGGTAGGAGAGGCACATGGAGAGCTGGGGCTTTGTGTGGCTCCTCAGCAGTTCTTGCTTTGTAAGGCCACACCAGCCCTAGCCCCGTAGCTGGCGGGAAGGAGTTTTCCATCTCTAGATCCTCCTTGACTCCGTATGGCGTTCTCCTCATCAATCATCATCTCTTAGCTCATGTTTCCTTTCCATCTGGATGGGTGGCAGGTGTGGTACCAAATAGCTACAGTACATTAATTTCCAACTGGTGGCTACTAGTGGCTGGCAAATTAGGTTACTTTGTGCCTATTTATTAGCTGCGATAATTGTTTGACGGATCGTTATCGACTCCCGGCCCAGGGATGGCAGATGGCCAATAAAAGACAAAATGGAGCTTGCTGTCTTTTTCTGAGGCATCCTGATGGCTTTTAGAATCTCTCTTTTTTATTATTTTTTTTTCTTTTAAACCATTGTACAGTGTCTGCAGTCATCAGAGAATCAGAGCATCAGCCACGTTGGAAAAGACCTCAGAGATCATCAAGTCCAACCTATTACCTAACCCCTAACACCTCCTGACAATTAAACCATGGCTCCAAGTGCCACATCCAATTGCTTTTTGAACCATCTCCAGGGACAGTGACTCCTCCACCTCTTGCTGGGAAGAACTTTCTCCTCACCTCCAGCCTAAACCTCCCCTGGCACAGCTTGGGACTGTGTCCTCTTGTTCTGGTGCTGCTTGCCTGGGAGAAGAGACCAACCCCCACCTGGCTACAACCTCACTCCAGGTAGTTGTAGAGAGCAAGAAGGTCTCCCCTGAGCCTCCTCCTCTCCAGGCTAAGCAACCCCAGCTCCCTCAGCCTCTCCTCACAGGGCTGTGCTCCAGACCCCTCCCCAGCTTTGTTGCCCTTCTCTGGACACCTTCCAGCATCTCAACATCTTTCCTAAACTGAGGAGCCCAGAGCTGGACACAGGACTCAAGGTGTGGCCTAAGCAGTGCTGAGCACAGGGCAGAATGAGCTCCCTGCTCCTGCTGGCCACACTATTCCTGATGCAGGCCAGGATGCAATTTGCCTCCTTGGCCACCTGGGCACACTGCTGGCTCATGTTCAGCCATTCAGTTACAGGATAATTAGGTAAATGACTGAGATCACACAGGATGCCCTGAGCTATGGCTGTAGGGTTGTGAAAATGAAAATGTCAGCCTTCAATCTCCATTTCAGGACCACAGAATCCTTTAGGTTGCAAAAGACCTTCAAGATCATTGTGTCCAACCCTTAAACCTACTCTACCAAGCCCAGCACTGAGCCATATGCCCAAAGCACCACATCCATGTGGTTTTTAAACACATCCAGGGAAGGTGACTCAACCACCTCCCTGGGCAGCCTCTGCCAATGCCTGACAGCACTTCCAGTGAAAATTTTTTCCCTAGTGTCCAACCTAAACCTCCTCTGGTGCAGCTTGAGGCCCTTCCCTCTTGGTCTGTCACTAGCCACAACCAATGTCCAAAACCATTAGAAAGGGGAAGATTTCCAATTAGAAAAACATCATTATCATGGGCTAATAAAAAATGCACTGAGAGTCCTCCCATACTCTGAGAAATGTGTCACAAAAGCTTTGGGGGGTTTTGTTTTGGCTTAATAAGAATTTGCCTCAAGGTGAAATGTAGTTTCTGTAAGAATGGAATCTTCCCCTGAGCTGTTTGTGGATTCTGCCATTGGTCAGTTTCCTGCTGCTGAAATCAAAGTGAAGCAGTGCTTCGTGTCATACCAACCCAAGCCATCAGTCACTCCTGCCCTCAGGGCAGGTCTGAAGTGGGTGAAGCTTTCATAGAGTGCTGTGGGTTAGATGGGACCAGTAAAGGTCACTGTCTGGCATGAACTGGATACAGCTGCAGTCAGAGAATCGTTTGGGTTGGAAGGGACCTTCAAAGCTCATCTAGTCCAACCCCCCTGCACTCAGCAGGGACATCCCCCACTGGAGCAGGCTGCTCACAGCCCCAGACAACCTGACCTGGAATGGTTCCAGGGATGGGGCATCTCCTACCTCTCTGGGCAACCTGGACCACGATCTCACCACCCTCATTGCCAGTTTTATTTTCCTTCTCTTTAGTCTAAATCTCCTCTCTTTTAGCTTAAACCCATCAGTCCTTGTCCTGTCACAACAGGCCTTGATTAAAGACTGCCCCCATCTTTCTTCTAGGTTTCCTATAATTACTGCAAGGCCACAATAAGGTCCCATTCTTCCCTTCATTTACCCCAGGATAGATCCATGATGAGATTAATCTTCATCTAAGAGAGGTATTCAGAACCCTCCATTCTGCTGCTGTCTGCACCTGGCTCTCCAGAGGTGCCACCAGGTCTGATTTAGCTGAAGCACCTGCAGTGGCACTTCACATGTCTACACTTCTCCCCCCCCCCCCAGTTTGTGCCATAGCTTAGCTTCTCAGCAGCTAAATTATGACTAAGCCTGATAAATGTGTGGAAACTTGGTAATTCTCCACCCACTTCCTCCAACTCTCCTGCTCTGAGTCATTCTCTGCTGAGCTTTTGACATTTGTTTGGAGTTTCTTTGCTGTCACGTGGCTCCCATAATTGTGACATTGCAGTTGCTGAGGCACCCAGAGCAGCAGAGGACCACAGAAAGGCACAAAGGGCATCCCTGTGGGGAGAAAAGGCAGGGCTCACATTGCAGGTTGAAGAATAAAGATTTCTGCACACTGATGTGCCTGTGCATCCATAGCTGGGAGCACTCAGAGGGCCTGATGCTGGGTGTGGGGTTGGAACTTCAACAGCCTCTGTGTATTAATGTGCAGAGAGCTAGCCAGGAGCTGGCCAGCAGAACAGATTTATTCTCACCACGCCACATGATGTACAAAAGAGACAAGGAACTCCTGGAGATGCTGAGGGGCCTGAAGCATCTCTCTGAAGAGAAAAGGCTGAGAAGCCTGGGGCTGTTGAGCCTGGAGATGAGCACAGCCAGAGGGGATCTGAGCAATGCTCAGCTAGAGATAAAGGCTAGGCAGAGTAGGGGGAAAGAGAATGGGGCCAGGCTCTGCTCAGTGGTGCCCAGTACCAGGACAAGGGGCAATGAACAGAAACTGGAACCCAGGAGATTCTATCTAATCATGAAGAAAAGCTTCTTGCTCTGAGGGTACTGAACCCTGGAGCAGGCTGCCCAGAGAGATTGTGGAGTCTCCTTCTCTGGAGAGAGTCCAAATCCCCCTGGCCATTGTGAACCTGGGCAAGCTGCTGTGGGTAACTCTGCTGTAGCAGAGGGATTGGACTGGATAATCCTCACTGGGCCCTTCCAACCCTCACCCTTCTCTGATCCTCTGATTATGTGATTAGCTGCAAGAATAAACCAGGAGGAAAACCTCTGCTAGCCCATGTCCCTGTCAGGGTGGCAAGTCCACTGTGTGCCTTCCTTCATTGCCCTCTTGCTAAGGTATGTGCTGAAGGTCATGCTGGGTTGCCAAAAGAGTTGAAGCTATGAGGATCCATTTAGTTCCTCAACAGCAGAAAATTAGGTGTATTCCTGGTGTAGCTTACCTTTGAGAGGTTTGGAAGAGAGCTGCATACATGAGGACCATGGACAGTGGCTGCCTGATGGATGAAATGCTTCCCCCAGCCATAACCAAGCAGCACAGATATGCAGTGACACCGAAATCGATGCTGAGCAAAGCTATGGTTTGAAATGGATGAAGTGAGGGAAATGCTGAAGCATTCCAAACAATGGATCCTCATCCATCTGCAAAGCCATCACTGAAAATGTAGATCTTGCTGCTGTATGACAGTGCTTCATTGTCCACCTGGTGAAACACTTCCATCAAGTTCAGCAGGAGCATCACCGAGGTTGTATTTCATTCTGCCAGCAGGCTCTGGCTCTGGAGCTCTGTGCATCTTGTAAGCTGTGACAATGGCATCTCTCTCTCCCGGCTGTTTCTGTTGCTGGGATGCAATTGTGGCAGCTTTGCCCTGAATTTCCCTTCAGTCAGTCTGTTTCCCATTGTGTATCCAGCTATTTGGCAGAGAGAGGATATTTTTCCCCCCATGGACCTGGTGCCCTGTATCACAGGCTGATATGCTCTTTACTCAGGTTTTTGCTATTGCTGCTTTGATTTCCTAGCACCTCTGTAAACACAAGCACTTAACTCTGGCAGGGCTGTATAAAGACCATTGACTGGTGAGGGTGGTTGTTGGAAATGTGAATGAAGGCAATTTAAAGTCACAGCAGGACTCTGTGGAACTTACCCACCTGGTTTTTTGTTCCCCCAAGATTTCAAATTCACTGAGAGATGGTGGTATTAACATACACTGAACTAGTGAGTTGGGAAGGCTGCATAAGGAGGCTGCTGTAGCATAAATGCATCCTATACAGAATACTGTGTACAGAATTAACCAGGTTGGAAAAGACCTGAGAGATCATTGAGTCCAACCTATCACCCAACACCGTCTGATCAACTCAACCATGGCACCAAGTGCCTCAGCCAGGCTCTTTTTAAACACCTCCAGGGATGGTGACTCCACCACCTTCCTGGGCAGCACATCCCAATGGCCAGTCTCTCTTGCTGGGAAGAACTTCTTCCTAACATCCAGCCTAAACCTCCCCTGGTACAGCTTGAGACTGTGTCCTCTTATTCTGAGAAGGGACCCACCCCCACCTGGCTGTACTTTCATTCCTGCAGTCCTACTTGAGAGTAGTCTCAAGGAGAAGGACTTGGGGGGTGTCAGTTGATGAAAAACTCAAAATGAGCTGGCATTGGCCACAGGCAGCTCAGAAGGCAACTGTATGCTGGGCTGCATCAAAAGAACTGTGCCCAGCAGGATGAGGGAGGTGATTCTCTCCCTCTGCTCTACTCTCGTGAGACTTCAGCTAGGGCACTGAGTCCAGTTCTGGAGCCCCCAGCACAAAAAGGACATGGAACTGTTGGAGCAGGTCCAGAGGAGGCCATGAAGATAATCAGAAGAGGGCTGGAGCACCTTCCCTCTAGGGACAGGCTGAGAGAGTTGGGGCTTTTCAGCCTGGAGAAGAAAAGGCTCCAATGAGACCTTAGAGCAGCCTTCCAGTACCTGAAGGGGCCTACAAGAAAGATGGGGAGGGACCTTTTACAAGGGCTTGAAGTGATAGGACATGAGGGAACAGCTTTGAACTGGAAGAGGGTAGATTTAGACTGGAGATTGCAAAGCACTTCTTTACAGTGAAGCTGGTGAGCCACTGGAACGCTAGGAAGCAGAGAAGGATCTTTTTACAAGGACTTCTAGTGATAGACCGAGAGGGAATGGACTGAAGCTTGAGGAGGGCAGATTTAGACTGGGTATTAGAAAGAAGTTCTTTGCAGTAGGGGTGGTGAGACACTGGAACAGGTTGTCCAGGGAGACTGTGGATGCTCCCTCCCTGGAAGTGTTCAAGGCCAGGTTGGATGAGGCCTTGAGCAACCTGATCTAGTGGGAGGTGTCCCTGCCTGTGGCAGGGGCGTGGGAGCTGGACGATCTTGAAGGTCCCTTCCAACCCAAACAGTTGTCTGAACCTGCGGTTCTGATTATTTTTTCCCAGTGATTTTCCTGACTGGCACAGCATTTTGAATGCAGTTTGATTAAATTCCCTCACAGGAGAGGCAGTGCATTAAGTCTTTCCGAGAGCACTTTGTACCTCGCTGAGCTGCATCAGTCACGCATTGCTATGACTGCAACAAAAGGCAAGACTAAAACTGTTTAATTTTAGATGGTATATGTTTACACTCTATAAAAAGATATCAAATGTTCCCTCTGCAAACAGTTGTCTTCATCATTTAAAAAAAAAATAAAGAAAAAAGGCCTTTCAGATGGGTTGTGAATGTCTGAGCTCTTCCCTGTCAGCCCGAGATCTTGAAAACCCAAAGAGTGCACTTAGTCATTAATCAGTGACAGGGACGAGTCAACCAATGCAATTAACTACACTTGTTCTATTAATAATCAAGCACACCAGAAATGCTGCTGCACTCAGGTGTTAATCAGGACACCGTGTGGCTCTGCCTAGCTTCCCTTCAGAGTGCTAAAGGAAATGCAGATTAATGGCAAATCAATGTGAGATATGGAAGCGTGACATGCACTTGTCAGTAAAATTCAGCTTGCCTGAGAGGACAGGGAGATGCTGCAGCTGTGCAAAAGGCGACTCGACTCGACAGACACCTCTGTGTAATCAGACCAGCAGCACTTTAATATCAGCAACTGAAGAAATAATTGCAGGCTACAGAATTAACCAGGTTGGGAAAGACCTTCAAGATCAAATCCAAGCTATCACGCAACACCATCTGATCAACTAAACCATGGCACCAAGTGCCTCAGCCAGGCTCTTCCTAAACACCTCCAGGGATGTAGACTCCACCACCTCCCTGAGCAGCACATTCCAATGGCGAATCTCTCTTGCTGGGAAGAACTTCTACCTAACATCCAGCCTGAACCTTCCCTGGTGCAGCTTGAGACTGTGTCCTCTTGTTCTGGTGCTGCTTGCCTGGGAGAAGAGACCAACCTCCACCTGGCTACAACCTCCCTGCAGGGAGTTGTAGAGAGCAAGAAGGTCTCCCCTGAGTCTTGCCTTCTCAGGCTAAGCAACCCCAGCTCCCTCAGCCTCTCCTCCCAGGGCTGTGCTCCAGACCCCTCCCCAGCCTTGTTGCCCTTCTCTGGACACTTCCAGCATCTCAACATCTTTCCTAAACTGAGGAGTCCAGAACTGGACACAGGACTCAAGGAGTGGCCTAACCAGTGCTGAGTCCAGGGCAGAATGACTTCCCTGCTCCTGCTGGCCACACTATTCCTGATACAGGCCAGGATGCCATTGGCCCTCTTGGCCCCCTGGGCACACTGCTGGCTCATGTGGCTGCTGCCTGCTCTCTGTTGTGTGGTTAGTAGATACACACAGAAATTCATCTGGCTTACAAAGTCTGATCTAACTCCTCTCAATAGCTCACTTTTATTTCACTGAAAGACTTAGTGCTGGCAAGGCTCAGAGGCAAGGTTGAGGCAAGGTTAAGTGTGTTATGGGGACTCTGGTGTTAACAGTTCTTTTGCTCAGGGTGTCTCACAATCCAGCCACTTGCTCCAAGTCTCACCAAGCTCAGCAAATCATGGGGGCAGCTCAGGCAAGGCTCTGCAGAACACTCACCAGCAAATTAAGCTCCCCTAGACTAACAAGCTTGTGTCTGCTTCAATGAACAGGTTTTCCCTGATTTGTCACAAAAATGGCAGTGTTTTAATATCTGCTGAGAAGCCAGGCCTTTGACTCTCCTGAGGGCATATTGCAGGGTGAGGTGAGGGAATGAGCCTCAGGGGTGAGAGTGGCTGAGTAACTGATATACTTGAAAACATATTCTGCAGCAGCACATCAACCTTTTTTCCCCCTAGTTTCAGTTAAACATCCCATAGGAACTTTACTAAACCTCTTCTGCTCCCAGATGAGAAGAAATGGCCTCAAGTTGCAGCAGGGCAGATGCAGGTTGGACATGAGGCAAAAAATCTTTCCTGAAAGAGTGGTCAAGCCTGGGAATCAGCGAATCAGCCAGGTTGGAAATGACCTCAGAGATCATCAAGTCCAAACTAATACCTAATACCTAACACCTCCTGACAACTAAACCATGGCTCCAAGTGCCACATCCAAGCCTTTTTTGAACACCTCCAGGGATGGGGACTCCACCACCTCCCTGGGCAGCACATCCCAATGGCCAATTACTCTTTCTGAGAAGAACTTCTTCCTGACACCCAGCCTAAACTTCCCCTGGCACAGCTTGAGACTGTGTCCTCTTGTTCTGGTGCTGGTTGCCTGGGAGAAGAGACCAACCCCCACCTGGCTACAACCTGCTTTCAAGTAGTTGTAGAGAGCAAGAAGGTCTCCCCTGAGCCTCCTCTTCTCCAAGCTAAACAACCCCAGCTGCCTCAGCCTCTCCTTGTAGGGCTTGTGCTGGAGAGGCTGCCCAGCGAGGTAGTGCAGTCACTGTCCCTGAAGGTGTTCAGGAAACATTGTAGAAATGGCACTCTGGGACATGATTTCATCAGCATGGTGGTGTTGACAGTAGGACTCAGTGATCTTCGAGGTCTTTTCCAACTGAAATGCTTCTATGATTCTATGTTCTACATAACAGCAATGAGGAATTTATCTCCTGGAATTCTGCATGAGGTCCTGTGCCACAAATGACTTCATTCTCCACCAGAGGCAAGAGAAGGGTCTGAGAACTCTGCACAGTGCCTCTCAGGCTGGCAGCCAGGTTGTTCTTGGCTTCTCTCAAAAGGATGAGAGACCTTCATCATTTAGGATCAAGCATGATTTAAGGGGATCACATCAGGGTTTTGTGGAGGCAAGTATCTAATGAAGTACATAACTCAGTGTTATTAATCCATTAATCAGAATCCTCCTCTTCTCCCATCCCAAACTAAACCTCTAATTTCAGTGCTAATTAACCTATCATTTAAAGCTGACAACCACCCTCCACATAGATAGTTCAACATCTGCTTATCCAGAGAAGGGCAACAAAGCTGATGAAGGGTCTGGAGAGCAGGTCTGGTGAGGAGCAGCTGAGGGAACTGAGGTTGTTTAGCCTGGCAAAAAAAAGAGACCAATGAGAGACTTCATGGCTTTCTGCAGCTGCTTGAAAGGAGGCTGGAGCAAGGTGGGACTTTGTCTCTTCTCCCTAGTAACAAGCAGTAGGATGAGAGGAAATAGCCTCAAGCTGGGCCAAGGCTCATAGGGTACAGGAAGCTCATCTTCAAACATTGTCAGGGCTACAAACCAGCAGCTGTTTGCAGAGGTGAACTGCAAGACAGTGTGGCTGGGAACAAACCAACATTATTGTTCCATTAGAAGGTACAGAAGAGGCTTGGCCACGCTGGAATTACACAGCTTCTGCTTCTGCTAGCACTTGTGGGTCACACAAGCACTGTCCCGGAGGCAGATCTTCACACAAGCCAGTAGCTGAGAAGGAAAGCCACAAGGTATGGCATGATCTTTACAAAGCTACCCCATTCCAGGCTGCACCTAGCCTCAGCTCAAGAGCTTCAAGGCCAAACTGCAGTGTATCATTATCCATTCATTTCTACTTGCATGGGACTTTGTTCCCTTCAGTGTATTTCCTTAGTTAGGGCCTAATGCTTTTACTATCCTGGAAGTATTTATGCAGGGGGAGAGGGGGGTGGAAAGAAAGATGAATTTGGCCTTCCCTATGAAATCTAACTAATTCTTCTTTTGGCAGCCTATTTTAGAGGGCTGCATATAAAGAAGGAAGTAAAAACTATCCAAATAGAACAATTAAAGCCAGCCATGGTTCCTGCTTTATAGCCCATTAAACTCTAATGATTTCAGGGAAATACCAAATTAAAATGCTGACAAAACCATGCATAGAACCTGGCAATCCCCTCCAGAATTGCAGAGCTTAGGATCACATGGAGCTTGCCAGAGAAGTTTTTTTCTCTCCCCCAAATCACTGAGCCATTCCAGAGCCTCATGTAATCATGTAATTAGGTGATATGTCATCTGTATGAAAAATGCAGATGGAAATGTGGGGAACTTGGGAGCTGCACATGATGAGAGGCTTGATTTGCAGTGTGGCATGGAGGCTGCTTTAATGGTCTATGTGTCTGGGTTCTCAGTGTCTCCTCATTCTCTCCTTGGCATGACCGTGGTCAGCAACACAGAAGAAACAAATGTGAGCTGGGGAGGGGTCTGGAGCACAGCCCTGTGAGGAGAGGCTGAGGGAGCTGGGGTTGCTTAGCCTGCAGAAGAGGAGGCTCAGGGGAGACCTTACTGCTCTCTACAACTCCCTGCAGGGAGGTTGTAGCCAGGTCGGAGTTGGTCTCTTCCCCCAGGCAACCAGCACCAGAACAAGAGGACACAGTCTCAGGCTGCACCAGGGGAGGTTTAGGCTGGAGGTGAGGAGAAATTCTTCCCAGAAAGAGTGATTGGCCATGGAATGTGCTGCCCAGGGAGGTGGTGGAGTCACCATCCCTGGAAGTGTTTAAGAAGAGATTGGATGAGGCACTTGGAGCCATGGTTTAGTTGATTAGTGTTTGGTGATAGGTTGGACTCGATGATCTTGAAGGTCTTTTCCAACCTGCTTATTTTTCTATTCTATTCTATTCTAATAAAATGTAAAAAAATGTTCACTCAGAGGCCAAGCCATGAAGGAATCATAGAATGGTTAGGGTTGGAAGGGACCTCAAGGATCAGCCAGTTCCAACCCCCCTGCCATGGGCAGGGACCCCTCACACTACATCATAGGAGTTCTTGAATCTGTATTTAACAGTTCTTAGTCAACTAAAAGAGCTTGATGAAGAGAAATTGATTCTGGGTTGCTTTCTTTGCCTCATATTTCATTCCCACCTGCTAAATCAGCAGGGAAGCAAACCCATGAGCATAAACCTTAGCAGAGGGGTGGTCACTGCAGCCACTCCTCTGGCCCAGATCTCACGACCAGGAATCGTAGAATCATAGCATCACAGAATCATAGAATCATGAAATCACAGAATCATAGAATGACTTAAGGGGGAAAGGACCTCAGAGATCATCTATTCCAGCCTCCCTGCCATGGGCAGGGACTCCTCTCAATTAGACTCAGCTGCTCAAGGCCACATCTCATAGTTTCATAGTTTCATAGTTTCAGTTAGGGTTGGAAGGGACCACAAGGATCATCTAGTTCCAACCCCCCTGCCATGGGCAGGGACACTCTACCCTAGATCAGGCTGGACAGAGCCTCATCCAGCCTGGTCTTAAACACCTCAAGGGACCTGGTCTTGAGCACCCCCAGTCAGGAGTCATCCACAGCCTTCCTGGGCAACCTGTTCCAGAGTCTCACCTAAAGACTGAAACAAATCCAGTTAGCCCTAGCACAGGAGAGGAGGTATCTAAAGGCAGAAGGGATGATCAGAACAGTCATTGAGTGGCTGCTGGGACCCCTCTACCCCTGATCAATTGTAGTTTGTCCATCCTGTCTGCAAGTCCTGTGTTGAGTGCAATGGATGAAGACGTTCTGTACATGGGGCTGTAGGCTGTCTTCCAAAACCCTTCACCCTTCTGCTCCCCTTCCTTGCCTCACCACTCCACCTTCTCCCTCTCTGCTGGGTCCAGAGCTGGGGGGCCACATTTCCTACCTCCTGTTTCAGGCAAGGCAGCTCAGATTGATCAAAAGAGATTTTGAAGAGCTCATAGAAGTGTTTTGGCCAGGACATGAAGAGGCAATGACCTCTGGCCAAGGTGATGATGAGCAGTGAGGGGTTTGGGAGACAGCATAGGCTAAATCCACTGTGTTCTAGTAGGTGGTTTAGCTAAACTAGCAGTCTGCAGGCAATAAGAAAAAAAGAAGCAAGACAGACATATTTATAAATGTTGTTTTGTTTCCTAGGAGGCAACCTTTGGACTGCATTGATTTTCCTCTTATTTAATACTCAGGCAGCTTCCTACTTTCCTACACAGCAGTATCTCCCGGTTATTCCACTGCTCCTTCCCCACAGAGCCATGTAAACCAGAGCTGCAGTAAACAGCACACAAACCTCCACTTGAGCCCTGGCAGCAAACTCCCTAATTCTGCCCATTTTGCCTTCCTCCCATTATTTCTTTTTCCCTCTCTCTTGCTCAATAGGAAAATGGGAAGATTGCTGTGTTTGTAAGATCCCATTTTCTGTCATCCAGTAGCAGAGGAAAAAAAGAGTCACAGAAAGAAAACCAACACTCTGCTGGGCAACATCATTGTGAAATAAGAGGGGGTGAAGAGACAATTCAAAGCAAGTGTCCTCCTTTCATCTGATCCCTGCTGTTCTTTTTACAGCCATGCAGCCAGTAACATTACCTCTGGTGCTTTGAAAGAAGCCAGGAAAAGTAACACTGACTCTTAAGGAAATCCACTTTTTTTCCCTTCCCCCTTTTGAGCAATCTTTGTTCCCTTCTCAAAATGAGCCAAGGCACCAATGAAGAGCCCAGAAGCTCCCAGTCAGGTCGAAGGAAGGTGATCCCACAGCGAGCTGTGTTGGCCCTTCGGTTCTGTGTCATCAGAACTTGTTTCCTCGGCACCAGGGATTTAGGTTTCTCTTCCTTTTAACAGGATGCCCTCATGCAGACCTATCTATAGCAGATGGGGCCCTTTCTTTGCCCCAAAATAGCTGTCTTTGGGTTTATATTAAGCACAGAGTATTCTTAGCTGGACTAGTCCAACAGTGTCTGCTGGAGCATTATAGTCACAATTCAGAACTGGGAATGTTTTTCACCGCATCCCAGCATGATGAGGGTTGGAAGGAACCTCTGGAGATCATCCAGTCCAACCCCCCTGCTAAAGCAGGAGCACCCACAGCAGCTTGCTCAGGATCACAATGCCCAGGGGGGGTTGGAAGCTCTCCAAACAAGGAGACTCCACAACCTCTCTGGGCAGCCTGCTCGAGGGCTCCAGCACCCTCAGAGCAAAGAAGCTTTTCCATGTGATTGGCATCATGAAGAGTGGTCTGTGGCTTCTTGAAGGCCTCCATTTGACTTAGGTGTCAAATCAAGCCCTTTCCACTTGCATGCTGCATAATGAATGCTTAAAGGGACATGTTTTAATGACCATGGTGGCATTAGGTCAACAGTTGGACTCCACAATCTTAAAGGTCCTTTCCACCCTGAGTTATTATTTCTTGATGCTGTGATCCTGTGAAATATTCATTGAAGCACAGCGAGCTACAAGTGGATTAACAAACCAAGCAAAATAAATTCAGAAGGAAAGAAGAAAATTCCATTATATTCTTGGGCAGTTGTCAAACAATTTAAGAGGGGGAAAATTTTTGAAAGCAAATTGGTTGCTGCAGATTCTTCAGCCAAATTAAGGAGGTCCTGTAGCAGTGCTTTGAGCCTGCTTCTCAAGAGCCTTTGCAATGCTTGCATGCTCCTAGCACTGCATCTGAATACAGAATGCAGAATTAACCAGGTTGGAAAAGACCTTTGAGATCACTGAGTCCAACCTATCACCCAACACCATCTAATCAACTAAACCACGGCACTGAGTGCCTCATTCAGCCTCTTTTTAAACACCTTCAGTGAAGGAGACTCCACCACCTCCCTGGGCAGCACATTCCAATGCCAATCTCTCTGTGAAGAATTTCTTCCTAACACCCAGCCTAAACCTGCCCTGGCACAGCTTGAGACTGTGTCCTCTTGTTCTGTCGGCGGTTGCCTGAGGGAAGAGACCAACCCCCACCTGGCTACAACCTCCCTTCAGCAATAAGGTCTCCCCTGAGCCTCCTTTCTCCAGGCTAAGCAACCCCAGCTCCCTCAGCCTCTCCTCACAGGGCTGTGCTCCAGACCTCTCCTCAGCCTTGTTGCCCTTCTCTGGACACATTCCAGCAACTCAGCATCTCATCACAGATGCTCCCCCCACGAAAGGAGCAAGATCTTCTCGTTGATATTGAGCAATGATTCCTCACAGCTTGTGGCAAACAGCTCTTGGCTCTGTGCAGCAGGGACTTACCCTCTGGGGTTGTTTTGTTTTGTTGTTTGGGGTGGTTTTTTTGCCAGGAGAAAGTTCTTTAGTACAATGATTTTAATTCGTAGACAGCAGCAGGTTTTGGAAAGCTCACCTTTGTACCTGAAAGCTCACCTCTGCACCTGTATGATCAGGAGTTAGTAACACAGACCCACAGCCCTTCACTTGAGGTCTTCAGATGATTATTTCTTTTCTTTTAGCTCCATGGCACCTTGACAAATGATTCAAGCACAGGATGTGGCTCACTCTGCACCTGGCTGTCCCCTGCACAGCACACGTGGGAGGTAGCAGCACGTGAGCATCGCATCACAGGGAAAGAGGAGAAGGTGGTTCTGGCTTTAGGAGGGAGCTAGTCCACACCTCCACAATCATCTGGTTTGCATTTTATTTAATTCTTAGCTATTTTTGCCAAGCCAACCCTGATCCTGGACCTCTAACTTATGGAAGAATATTGAATATCCTGATGGGAAACAGAAGACCTCTATTTCACATCCAAAAATAGGCTCCCATGGGGAATGAAGATCTTGTCTGCTTTCCTTTCAGCTCTATCAGCTGATCTAATAAAAAATACTGTCTCTGCTGAACTTGCTCTGCTTATATCCTTAGAGCATTGCAGCTACTGATAGCACAGTGATCACTCCAACACAACATGACACTAATGATTAAATACTCAGCTTACCAAGGCTGCAGCTGGAGGCAAGTGGAGACTGTGCAGGGTGTAGAATCATGGAATCACAGAATTGTCAGGGTTGGAAGGGACCTCAAGGATCAGCCAGTGCCAACCCCCTGCCATGGGCAGGGACACCTCACACTGCAGCAGGTTGCTCACAGCCACAGCCAGCCTGGCCTTCAAAACCTCCAGGCAGGAGGCTTCCACCACCTCCCTGGGCAACCTGTGCCAGGCTCTCACCACCCTCATGGGGAAGAACTTCTTCCTAACATCCAATCTGAATCTACCCAGTTCTAGTTTTCCTCCATTCCCCCCCCAGTCCTATCACTCCCTGACACCCTCAAAAGTCCCTCCCCATTCCATTCCATTCCATTCCATTCCATTCCATTCCATTCCATTCCATTCCATTCCATTCCATTCCTATTCTATTCTATTCTATTCTATTCTATTCTATTCTATTCTATTCTATTCTATTCTACTCTGTTCTGTTCTGCTCTCATTTCCCAGGGCTATAAAAGTTACTCTGTGCAGGGCACCGTGGGAGCACGTTTAGATTAAAGAAAACCCCAAACCCTACAGCCAGATTTTCTTTTCCCAGCAGCCAGGCTTTAGCTGTGGCTCAGTTGTCACCACTGCTCGACTGAAACTCATTTAACAGGAAAGGAAAACTGTGTTTTTGACTAATCAGAAATTTCCACAAGGAACATCTGCTTTCTGCAGGAAACGTCAGCATGGCAGAGAAACACATTGCATGAGCACATTCCAGCCAAACATGAACATATTTTAAGCTCATGAATTTCAGACTCTCTCTCCTTTCCACGTCTTGTACTTGAAATGAGATTTCCCAAACACTTCTGCCCCTCTTTAAATCCCCTGAAATGAGTTGGCAGCGTGCTGAGCAGTGCTGGGTGTCCTGAAAGGAAACCTGTGGAGACCCTCCCACCCCCTTGCCGGTGGTGTCCCACCAGGGAGCTCTCCTGAAGGAGTCCTGGGTGCTCACAGCTCCCACTGTGTAATAAGGATGCTGAGGGGCCTGGAGCATCTCTGTGAGAAGGAAAGGCTGAGAGACCTGGGGCTTTTCAGCCTGGAGAAGAGCAGACCCAATGCTCAGCAAGAGCTAAAGGGTAGGGAGCAAGAGGATGAGGCCATAATGTTCTCAGTGATGCCCACTGACAGGACAAGGGGGAACAGGCACAAACAGGAACCCAGGAGGTTCCATATGAACATGAGGAGAAACTTCTTTGGTGTGAGGGTGCTGGAGCACTGGAGCAGGATATGAGAGAGGTGAAGTCTCCTTGTCTGGAGAGATTCATAGAATCACAGAATCAACCAGGTTGGAAAAGACCTCAGAGATCATCAAGTCCAACCTATTACCTAACACCTCCTGACAACTAAACCATGGCTCCAAGTGCCACATCCAAGCCTTTGTTGAACACCTCCAGGGATGGGGACTCCACCACCTCCCTGGGCAGCACATTCCAGTGGCCAATTCCTCTTTCTGGGAAGAATTTTCTCCTCACCTCCAGCCTAAGCTTCCCCTGGCACAGCTTCCAAACCCTCTTGGCCATTGTGATCCTGGGTGTCAGGTGCTGCACTTTGCCCACAGCAACCCCATGCAGAGCTACAGGCTGGGGTCAGAGAGGCTGGAGAGCAGCCAGGCAGAGAGGGACCTGGGGGTGCTGATTGACAGCTGCCTAAACATGAGCCAGCAGTGTGCCCAGGGGGCCAAGAAGGCCAAGGGCATCCTGGCCTGCATTAGGAATAGTGTGGCCAGCAGGAGCAGGGAGGTCATTGTGCCCCTGTACTCCGCACTGGTTAGGCCACACCTTGAGTCCTGTGTCCAGTTCTGGGTCCCTCAGAAGGACATCAAGACACTTGAAGGTGTCCAGAGAAGGGCAACAAGGCTGGGGGAGAGGCCTTGAGCACAGCCCTGTGAGGAGAGGCTGAGGGAGCTGGGGTTGTTTAGCCTGGAGAAGAGGAGGCTCAGGGGTGACCTCATTGCTCTCTACAACTACCTGAAGGGTGGGTGTAGCCAGGAAGGGGTTGGCCTCTTCTCTCTAGCAACCAGCACCAGAACAAGAGGACACAGTCTCAAGCTGCACCAGGGGAAGTTTAGGCTGGAGGTGAGGAGAAAGTTCTTCACTGAGAGAGTCATTCCCCATTGGGATGTGCTGCTCAGGGAGGTGGTGGAGTCACTGTCCCTGGAGGTGCTCAAGAGGGGATTGGACGTGGCACTTGGTGTCATGGTCTAGTCATGAGGTGTGTAGTAACAGGTTGGACTCGATGATCTTTGAGGTCTCTTCCACCCTTGGTGATACTGTGACACTGTGATTTTTCTCCTTTCTTTCTCTGAAATAAGCTGCAGATAATAGATGGTAGGAGGAGTGCTGCCTTCCTTTGTCAGTCACACGTTAGAGGCACACCATCTGAAAACTCCTTCTGCTTCTGTTGTGGTTTGTTTTTGTTCAGAAGCCTTCGGTGAACCACGGGGGCTGAGGCAGTATGGCTTTTCAATAGCTCACTAAACATATTTAGGCTGTTTAATTGAAGGTTAACCTTTGTTTTGTTCAATAAGTGTATTCTCCATCTAACAAGACAATAACTTTGTGGAGGTTTTCACATTATTGTGTTTTTGCCCAGCATTGTTTCCCTCTTGAAGACAAAGCAAATGAAGCCTCTGCTCTAAATTGATGGAACGAGGAATCAACAGGGTACAAAAATACTTTGGATGAGTCCTTCTTTGCACTGCAATTATATCCAGCACACTTGACAATGAAATACACAAATAGTACAAATGAAGCCATTAATTCCCTTCCTATCTCCACAATTTTAATTAGAGTCATTTAATTAGCCTTGGCTACAGTTCCTCCAAAAGATTGCCCAGCACACATTGAAGCTCCTCTCCTGCACAAAGATGTGTTCCTCATTGTTCATTAAGGACAACAAACAGCTACAGCAGAACTAGGTAGCCTGTGATAAGTGCTGCTGTCAGGAAGCATTCTTTATCACCAGATTTGCTTGAAAGCCAGGTTCTCTCCAGCTTCATTAGTTGTTAATCATTTGCTGGTTTAATTGTTACAATAAATAGAGTGGCATAGTTAATACAGTCCCTGGCTTTTCATGACATGCCATTGGAATTGTTGTTATTGCTTTATTATTGTTGTTGTTAATATTGTTGTTATTATTGTTGTTATTATTGTTATTGCTGTATTATTATTGTTATTGTTGTTGTTGTTGTTATTGTTATTGTTGTTATTATTATTATTATTATCACTGTAGTAGCTGGCAAGAAATGTCCCCAAGCCTTCAAATCATTTCCCCTGTTTGCTGGAAGTGCACCCTCTGGGCAGTGCCAGGAGGGATGATGCACACCAGGAGCATAGCTCATGACAGGCAACTCCAGCCACAAAGGAGCATTCAGGCTGTGGGGGCCAAACAAGAGTAGGTACAAAGGCAAACCTCTCAAGTATGTGCAAGGCAGACAGCCAACTCGCCTGGATGCATTCCTGTGCCATCTGGAGCAGGGGATTCTGCTCTGGTGCAGGGGGGTTGGACTGGATGATCTTTTGAGGTCCCTTCCAGCCTTCTGTGATCAGGTTGAGATTTCCAGATGTTTTACTTTGCTGTTACAACTTTGTGAGAACCTCTGGGATGTCCATTCTAAATCATTAAGAAGAGTGTGGCCAGCAGGTCAGAGGAGCTTCTATTCCCCTTCTACTCTGCCCTAGTGAGGCCACATCTAGAATCCAGTCCCTGTCTTTCCAGTTCAAGAGACACAGGGAACTGCTGGAGAGAGTCCAGTGGAGGCTACGAAGATGCTGAGGGGCCTGGAGCACCTCTGGGAGGAGTAATTGGCCATTGGAATGTGCTGCCCAGGGAGGTGATGGAGTCACCATCACTGGAGGTGTTTAGGAAGAGCCTGGCTGAGGCACTTGGTGCCATGGTTGAGTTGATCAGATGGTTCTGGGTGATAAGGTTGGACTCGATGATCTCTGAGGTCTTTTCCAACCTGGTTAATTCTGAACACAGTATTCTGTATAGGATGCATTTATGCTACAGCAGCCTCCTTATGCAGCCTTCCCAACTCACTAGTTCAGTGTATGTTAATACCATCATCTCTCAGTGAATTTGAAGTCTTGGGGGAACACAAAACCAGGTGGGTAAGTTCCACGCAGTCCTGCTGTGACTTCAAATTCACAAGAGCCTGGCTGAGGCACTTGGTGCCATGGTTTAGTTGATTCAGTGGTGCTGGGTGCTGGGTTGGACTTGCTGATCTTGAGGGTCTTTTCCAGCCTGGTTAATTCTGCATTCTGTGTTCTTTCCCAGAGCTTTTGATCTAGAAAAGCAACCTTTTCCAGGTCTGAAAGGGGCTGTAGGTTCATCTTCAGAGGTCACCTAATTCATCCACTTTTCCTCACCTCCCCAAAGCTGATATCTTTTGGTGTAGAATCGGTTCCCAAAGGCTCCCATTATCGAGGTTTTGAAAGCTCCACATGCTCCATGCTTAACAAGTCCTACACTGAGAGAAATATTCATTGTGTCTTACCCAGATCTCCCTTCCTGATTAAGTTAATGATCACAGAATTGTCAGGGCTGGAAGGGACCTCAAAGAGCAGCCAGTTCCAACCGCCCTGCCATGGGCAGGGACACCTCACACTGCAGCAGGTTGCTCACAGCCACATCCAGCCTGGCTGCAAAAACCTCCAGGCATGAGGCTTCCACCACCTCCCTGGGCAACCTGTGCCAGGCTCTCACCACCCTCCTGGGGAAGAACTTCTTCCTAACAGCCAATCTGAATCTCCCCAGTTCTAGTTTTCCTCCATTCCCCCCCCAGTCCTATCCCTCCCTGACACCCTCAAAAGTCCCTCCCCAGCTTTCTTGGAGCCCCCTTCAGATCCTGGAAGGCCACAATTAGGTCTCCTTGGAGTCTTCTCTTCTCCAGACTGAACAGCCCCAACTCCCTCAGTCTGTCCTCATAGCAGAGCAGCTCCAGCCCTCTGCTCCTCCTCATGGCCCTTCTCTGGACACCTTCCAGCACCTCCAGATCCTTCCTGTAATAGAGGCTCCAGAACTGGACACAGTACTCTAGGTGGGGTCTCAGCAGAGCAGAGCAGAGCAGAGCAGAGCAGAGCAGAGGGGGAGAATCACCTCCCTCGACCTGCTGGCCACACATCTCTTGCTGCAGCCCAGGATCTGATTTGCTCTCTGTGCTGCAAGTGCTCACTGCTGGCTTATGTGGAGCTTCTCATCCCCCCAGCACCCCCAGGCCCTTTTCTTCAGGGCTGCTCTCAAGCCAGTCCCTGCCCAGCCTGTATCTCCATGATCTCCTGAAGTAGGTCATGTCAAGCAAAGCCACCTGACTGTTTGGCTGACACCATTCACAGTGTGGCTGCTGTGCTGCTCTTGCACACTCTGACTTTTGTCAAACTTTGGTCTGACTTTTGAGTCAAACCTGGGAATATCTGGATTAAAACTGAGAATCATTCAATAGCAATAAAACACAGGTTAAATATGTTAAAAGTGGGCCAGCTAATGGATCTGGGATGCAGACATCAGAGTGAAACCATAATTAAGTGCAGTGCTGGTGTTCGGCTGGTATCTGCTTAGGGCTATTAATCACTTTAGATAATGATTGGCTCATAAAAGTTTCAGATGACACAAAGATTGATGTGAAGGTAAATAATTATGAGAGCAGGGAAATAATAAAGAGCTTCCTGCATCCCTCAGTAAACTTCCCCCTTCAAAGGGGGAATATTTAATGCACTCAGATTCAAAGATCTGTTGAGAAATCAAAAAGCCAATGAGGCCATTTGTGCTGAGTTTGTCATAGAATCATAGAGTCAATAAGGTTGGAAAAGACCTCAGAGATCATCAAGTCCAACCTGTCACCCAAGACCTCATGACTAACTGAACCATGGCTCCAAGTGCAACGTCCAATCCCTTTTTTGAACACCTCCAGGGATGGGGACTCCACCACCTCCCTGGGCAGCACATCCCAGTGGCCAGTTCCTCTTTCTGAGAAGAACTTTCTCCTCACCTCCAGCCTAAACCTCCCCTGGCACAGCTTGAGATTGTGTCCTCTTGTTCTGGTGCTGGTTGCCTGGGGGAAGAGACCAACTCCCACCTGGCTGCAACCTCCCTTCAGCGAGTTGTAGAGAGCAGTAAGGTCTCCCTGAGCCTCCTCTTCTCCAGGCTAAGCAACCCCAGCTCCCTCAGCCTCTCCTCACAGGGCTGTGCTCCAGACCTCTCCCCAGCCTCACTGCCCTTCTCTGGACACCTTCAAGAGTCTCAATAAAATTAGGTTCATGCCTTAAAAGTTATCCCAACACTCTCCAAACAGCAAAGGAGTAACAGCTCTGGGAGGGTGCACCAACAAAAAGGGTTGGATGTTCCTGGAAGACACCAACAGGAGTACACCTGGACACAGGTGTTCAAGAGGGGACTGGATGTGGCACTTGGTGCCAGGGTCTGGTCATGAGCTCTGTGGTGACAGGTTGGACTCGATGATCTTCGAGGTCTCTTCCAACCTTGGTGATACTGTGACACTGTAAAGACACCAAGAGGAGTCCCCATGAGATGTGAATCCATGCCAGGGTCTCGTGGAACACACTTGGCACTGCTGGCTTAACCTTTGGACTCAATGGTCTCAAAGGTCTCATCCAACCAAAATAGCTTTGTGATGCTTCTCCCACTGGCAGCCCTGAAGTTTTAGGGCCTTTTATTCTTCTGTTTGTTTGTTTATCCCCTGCAAAAACAAATCTGCATTTCCATATTATTGATTCTCAGCTTCTCTTTTCTTTTTTCAGGTTGGCAACATTAGGTAATAAAATCAGATTCAACAAGATGCTGGTGAAGCTCATAAAAGTCTTTGTAACTTCATAAATAGTTTTGGTTGGTGGGGTGTTTTTTTCCCCCCTTTCTCTCATTGTGTGTAATCAATCACCTTTTAATCCAGACTGCAGAGGAGAACATTTCTATTCAAAACAGCCAGAGGGAATGCTCAAAATAGGATTTTTTTTTTTGTGGAGAAGAAAGAAAAAATCAAGGGTTTTGCTAATAGCAAAATGTGCCTCTTGCACTCTCTCAAACACCAATCTATGATCTGAAGTGCAAGTAAATCTCAATGCAAAGGACGAATCAAGCAGATCTAGCAAGCCTCTGTTGTGGCCTCCCAGTATCTGAAGAGGGCTACAGGAAAGCTGGGGAGGGACTTCTGAGGGTGTCAGGGAGGGATAGGACTGGGGGGAATGAACAAAACCATAAGTGAATAGAATCAGATTGGATGTTAGGAAGAAGTTCTTCCCCATGAGGGTGGTGAGAGCCTGGCACAGGTTGCCCAGGGAGGTGGTGGAAGCCTCCTGCCTGGAGGTGTTTGCAGCCAGGCTGGCTGTGGCTGAGAGCAACCTGCTGCAGTGTGAGGTGTCCCTGCCCATGGCAGGGGGGTTGGAACTGGCTGATCCTTGAGGTTCCTTCCAACCCTGACAATTCTGTGATCATTAACTTAATCAGGAAGGGAGATCTGGGTAAGACACAAAGAATATTCTCTGATTGTCATCTGCTTATTTGTCATTGTCCAGGTGTGGTCAATAAATAAGGTATGGCTTCATCCTCTGATCTTGTAGGTTCTTAAGCACACCAGGTCATAGAATCAATAAGGTTGGAAAAGACCTCAAAGATCATCGAGTCCAACCTTTCACCCAAGACATCATGACTACTAAATCATGGTACCAAGTGCCACGTCCAATCCCCTCTTGAACACCTCCAGGGACGGTGACTCCACCACCTCCCTGGGCAGCACATTCCAATGGCTAACAACTCTCTCTGTGAAGAACTTTCTCCCCACCTCGAGTCTGAACTTCTTCTGGCACAGCTTGAGACTGTGTCCTCTTGTTCTGGTGCTGGCAGCCTGAGGGAAGAGACCAACCCCACCTGGCTACAACCTCCCTTCAGGGAGTTGTAGAGAGCAATGAAGTCTCCCCTGAGCCTCTCTTCTCCAGGCTAAGCAACCCCAGCTCCTTCAGCCTCTCCTCATAGGGCTGTGCTCAAGGCCTCTCCCCAGCCTCGTTGCCCTTCTCTGGACACATTCAAGAGTCTCTATGTCCTTCTTAAATCCTTAGATAAGAGCCCAAAACAGCAGAGCAGTCTTGAATTCACTGCAGTTAAGGACAGCATTGACTGCACACAAGGTCCTGCATCTCCTCTGTGCTCTTCACATCATGAGTGCCTTCTACTCTCCAAATCCAGCTGAAGAATTCTTCACAGGAGTCAACATACACTCGAGGCAGAGCCTGCAGCATCTACTGGAACTCCTTAAAGGGAAAAAAAAAGAGAGCTTTTGTGGAGAACTGTAGCAATTCAGTGTGAGATAGGAGTAAAAGTGGACTTCAGAATCTGCTTTCCTCCTGAAAATACAAATATCAGTTGTAGGATGTTCAGACCTTCCTTTTTTTCCTTTCTCCCTTTAGCTACTGTAGCACTAAATAAGTTCTGCTATATGTCTTGATTTGCTGCTAAAGTTGAAGTGTCAGATTTTAAGCAAATAAAAATGATTAAAACATGACAGCTGGCAAATTATGCTAACACCTGGTAACAAATCATTCCTGACAGTTCAACAGTACACTTCTTAAAGCACAGCTATTAATATTATAAACAGCAAAGTGCAAAACAAAATACATAGAAATTGCAGTGCCTGACTAACTTGCTCAGTTTGTCTCAGTGTGGAAAAATGTCCCACTCAGTCCTTAGGGTTGAAGAAAATGGAAAGTGAACGACTGCAAGCACACCAACACTTTTAAGTACCAGTGCAGGGAGTCAGAGGTAGTACAACACAAAGTTAGAGCTGTGGGATGCTGTTCAGTCTTTCCCTCCTGCCCTTAGTTCAGTTAATGCTCCCATGTCAGTCTGGAGAAGAGAAGGCTCTGAGGAGACCTAATTGTGGCCTTCCAGCATTTGAAGGGGGCTACAAGAAAGCTGGGGAGGGACTTTGAGGGTGTCAGGGAGTGATAGGACTGGGGTGAGTGGAAAAATTACTAGAAGTGGGTAGATTCAGATTGGATGTTAGGAAGTTCTTCCCCAGGAGGGTGGTGAGAGCCTGGCACAGGTTGCCCAGGGAGGTGGTGGAAGCATCATGCCTGGAGGTTTTTGCAGCCAGGCTGGCTGTGGCTGTGAGCAACCTGCTGTAGTGTGAGGTGTGCCTGGGGGGTTTGGAACTGGCTGATCCTTTAGGTGCCTTCCAACCCTAACAATTCTATGTTTCTTTGTAGTGGTGGAGATTCACCAGAATCATGGGCTTGGAAAAGACCTCTGGAGATGATCTAGTCCTTTGCTCATGCAGGTTCATCTAGATCATGTTCCACGGTGTCTTCACTGAAAAGGTTATCAAGCACTGGAATAGTCTGCCCAGGGCAGTGGAGGAATCCCCATCCCTGCAGAGGAATTCTGTCATCATGTCCAAGCAGGTTTGGAATCTCTCCAGAGGGAGACTCCACAACCTCTCTGCTCAGCCTGCTCCAGGGCCCCAAGTACAAAAGTCTCTGGGGGATGTTTGATATTCATTTCATCAAAGCCTTTGTGATCTGCTGTGAAGCCATGGCACCTCGGGTTGTTCTGAGTAAGTAGGTTTGACCCATCCAACTACAACAGCTTTTGGAGATCACTCTCCTTATTCCTATCCTGAGGGAGTCTGGGCAGACAGATCCATATTCATTAATACAGTGAATCACTTTGTGTTTTAAACCCAGTAATTATCTTGTTTAGTTGCTCTAATAATGGCAGAAGACTACACTCCTGCTTAAATGTGCCTTCAGAGGACTTCAAAGCATGGATTTCAGGCTCAGGTGTCTGATTGCTTAACCAGAGGATGATGACAACTTAAAAGCAATGGGAATGTGTTTACAGGAACAAAACCACCCAGTGCCACCTCCTCAGGGCCAGGTTTTCTGCTGCCTTTGCCTGTTGCAGGTCTCATTTAAGGCAGATGCATCATGGCAGCCTAAGATGCCTGTTGACAGCCAGTGGTGAGGGACCGGGGCCAAGGAGGGAATGTGCAGAGGGACGCAGCAAAGCAACCCCTTGAACAAACACACACCAGGGCTGGAAGCCCAAGTTACATCTGTAGGAGGTTTGTCCTACAGCTAGAAAAGGAGCAGAGAAAAGGGAAAGGCCAATTCTTCTTTCTAATCATCTCCATTTCTCTCTGACCTGCTTCTAGATCCTTTAAGCTGAACTTCAGCTGAGTATAGAATTCAGCAGAAGAAACTGTGTCCCAACTTTGATGAAGGATAGATGAGGTACCAGAGCTGGCTCCATCCTATCCTTTGAAATATGAGTATTGAAAGGTGAAAAGAGATGAGCTAGAATCACATCATCTCTCTGCCTGACAGGGAAGGCTGCTTAATAGAACATTACACAGGCTCACAGGATGTCAGGGGTTGGAAGGGACCCAAAGAGATCATCCAGTCCAACCCCCCTGCCAGAGCAGGAGCATACAATCCAGCTCAAGTCACACAGGAACATACCCAGACAGGACTTGAAACTCTTCAGAAGAGACTCCACAACCTCTCTGGGCAGCCTGCTCCAGGGCTCTGTGACCCTTACAGTAAAGAAGTTCCCCTTTGTGTTGAGATGGAACCTCCTGTGCTGCAGCTTCCATCCATTGCTCCTTGTCCTATCCCAGGGAGCAAGTGAGCAGAGCCTGTCCCCTCCCTCCTGACCCCCAGCCCTCAGAGATTGTTAAACTTTTATTAAATCCCCTCTCAGTCTAAAGTCCAGACTAAAAAGCCCCAGGTTCCTCAGCCTCTCCTCCCCAGGCAGTGCTCCAGTCCCCTAATCATCCTCATAACTCTCTGTTGGACCCTCTCCAGCAGATCCCTGTCCTGCCTGAACTGGGGAGCCCGAAAGTGAAGGCAGTACTCAAGCTGAGATCTCAGCAGGGCACAGTAGAGGGGGAGGAGAACCTCCCTGGACCTGCTGGACACTCTTCTTGATACACCCCAGGATCCCATTGGCCTATCTTGGCCCCCAGGGCACATTGCTGTCCCATGGAGGGCTTGTAGCCACCAGCACTCCCAGGTCCCTCTCCCCAGGGCTGCTCTCCAGCAGGTCACCTCCCAGCCTGCGCTGCTGCCGTTTATTCTTCCTCCCCAGACGCAGGACTCTGCAGTGGTCCTTGTTGAACCTCACCAAGTCATACACTTGCTGGGAGGTCAGCAGGCAGAAATTGCACACATTCACAAATTCATTTTGAGTTTGCACTTTCTTTTTAACCTCTTTTTATTTTGTTTGTTTTAACTTTTCAAGTTGTCTTTCTGGTTCCAATTCCCCCACCTTGCAGTGCAGTAATTATTTCTGGATCCTACATGTTGCTGTGCACAGTTTGAGGCACTAAAAATAAACTGTGCTTTTGCCGAGACTTTCTCTCTCTCTCCCTTTCTTTCTTTCCCACCCCCCCCCCCCCCCCCTCCTTTTCCTCCCCCCCCTTGACTGATACATTTCTTGACTTTGTCATAGATAATTTATGGAATAATTTTGCACTCCTGCAACACCCAGCTGACAATTCACATTCCAGTACAGGAGGTGTCGTTTGCAATTTGCAATGGGCTCTTAATGACATTCCTCGGATCTTCCCGTCTAAATGTTTCATTTTCTGCTTGGCCAGAAGAGTGAAAGTGTGTTCCTATACATTGGTACATTGTAAATGGAAATAAAGCTATGATCTGGCTCGTCTTGCTAATCTATTTATCCTCCCAACTCCCCCGGTGCTACGGGGAATGCTATCGTCGGCGCTGCACGGGGAGAGAAGTAAGAAGCGAGAAGTGAGTCTGACTGGTTCAAGGTCATGAAAGGTGTGTGTGGGGAGTAGAGAGCTGAATCCACGTCACAGAATCATAGAACTGTCAGGGTTGGAAGGGACCTCAAGGATCAGCCACTTCCAACCCCTCCTGCCATGGCCAGGGACACCTCACACTGCAGCAGGTTGCCCAGACCCACAGCCAGCCTGGATGCAAAAACATTCAGGGGAGAGGCTTCCACCACCTCCCTGGGCAACCTGTGCCAGTCTCTCACCACCCTCCTGGGGAAGAACTTCTTCTTAACATCCAATCTGAATCTTCCCAGTTCTAGTTTTCTTCCATTCTCCCCAGTCCTATCCCTCCCTGACACCCTCAAAAGTCCCTCCCCAGCTTTCTTGTAGCCCTCTTCAGATACTGGAAGGCCACAAGAAGGTCTCCTCAGAGCCTTTTCTTCTCCAGACTGAACAATCCCAACTCCCTCAGTCTGTCCTCATAGGATAGGAGCAGCTCCATCCCTCTGCTCATCCTCGTGGCCCATCTCTGGAAGCCTTCCAGCACCTCCAGATCCCTCCTGTAACAGAGGCTCCAGAACTGGACACAGTACTCCAGGTGGGGTCTCAGCAGAGCAGAGTAGGGGGGGAGAGTCACCTCCCTTGCCCTGCTACTGCTGGCTCTGCTTCTCTTGCTGCAGCCCAGGATGTGATTTGCTTTCTGTGCTGCAAGTGCACACTGCTGGCTCCCGTTGAGCTTCTCCTCCACATTTCATTCAGATCTCATCATATCTTCTAGGTTTGGGGCTCATGGCTGTACTGGGCTCCTTCATTCTTTTTTTTTTTTTGAGGGTGAAAAAGTACTGAAGTAACCTGCCCAGAGAGGTTGTGGAGTCTCCTTCTCTGGAGATCCTGGGCAAGCTGCTGTGTGTGACCCTGCTTTAGCAGGGAGAATTGGACTGGGTGATCTCGAGAGGTCCCTCCAGCCCCCCCCATTCTATCATAGTATAGTATCATAGTTTCAGTCAGGGTTGGAAGGGACCACAAGGATCATCTAGTTCCAACTCCCCTGCCATGGGCAGGGACACCCCACACTAGATCAGGCTGGCCAGAGCCTCATCCAGCCTGGGCCTAAACACCTCCAGGGCCGGGGCCTCAACCACCTCCCTGGATAACCCATTCCAGGGCTTCACCACTCTCATGGGGAAGAACTTCCTCCTCACATCCAGCCTGAATCTGCCCACCTCCAGCTTCTTTCTGATTCTGAGCTTCCTCACAGGCTTATCATCCTTCTCCCTCCAGTTTAAATTAACTCATTAAGTTATTAACTAGGACATAAATTAATGTTGAAGTTTACTTAAATTCAGTGCAAGTCACCTGAAGTCTCTGTCTGAGGAGCAAGCACCAAAAAATAGGCTGTGATCACAAGAGGTGAGAGCTGAAGAAGTGGGCTCTTGAAGATCTTGGAGCCAAAACAGATACTGGGAGGGGTGGAAAGAGACATTTTAATTACTGGCAGATTATTCTACTCTTTCACTGCTGTGTCCCTCTCTGCTGGCTACTGCCCAAGAATGGTGCTGTTAACTTGGAAAGGGATCAGATATCTACCAGTGAACGACAAAAGGACTGGAAACATGCCCTCAAGTGCAGAGACAGAGAGCTAATTGAGCTGTTGGGTTTTTTCTCTCTCAGCAAAGCAACGATCTAGGGCTAAACTCAGACCCTGCAGGCATCTACCTGGAGAAGGGAATTTCTGTATCACAGACCATATGTGACTGGGTAAAAGTCACACACTTTTGAGGAGAGGCTAAGGGAGCTGGGATTGTTTAATGTGGAGAAGTGGAGGCTCAGGGCAGACCTTATTGCCCTCTACAACTCCTGAAGGGAGGTTGTAGCCAGGTGGGGGTTGGTCTCTTCTCCCAGGCAACCAGCACCAGAACAAGAGGACACAGTCTCAAGCTGTGTCAGGGGAAGTTTAGGCTGGAGGTGAGGAGAAAGCTCTTCCCAGAAAGAGGAATTGGCCATTGGAATGTGTTGCCCAGGGAGTCCCCATCCCTGGAGGTGTTCAAAAAGGCTTGGATGTGTCACTTGAAGCCATGGTTTAGTTGCCATGAGGTGTTAGGTACTAGGTAATAGGTTGGATTTGATGATCTCTGAGGTCTTTCCCAAGCTGGTTGATTTGATTCTATTCTATTCTATTCTATTCTATTCTATTCTATTCTATTCTATTCTATTCTATTCTATTCTATTCCTATTCCATTCTATTCCATTCCATTCCATTCTATTCCATTCCATTCCATTCTATTCTATTCCAGTCTATTCTATTCTATTCTATTCTATTCTATTCTATTCTATTCTATTCTGTTCTATTCTACTCTATTCCTATTCTATTCTACTCCATTCCATTCCATTCCATTCCACTCCATCCTATTCTAGAAGCTGGAAGTTCAGGCTAAGCAATTTAAGGTTTACAATTCATCTTTGTGACACTTTCCAAGGGGCTCTGCTAGGGCCTCCAGTGTGGAGGTTTTCAGCTCTCAAGAATACCTTTGCTAAATTACTTGGGTTTCATCCCAAAAAAACCCCAAAGTCTTGCTTCATTTTGAACTGTGTTTGTGCATGGAAGGAAACAAAGAAAATCAATTTAACAAAATAAAAGAATCAGTCTGTCAAAGTGAAGAATGCAAATGAGTGGATTGGAATTTGTTCAATGTAATTACAGAGCAGTGCAATCTTTTCTACCCCTACCTTGGGATGCAGAACCCAATTAATATAAAAGGGAACATGTTTTATGGTTTCCCCACCATCTGCACCACAGGTGTCTCTTCCAGCAGACATCCAGCCCAAACATCTGCTTCCAGCACATCCAGTGGAATGTTCTCCAGGGCTTTCTCTCTGCTAAAGCATTGGGAGCTGTGGCCAGCGCAGCCCCCTGCTGCCCGTTGGCGGCGGAGCGAGCCCAGCCCTCAGCCAGCCGTGACTTACGGCTCTCATCTGAACCACACAAACCCTCTTCCCCTTCCAGAGCTGGGCTGCGTTTGAATGATGTGGTAGATCTTGCTTGGGTTGGGTGATTAAGGTCCCTTGGTCAGCGTGTGCAGTGCCTTGCCAGCCAAGCAGGGCTCAGGAGGACGTTATTCAATGAAGAGGCTTTTACAAGGAAATCTGTTTCCATGTCGGTCTGATTAAACTCACATTTGGTGACCTTCAGGTCTTGGTTCAAAGCTCAAGAGGATGTTAGCTTCGAGTTACAGTGTCCTTCGTTGTAAAGAGCTGTTGAAGCTACAGGAAGACCCCTCTGGGGGCTGATTTCTGTCACTTAGGTATCTGAAATAGGACGAGTTCTGAATCCCGGAGGTTGAGATGCTGGATGGATGTGCTGAGCAAACTGCAACTCAACAGAGCTCAGCCTCCTCATGTCAAATAGATGGAGAAAAATACTGCCTCTAGATGATCAGAAAGGTGGAGAAAATAAAGCTCCCTTCACAATCTGTTCCAAGCTTATGTATATTGCAGAGGCAACTCTGCTTCCCAAAAAGAAAACCAGACCAACAAAGCAGGCAGAAGATGAAATCTGGATTTGTAATGGGTGCATGCTGACAGTCAAAGCAATGTCTCTATAGAGAATGCAGAAAGGGACCTGGGGGTGCTGGTAGATAGCAGGCTGAACATCAGCCAGCAGTGTGCCCCAGTGGCCAGGAGAACCAATGGCATCCTGTCCTGTATCAGGAACAGTGTGGCCAGCAGGACAAGGGAGGTTAGTCTTCCCCTGTACTCAGCACTGGTTAGGCCACACCTTGAGTAGTGTGTCCAGTTCTGGGCCCCTCAATTCAAGAGAGATGTTGAGGTACTGAAAGGTGTCCAGAGAGGGAGACAAATCTGGTGAGGGGTCTGGAACAACAACCCTGTGAGGAGAGGGCTGAGGGAGCTGGGGTTGCTTAGCATAGAGAAGAGGAGGCTCAGGGGAGACCTTATTGCTCTCTACAACTACCTGAAAGGAGGTTGTAGCCAGGAGGGAGTTGGTCTGTTCTTCCAAGCACCCAGCACCAGAACAAGAGGACTCAGTCTGAAGCTGTGCCAGGGGAGGTTTGGGCTGGAGGTGAGGAGAAAGTTCTTCCCAGAAAGAGTGACTGGTCATTGGAATGTGCTCCCCAGGGAGATGGTGGAGTCCCCATCCCTGGAGGTGTTCAAAAAAGGCTTGGATGTGGCACTTGAGGCCATGGTTTAGTCAGGAGGTGTTGGGTGATAGGTTGGACTTGATGATCTTTGAGGTCATTTCCAACCTTATTGATTCTATGATTCTCTGAATGTGCTAACATCACACGAAGCAAGATGTAGAACTCTGTATCTGAGACAAGAAGCCTTTCACAATAGTTTGCATGTCTAAGCTTCAAGTGTTTAGGTTTGGGTTTGGGTTTTTTTTATTGCAATTGTTTTTATCCCCTCTGTTCTGAACATTCAGGCATTCTGGGGGGGCTCTGTTGTATAAATTTAGACTGACAGCCTCCAGTGGATTGTCTGCAGAAGACCATAAAATCAGACCCTTGGCATTGCTGTGTTGAGTGGATCAATGTTCTATTTTCCAGTGTTATGATAATGAGTTAATTTTAAAGATGTATTGAGTGATTTGGTTTTAATTCTGGCATTCAGGTTTGCCTCATGTCTGGACAACAGTGTGGCTTGCTGCAGTGCTTCAGATAAATAGTACAGAACTGTAAATGCAATTTCTTGGAGCAGGAGGATCTGGCTCACCCACTTGTGCCTCAAGATGAAACATTTTGAGCTGGTTGTTTCAGTTCTAATTGAATAGAAGCAACTGGTGGCACTAGGACTAATGTCCCCTGAGATATGGGGCAGTGGAGTGGGCACCCAGTGAGCTGGGTGCTCTATGGGGCATGGAGAGTGAGCATCAATCCTAAATTCCTTTGCTGCTTCTCCAGTTCTACTTGCAGCTTTGTTGCTTTCTCACCCTTGAGATCTGGGAAAGGAAAGAAAAAAGATCTCTCTGGATGGCTTCAGTAAAAAAAATATACTTGGTGAGATTCTTCAAATGCTCAGCCAGTGCTTCCAGAGAAATCTGAGGAGCAGCAGCTCCTCTCTCCTGCTGTGAGAGCAAGCTGGGGGACAGGACGGGACCAGCCTCACTGGGGCTGCTGGCACAGCAGCCACTTCTTCTCATGCCTCTAGTTCACAGAAGGTTTCCTCCAAAGAACAGAAAACACAAGTAAGTAGCTCACTTCAGAAAGCTTCTGTCCACCTAAATAACAAGGGAGTCATCCATGTCTCCACTCTACCCAGGAGCAGATCAAGGAAGATCAAAAACCAGTGCAGAAATCTGGAACATAAAAGCATTTCCTCCCAGTGCCTTTGTGCTTGAGACAACTCTTTTTCCAAGGCAGTTTGCCACATCAATTGAGTGTTAGATGGCTAAGATTTCATCTTGAAGCTCCTTTCCACCCAAAATGCTTGGGTGATTCTCATGTTTTCAGCAGGTAAGAGGGGCATGACTTCTAATTTCTGCTATTCCTGTCCAGGTTCCCCCTGCACGATGACAAAGTACAGCTGAGACGAGGGGAGGAGCTTGTCATGAGCTTTCTCACCCAGGCTCTTGCTAATTCACTTCACACAATTCTCAGGACCTTAAATTGTCTCTTCACAACATTTCAAGGTGCCTTTTCATTTTCCCTCCCCTCCTCCCTTTCCCCCCCTCCCCTTTTTTTTTATCCCCCCAAGAACACTGCATCAGGAACAGTGTGGCCAGCAGGAGCAGGGAGGTCATTCTGCCCCTGTACACTGCACTGGTTAGGCCACACCTTGAGTCCTGTGTCCAGTTCTGGGCTCCTCAGTTTAAGAAAGATGTTGAGTTGCTGGAAGGTGTCCAGAGAAGGGCAACAAAGCTGGGGAGGGGTCTGGAGCACAGCCCTGTGAGGAGAGGCTGAGGGAGCTGGGGTTGCTTAGCCTGGAGAGGAGGCAGCTCAGGGGAGACCTTCTTGCTCTCTACAACTACCAGAAAGGAGGTTGTAGCCAGGTGGGGCTTGGTCTTTTCTCCCTGGCACCCAGCACCAGAATAAGAGGACACAGTCGCAGGCTGTGCCAGGGGAGGTTTAGGCTGGATGTTAGGAAGAAATTCTTCCCAGTAAGAGAAATTGTCCATTGTAATGTGCTGCCCAGGGAGGTGGTGGTGTTACCAGGGAGGTGGTGGTGTTCAAGAAAGGATTGATGTGGCACTTGAAGCCATGGTTTAGTTGTCATGAAGTGTTGGGGCTTAAGTAATAGGTTGGACTTGATCTCTGAGGTCTTTTCCAACCTGGTTGATTCTATGATTCCATGATTCCATACACACAAAGCAGCTACCCATTGAAAAGGCTGTACCATGGATATGCATCCCTGTGTAAACACTGGTGATGGCAAGCCAAGAACCAAAGATCAGCCATCACCTCCTCATTTCCCTAAGTGAACAAAAACCTAAAATAGCTACTTTCACACAGCACAACCAGGCAGAGCAAAAAGAATTCAGTCAGCTCTGCAAAGCTTTGAGAGGTGCGTGGTCCTTTCCTACCACCCTGCAGCCAAGCCAATGCAGTGGGGCCCAAGGGGAAGTAGGAGGTGGCAGTGGGGTCTTGCCATTGTTGTCACCAGGGATTTTTCTTCCCCCTGCTCTCCATGCCAAAAGCCATACATCATTTCCAGGAGGTTCAGCTGTGGCAGTGGAAAAACATTTCAGCCTGAGCCGTAGCAGGAGATTTTTCAATCACACAGCCGAAAGCTGCTTCTCTCCCAGCACAGCGGAGAGCATCCCCAAGCACTCCCCATGCTTTTCCCTGTGTATGCTGCTACTAAAGCTCACACAATAAAAGGCATTAGCTTTCCAAACTCAAGGCAGCCAAAGTGGGAAATCAGGTGAATTGCATTCTGACATATATAGTTGACCCTTGTGCGACTCATTTTTATCTTATTACTCTTGGGAGGCTGGGTTGAAAACGAACAAAACCATACATTGTGGTTTATGTGCCACTGCAGTGTCCTCTCAGCTGCTGGAGTGAGGGTAATTTTCTCCTACAGAGGGAAGGAATGCCAGGAGATAGCAATGACTGGTACCTGTCACTGATAACCAGATGAGAGTAATGCACTATAAACATTCATAGTCCTGCTCTGTGAAGCAAGAACCCAGTCCAGAGGACGGATTGGTTCATTAACCCTATTCTGTATTAGCTGTATCATTTCCCAGTGGCCTTGGTTTCCAATTACTAAGGCAACAATAGCATTATCAAAGCCATAAAAACTTCTTTTCTTCATATAATCTCAGAGAGAAAGGACAAAGGTGGGGATTTGAAAGGAGAAACTAAACTCCTTTAGGCTTCATACTCACTGTGGATTGCTGTGCCAGTGGTGATTGCTGTACATAAGAGTTCCTGATGCAGACTGAGCTCAGAGATGCTCCAGAATGCCTCCAGGGGCACTGGTGGTCCTGGAATATCAAAATGGAAACCTGCACACCAGAGCTCCAGCTCTGTCATTTGGCAAAGAACTAAAACCCAGGGGAGACCTCATTCTCAACAACTCCAGCTGAGGGAGCAGGGGTTGTTTAGCCTGGAGAAGAGAAGGCTCAGGGGAGACCTTATTGCTCTCTACAACCCTGAAGGGAGATTGTAGCCAGGTAGGGGTTGGTCTCTTCTCCCAGACAACCAACACCAGAACAAGAGGACACAGTTTCAAGCTGTGCCAGGGGAGGTTTAGGCTGGATGGTAGGAAGAAGTTCTTCCCAGAAAGAGAGGTTGGCCGTTGGAATGTGCTGCCCAGGGAGGTGGTGGAGTCACCATCCCTGGAAGTGTTTAAGAAGAGCCTGCATGAAGCACTTGGTGCCATGGTTTAGTTGATTAGATGGTGTTGGGTGATAGGTTCGACTCAATGATCTTGAAGGTCTTTTCCAACCTGGTTAATGCTATTCTATTCTACTCTATTCTAGTCTATTCTTCTCTTCTCTTCTCTTCTTCTCTTCTCTTCTCTTCTCTTCTCTTCTCTTCTCTTCTCTTCTCTTCTCTTCTCTTCTCTTCTCTTCTCTTCTCTTCTCTTCTCTTCTCTTCTCTCAAACCTCAGGGAAATCTCACTCTCAACAACTCCTTGAAAGGAGGTTGGAGCCAGGTGGTCTCTTCTGCTTAGTAACAAGTGATAGGATGAGAGGAAATGGCCTCAGGTTGCACCAGGGGAGGTTTAGGTTGCACATTAGAAGAAACTTCTTCACTGAAAGGGTTCTCAATCACTGGAACATGCTGCCCAGAGAGTTAGCTGAATGCCCCTCTGTGGCAGTGTTTCAGCGTGGCAGAGCACTGGTGCTGAGGGACGTTGTTCAGCACCAGGCTTGGTAGAGATAGAGAATGGTTGGGCTCCATGATCTTGAAAGTCTTTTCCAACTGCAATGACTCTGTGATTCTATATTTCTATGTAAACCAGATGGAATTGCTCCACATCTCATTTACATATGCCTAAATATTTTGTGTTATTTGCTTTCTTGCCATCTCTTTCCCTTTTTCCTTTTCCCCCCTTCACCTTCTTTCTCTTTCTGCTCTTCTGAGACCCTTCCGAAAGAGAAGATTGTATTTTTACAGCATGTTTAAAACCTCCTATCTCAGCTGGGAGTCAGCAGAGGCAATAATTATGACCAAGGATCTGTTCTCAGCTCTGGACAAGCTGTTTTTAATGATCATATCCACATGTTAATAGCTGGATCTTTCGAGGTGCTGAGAAAATAATAATGATATTTGGTTTAATAACAGATATTAGCAAAAGAGTTGTCTGATATAATTGGGTAATATTAAGGTGGTTTAGAATCTGTGCTGACATTTTCCTGCAATAATGGCACACTCTGGTGTGGGGATAAAGGACACTGAAGGGATTTTCAGTGATTGTGGAGGATATTTTTACACCACTCTTTCAAAGTCAAGATATTGGAATGTCTAATTTGCTGTCCTGATTAGGCCAGGATGGAGTTTGATTTCATACTGTTATCAGCCTGAGAAAGGCACACACCCCCCCTCCTTGATGACACCAGGAATAAACCCATCAAAGACCAAAGGGAGAGCAGAATCAGAGCCATTTTATTCCTATCTGGTGAAATTTGAGCGAGGCAGAGGCAGATTGTTTCTCCAGGGGCTTCAAGGGCAGTGATGATTTTATCAGTGTTTAAAGGGAAGGGATCTCTCTCTCTGTGTTTCATTGACTATCCCTTTGCCCAGAGCATCATATGGCAACTTGATGGCTCTGACTGCTGCCAGGTTCTCCCTTCACCATCTGATACACACCTTTGTGATGACTGGAGTGCACACAGGAGGATTTTATCCTCACTTTTGCAAGTGGCCTCCACCACTGATTGGGAAATGTCTTTATTAGTAACTAGGCATGAATGATAAATAACTTTGGTGCCCATCCCAGGGGTAGAACTTGGGTTTCTTCTCCTTCCTGCAGCCAGATTTGGCTGTTTATAGTCATTAGATAGTGTTGGATGATAGGTTGGACTTGATGATCTCTGAGGTCTTTTCCAAGCTGGTTAATTCTATTCTATTCTATTCTATTCTATTCTATTCTATTCTATTCTATTCTATTCTATTCTATTCTATTCTACTCTACTCTACTCCTATTCTATCCTATCCTATCCTATCCTATCCTATCCTATCCTATCCTATCCTATCCTATCCTATCCTATCCTATTCCATTCCATTCCATTCCATTCCATTCCATTCCATTCCATTCCATTCCATTCTATTCCATTCCATTCCTTTAACATTTCCCCCCCATGTTTCTCCCCCACAAGAGAAGAGGATGTGACCATCTCCCATTTCACATGCTTAGATGTAAATGGATTAAAAACTAACAACCATTCATTGAATTGTTTCTTGTATTATGATTATTGTGAACACATTTTTATCACAGCTATTAAGTACCTAAATATTTTCTTTAATCATAAGATCTTGATTAGCATTTGCTGGATGTTATCCAGCTCTTTGTTTTCCATAGCAGGAATGCTTTAAATTCCATACCCACAGCACAGGGTTTTCTCTGCTCTTCCTAGCAGCTTGGCTCTAGAGAGTACACATGAACTCAGTGACAGTTTTAGGGGCAGCTGCCTAACCCTCAGGGGACCAAATGTGTCTCAGCACAACTTTGCAGACAGATGTAAGCTTGTTGTGTCAGTGCTTGGAGCCAACCAAAAGCCATGTGGCTGAGGTTAGTGTGGCAGCCAGCCCATGGAGAGCTGCTGTGTAGTCACTTGGGTACTGCTCCACACGGCCATATGGCTCCTGGGCACCATGGAGGATGGGCAGAACCAACCAGCAGCAGATTGGCAAGGGTCCACATCTACCAAAAGAGCACTCTGCAGCCATTTTCCAGGGAGGATGGAAAGACAAAAGGCCCCTGCTCTGCTAGGTGACACTCAGTGCCAGCAGGGAATGACAAATCCATGTGGGAGACAAGAGCGGACAGCACAGAGATGCCAGCTGTAAAAGCTTTGCCATTCAGAGGTGGTGCTTCCAACAGTTTTTGAGGCTATGAAATTGTCAGGTAAGCAAAATGCTGGCTCAGACTGCTGCAGCAGTAGGAGTGTTTCCCGATTTGGAGCTTGACACTGTGTCAAGGCTTTTCATTTTCTGACTTTCTGGTTTTCTTTTAAATAAGTGAGAGACTTTCTTCTGCGGAAAACCTCTTTACTAAAGGTCATTGTGAAAAGTCCTTACTCATGTGGGCAGGCTGATGGAGCGAGTTTTGTGAGCCTAAGCAGCAGTGTACCACAACAGCCACAGGTGGAGCACAGGACCCTGAGCATTATGTTGACAAGGGAGCTCTGGAGATCATCCAGTCCAACCACCCTGCTAGAGCAGGGCTGCCCACAGCAGTTTGCCCAGGATCTCAATGTCCAGATGGGTTTGGAATCTCTCCACAAGCTCTCTGGACAGCCTGCTCCAGGGGTTCAACACCCTCACACCAAAGTTTCTCCTCAGGTCAGGTGGAACCTCCTGTTTTCCAGTTTGTGCCCTTTGTGCTGTCACTGGGCACCGCTGAAAAGAATCTCTCCCATCCTCTTGACCTGTTCAGCTATTCATCAGCATTGAGAAGATCCCCTCTGGGTCTTCTCTTCAGCCTCAACAGCCCCAGGTGTCTCAGCCTTTCCTTCTCACAGAAATGCTCCAGACCCCTCAGCATCTTCATCATTGTAGACTCACAGAATGCTTTAGGTTAGAAGGGACCTTTAAAGCTCATCTAGTCCAACCTCCCTGCACTCAGCAGGGACATCTGCAACTAGAGCAGGTTGCTCAGAGTCCCATACAACCTGGCCTGCAATGATTCCAGGGCTGGGGTATCTCCCACCTCCCTGGGCAACCTGGGCCAGGGTCTCACCACCCTCAGCACAGAAAATGTCTTCCTTCTGCCTAGCCTGAATCTCCCTCTTTTAGTTTAACACCACAGTGCTGCACCTACAGTGATCAATATCAGCCATGAGCTGGACACAGCAGTAGACACAGAATAATAAACTAACAGAAAGGTTTGGGCTGGAAAAGACATTTAAAGGCCACATAGTCCAATGCCCCTGCAATCAGCAGGGACATCTGCAACTAGAGCAGGTTGCTCAGAGCCCCAGACAACCTGACCTGCAATGGTTCCAGGGCTGGGGCATCTCCCACCTCTCTGTGCAACCTGTACCTGAGCAACAGGTAAGATTATGTTAAAAAGACTGCCAGAACTGTCCAAAGTGGTGGCAATGCAGGAGCAGAAGCCAAGCAGCACTTCTGCCCATTTGGACCCACACTGGGCAGAACCTGTCTTGGTCAGCAGCGTTGTGCAAGCCAAGCACCTTCAGCGTGAGTTATCCAGGAGGGTTGGTTCTGCTCATGTCACAAATAACAAATACATGACTATGGTTGCTGTCAGCTGCTATGAACACTAGTGGATTGCAGATGGGATCTGTGGAGATCCCTAATGGGAGACTGAGCAGCTCCAGGTGAAAGGTGAAGGTGCAGAAGGAGGTGAGGTCTCTCCAGCTAGGGCTCTGTGCTGTATTTACTGGCCGAAAACAAGAGGCAGCCCAGGAGGAAATCTGTGTAAGTCACGATTAACACCCTTCAAAGTGCTGAAATTGCTTGCTTTCTTGTTTTTAATGGAACACTTTTCTGGCAGGAGTTAAAGTAATTAATAACAGTAAAAGCCCAGAGCCCACCTCACTCCCTCCCAGGCAGCAGATGCAAGTGTGACCGATAAGCTAATTAAGCAAACAGCAGCAAACCAGGAAAAAACACCACAAAACCCCCAACATGCCTTAATAGCTTCAGACCAAGTAGTAATCTCTGGATTGTCTTACAACTGTGTATGATGGAGAATTCAAAGTGCTTCTGGTCTCTCAGTGCTTAGAGAAGGTTTGTAAGGAAAATAGGGACAATCATTTTTGCAGGGTCTCTGGCGGCAGGAGAAGGGGTGATGGTGGTAAGTTAAAAGAGGGAGATCCAGGCTAGGCAGAAGGAAGGCATTTTCCGTGGTGAGGGTGGTGAGACCCTGGCCCAGGTTGCCCAGAGAGGTGGGAGATGCCCCATTCCTGGAACCATGCTAGGTTAGGTTATGTGGGGCTCTGAGCAACCTGCTGCAGTTGGGGATAGAATCATAGAATCAATAAGGTTGGAAAAGACCTCAAAGATCATCAAGTCCAACCTGTCACCCAACACCTCATGACTAACTAAACCATGGCACCAAGTGCCACATCCAATCCCCTCTTGAACACCTCAGGGATGGGGACTCCACCACCTCCTTGGGCAGCACATTCCAATGGCAAATTCCTCTTTCTGGGAAGAAATTTCTCCTTACCTGGAGCCTAAACTTCCCCTGGTGCAGCTTGAGGCTGTGTCCTCTTGTTCTGGTTCTGGGTGTCTGGGAGAAGAGACCAAGCCCCACCTGGCTACAACCTCCCTTCAGGTAGTTGTAGAGAGCAAGAAGGTCTCCCCTGAGCCTCCTCTTCTCCAGGCTAAGCAACCCCAGCTCCCTCAGCCTCTCCCACAGGGCTGTGCTCCAGACCCCTCCCCAGCCTCATTGCCCTTCTCTGGACACATTCAAGAGTCTCAATGTCCTTCTTAAACTGAGGGCCCAGAACTGGACACAATGTCCCTGCTCACTGCAGGGGGGTTGGACTGGATGAGCTTTATGGTTCCTTCCAACCCAAAATATTTATGATGTGCAGGTTTTTCAAAGCTATATGCAGTGGTGACCTCTACTCACATCAAAGCTGGGTGCATATTCCATGTCTCATTGTATCAATGGTGATAAGCATCCTGCTCTCTCAGGCCTGACCTTGACTCAAGGTGGCTCATCCAACCTTGCCTGGACCATCTCTCTGATGAGGAAAGGCTGAGAGACCTGGGGCTCTGTAGCCCAGAAAAGAGGAGTCTGAGAGGGGATCTTATAAATGCAGACAAATATCTAAAGGGTGGAGGTGATGAGGATGAAGACAGACAGTGGTACCCAGTGACAGGACAAGGGGCAGTGGGCACAAACCAGAACACAGAAGCTTTCACTTGAACTTAAGGAAAAACTGAGGATTCTGGAGCACTGAGCCAGGCTGCCCAGAGAGGTTGTAGAGCCTCCTGCCCTAGAGAGATTCAAAACCCACCGTTTGTGGTGGCAGAAGGCACATTGCAGGGGCTTGGCTTCCTGTTTCCATACCCAAAGTAGTTTGCCTTTTTGCAGTTTGGGTACTCTAATGAGTTTGGGCTTGCTGGGCGAAGCCGAAACACAATCACTAGGACTCAGTCATCCTCTGCTCTTTGTCTTTGAAGGGCTGGATGAAAACACAGTGGATATATTTTCATTTATTTAAGAGGATCAAGCACTTAAGCTCTGCTGTGTGCAGAAGGATGACCGGGGCTGCAATAAAAAGAGTGTTTTACAGAACGTAAAACGTAACTACAGGAAAAAGGTCAGAACAGAGTGGAATCAAAGGAGCTCAGCTGTCCGGCCAAGAGGAAGAAATAGCTCATTCTGAAGTTTTCAGACTTACTGAACTCCAATAATTGCAGCAAAGTCTGGCATATCTCAGCTATTAATCTCGTGTGAGAGTCATTTCGAACGCGGCGTTACAGGCGGTGCGGAGCGCGGTCTAATGCTGAGCTGACATTTCCTTGAGCTGAAGTTTATCAGCAAAGCAGGAAGGTGCTGCTGCAAGCCTGGAGTCCACCTGAGTTCAAGTCCTATCTGCACACACAGCAGAGCCACGTCCTGGGGACAGACACTGAGGAGTCACAAATGAAGATAATAAATGTATTTGCATATGAAGCGGTTCAGCTTTGGTTTGGCTCTATCAAAAGTCAAGGAAAGGTTGATGGCTGTGTCCAGCTGGTATCTGGCATTCAAAGTTGTCTGCTACAGGGCTGCCTCCCTTACTGCTGCCCTTCATTTACTTTCACCAGAACAATGATGGAGTTGTAGAGAGAGCAGTTTTTCTTCTTCCAGCTGTTACAACCTCGTGGGAGGTGGGCTGGAAGATCAAGTGGCCTTTAGAAGATGTGGTGCCACCGATGCTGCCAGGTGCCTCAGTGAGGATTTTGTGCCTTAGGAAATCAATACTATTAATATACACTATAAGTAAATAGGCTATAGTCAAACTAACTTAAAAGTCAAGGCTGGACAACTGCTGTGTTGTTGCTGCTGAGGAGGACCTCGGCTTACTGTGAGAAGGACATCACCATCCCTGCAGGGCACGGAGAAGGACTGAGGTCTACCAGGCTTGAGGGTTTTGTACTTTTTAATTGAACACTGGATTAGTTGTCAGGGCTGGAAGGACATCAAGGATCAGCCATTCCAACGCCCCTGCCATGGGCAGGGACCCCTCACACTGCAGCAGGTTGCTCACAGCCACGTCCAGCCTGGCTACAAAAACCTCCAGGCATGAGGCTTCCACCACCTCCTGGGGTAACCTGTGCCAGGCTCTCACCACCCTCATGGGGAACAACTTCTCCCTGACATCCAATCTGAATCTACCCAGTTCTACTTTGGCACCATTCCCCCCACTCCTATCACTCCCTGACACCCTAAAAATTCCCTCCCCAGCTTTCCTGTAGCCCCCTTCAGATACTGGAAGATCACAATACGTTCTCCTTGGAGCCTTCTCTTCTCCAGACTGAACAACCCCAACTCCCTCAGTCTGTCTCCGTAGCAGAGCAGCTCCAGCCCTCTGCTCATCCTCGTGGCCCTTCTCTGGATGCATTCCAGCACCTCCAGATCTTTCTTGTGATTCCTGTGGAATTCATTTTATTGCTGGGTTTGGATTGTTTTGCCTTGCTCATCATGCACATTTTCTCTGCTGCCAGTGCTGCTTACATCTGTAGCTCTCTAGTTAGCACACACAAACACCTGGAATGATCACCCACATTTCAGGAGATTTTGTTTGATCTCTAATGTTTTATTTCTTTTCTCCCTGTGCACACTCTGACAACTTTTTTCTAGTTAGCCCAGGAGAGTTCTCACAGCACTCTCCTGGTTTCTGTGCTTTCATCTTTGCTGCTAATCTGCTTTATCTTTATTCCTCTTCCATTAGCCTTGTTATTTATGTTTCACAGGCTGGATATTTACTTCAGGGAGAAGCCCTCCCTGTTGTGTTTGTTTGGTTCTGATTTCTAGTAAACATCACATTATTGTTGCTATTGTTGTTGTTGTTATTATTACTATTAAAAAGGAGAAGTCCTGTCCAGAGTTGCAATACCATAAGTCAGAGAAGCCAAACTCTTCCCCTTTCATATGAAGCTCACATTTTAATGAGATGATCTTTACTTTTTCCTTTTTTTTTTCCCTTCTCTCTCCCCTTCCCTCTTATCAGAGAATAAAGTTTAAGACAATATTCTTCAATACTTTATGCTTCCAGTAAATAATTCATACCCAAGTACATCCTAAATTACACTGGCTGCTTGCTTTCCAAGGGCAGAAGGAGAATAGCATCCATAAATATTCTAAAAAGAGGGGTTTAATGAAACAAATACAAAAGGAAGCTATTACAAGCAGAACTTGGGAAACTGGAATGCAAGAGCTGGATGATAATTTTGCTCACTGCCAGACTTGAAGTGAAAATCTGGGTCGTGTTTACAGCAGCGTTTTTCCTCTCCGTAGACTGAAGGGTTATTAGGAAAGCAAAATGTTTGTGAGAGCCTGGATTTAGATGTAAACACCTGAGAGGGATAAATTTCCCTACCAGATTTCCTCAAGAGCTGCAAAATGCAAAATGCAAGGGTTGGGCTTGGTTAGAACAATAGAGAAGCTTTTGTGCCTGGTCATGTCAGTCACAGGATTGCAGGATGTCAGGGCTTGGAAGGGACCCCAAGAGAAGATCGGGTCCAACCCCCCTGCCTGAGCAGGACCGTACAATCCAGCTCAGGTCACACAGGAATGCATCATAGAATCACATAATCATAGAATTTTCAGGGCTGGAAGGGACAACAAGGATCAGCCAGTTCCAAACCCCCTGCCATGGGCAGGGACACCTCACACTGCAGCAGGCTGCTCACAGCCACATCCAGCCTGGCTGCAAAAACCTCCAGGGATGAGGCTTCCACCACCTCCCTGGGCAAACTGTGCCAGGCTCTCACCACCCTCATGGGGAAGAACTTCTTCCTAACATCCAATCTGAATCTACCCAGTTCTAGTTTTCCCCCATTCCCCCCCAGTCCTATCACTCCCTGACACCCTAAGAAGTCCCTCCCCAGCTTTCTTGTAGCCCCCTTCACATAATGGAATGGAATGGAATGGAATGGAATGGAATGGAATGGAATGGAATGGAATGGAATGGAATGGAATGGATGGATAGGATAGGATAGGATAGGATAGGATAGGATAGGATAGGATAGGATAGGATAGGATAGGATAGGATAGGATAGGATAGGATAGACCAGGTTGGAAGAGACCTTTGAGATCATCAAGTCCAACCTATCACCCAACACCATCTAACCAACTAAACCATGGCACCAAGCACCCCATTAAGTATCCTCCAGTGATGACGACTCCACCACCTCCCTGGGCAGCACATTCCAGTGGCCAATCTCTCTTTCTAGGAAGAACTTCTTCCTAACATCCAGCCTAAACCTCCCCTGGCACAGATTGAGACTGTGTCCTCTGCCTAGTGCCAGTGGCAACCATTACAAAGCAGCTAGGAGAAAAGCAATTGGCTGCAGCAGGGGTCTACCCTGCTCATGGATTAGCAATTCCCCTTCCTGTTTAGAGATGCAAGGTTTTGAAGCAAACATTTTTGACCCACTTTATTTTATTTATTTTATTTATTAGTGGGGTTTTTTTTCCCCTCCTTGCACACTGCAACCTCTGCAACTGAGCTCAAAATCCTCCCTCCTGTTTTGATGTTCAGTGGGTGAGGTCGCACGACGTTTCCTCTACGAGATGAGTTTAGCTAGAGGGAAATGCTCTTCTTTTCCATGCTGCTGGGAAAATTCACTATTTAATTGCCTCCCAGTCACACTCTTAATCCCACCTTGTATTTACAATAGTAACCAGTGGGTTGTAATGATTTTTTATGAGGCTGGAACATCTTCACCATGCCACTATGGGCACTGCACCTGTTACTTCCCACCACCCCCCCCCTTTCCAAGATGGTTCTTCTTCAAAGGCTATGCAGATTTGCTGTCTTTCCCCATCACTTCAAGGAGTCTGCTGCTTTCTGGTTGAAATTTGGGATTCAGTAGTTTGTCATAACCAGATGCAATTAAAAGCAAAGCAAAATCCTTCAGGCTGAACAAAGGCTAGCTGCCTGCGTGCTGATCTGGCGGTGAGGATGACAGCTTGAAGTGGCTAATTGCAGAGGATGGGTGTCATTTGCCTTTGATTTGTACTACAAATTGAAGAGTGACTAGAAATATCATCAACAAGAGAGAGAGAGAAGGGGCTCTGTGGGCCTGAAGAAGAGGAGGCTCAGGGGAGACCTTCTTGCTCTCTACAACTACCTGAAGGGAGGTAGTAGCCAGGTGGGGGGTGGTCTCTTCTGCCAGGCAAGCAGCACCAGAACAAGAGGACACAGCCTCAAGCTGCACCAGGGGAAGTTTAGGCTGGAGGTGAGGAGAAAGTTCTTCCCAGAAAGAGGAATTTGCCCTTGGAATGTGCTGCCCAGGGAGGTGGTGGAGTCCCCATCCCTGGAGGTGTTCAAGAGGGGATTGGACGTGGCACTTGAACCATGGTTTAGTGGTCAGGAGGTGTTAGGTGTTAGGTAATAGGTTGGACTTGATGATCTCTGAGGTCTTTTCCATCCTGGTTGGTTCTATGACTATGAACATGGGCTCATTTTTATTAGTTAGATCACATGTTCAGTTAGAGCTTCAGTGAGGTTAGTAGCATGATATGGAAAGGGATGAAGCCTCATAAAGCAGATGGTTAGGGCTCTGGACACAAATAAAAGAAAGAAGATGTTACACTTTCTTTTTAAGTGGCAGTTCCAGTGCACTATAACTAAATGATAAGGTACTGAGAGGGACGTAACGAATGATCTGGCAAGTGCACTGCAGTGTAAATAAACCCTTATGAGTTACACTTCATTTTAATTAGGCACTCAGTTCATATTCTTCTCCACTTTGAGCAAACCAAGCACATAAAAGCATGGCACAGTGCTTTGGATGCAGATCAAGTGGTGCTCGCTCAGTACCCAGCTCTGTCCCCATCTATTTTTATGGTCATTTATCACAGAAAGCTTCAAGTTGGAAAAGGGCCTCAGGATCACCAAGTCCAACCCAGAACTCTGCTCTGCAAAGTTCACCCCTAAACCATGTCCACAGGCAACACATCTAAATGACCTTTAAACACATCCAAGGCTGGTGACTCCGCCACCTCCCCGGGCAGCACATTCCAGTGCCTGACCGCTCTTGCTGGGGAAAAAAAATTACCTTATGTCCAGTCTAAACCTACCCAGTCACACCCTTCCCTCATGTTCTGCCAGTGAGAAGAGACCAGCACCAGGAAAGCAGAGGTGGCAGCTGTGGGGAGGAGCAGCCGGGACAAGGGAGCCTCAACTGCCCACCAAGGGATTGCAACCCATGGAGAGCATCTTCAGGAGCTGGCTGAGGGATCCCTAGGGCCAAGCCTCTTCTTCCCTGGCTGCATAGTATCATATTAACAGTCAGGGTTGGAAGGGACTACAAGGATCATCTAGTTCCAACCCCCCTGCCATGGGCAGGGACACCCTGCACTAGATCAGGCTGGCCAGAGCCTCATCCAGCCTGGTCTTAAACACCTCCAGGGATGGGTTGTCCCTGTTGCTGTGCCAGCAGCACTTCTGTCTTTCATCTTGATCCATGCACTCCTGTATCCAGCTCCAGAATCCAGCTCCTGAATCTGGTTCCCACCTGCTGCAGAGTCCAGGCTGGGCCTTGCCCAGTGCCTGCCCCCAGCATCAGTGGTGCCAGTGGTGCCCTCATTGCCATCAGGGCTTGGCTTGGCTCTTGCTTTGTGTCTCTGTCCCATGGCATTGTTCTTCTTCCCGTCCCAGCTGGGTTGGTTTCTTTCCCACCCCATCAGGCTCTCTGCCTTCTTTCCTTTCTCTTCCCTTTGGGAAGGCAGAGGGGATGATGGAGAAGGCACTCAGCTGGTGGCTGATCCAGCCTTAATATCTGACATCTCAAATGCAAAGACAGCTATTTTTTTGGATCAGCAGAGTATTTCTTGGAGGCAGTCATCCAGAGGGCAAACAGAAGGAACAGTTCTGGACACAGAACTTACTTTTGCAAACCAGAGTCACACTTTAACCAGTTCTGCCCTGGTAATTCCAACCCAACCATAGCTGCAGCCTGAGTCCCAGCTTATGCTCTCAAGGTGCTGTATGCACCAGTACTAAACACACTATTTGTGGTAGTGGTACATACTCTCTGGGCAGTGGATCAATATCACATCTCATTCAACCCAGTTTATTAGCTCTGCATTCAATGATCTCAGCTTTTGGTCTGATCTGCTCTCAAATGAAACACTGAGAACATGAGAGATGCAAAATGTGCTCCGTGCCCCATCGCCAGGCAAAGCATTCTCAGTCAGCTGCGCTGTGGTCATTAAATCCGGCATTCAGGGATTTTAAATGCCTATTGTTAACACCCTGCTCGAATGCAAAGAACCATGAAGAACATGACAGGCCTGGGAATCAACATTAAGTCTAATGGATGGCCCTTAGCAAAGTGGGTGGGAGGTGTTTGTAAGCAATGAGTTAATCAAAGGATCAGAAGGAACAACAAGCTGCTCATTTGACTTCCACTGGGAGGCTGGGCTGCTAGAAAAAGATCATATTCTAGAAACAAGCACAGATAATTGCCAGATCTATGTGATGAGAGAGTTGGGGCTGTTCAGTTGGAGAAGAGAAGGCTCCGAGGAGACCTTATTGTGGCCTTCCAGTATCTGAAGGGGGCTACAAGAAAGCTGGGAGGGACTTCTGAATGTGTCAGGGAGTGATAGGACTGGGGGGAATGGAGCAAAACTAGAAGTGGGTAGATTCAGATTAGATGTTAGGAAGAAGTTCTTCCCCATGGGGATGGTGAGAGCCTGGCACAGGCTGCCCAGGGAGGTGGTGAAGCCTCATGCCTGGAGGTTTTTGCAGCCAGGCTGGCTGTGGCTGTGAGCAACCTGCTGCAGTGTGAGGTGTCCCTGCCCATGGCAGGGAGTTTGGAACTGGCTGATTCTTGAGGTCCCTTCCAACCCTTACAATTCTGGTTCTATGATGTGCATGCAGCTCCCACACTCTGTACACAGAGATGAATATTTAGGTGTCTGTCTCAGAGACTTTTCAGGCAGCAGCCTGTCATTGGCCTTTGTGTGGCTTATAATTATCTATACCCTTCATTACCACACTACACATTGTGCTCTCACCTTGCTGGTTGAGATCCACATTTACACAGGAGATTTGGATTCCCCTCCATTTCATAGATAGATTCATGGAATTCAGAGACTGATAAAATGGTTTGGGTTGGAAGGGAATTGGAAGATTATCTCATTCCAACCTCTCTGCCAGGGGCAGGGACGCCTCCCACTAGCCCAGGTTGCTTAAGGCCTCATCCAACCTGATCTTGGATGCCTCTAGGGAGGGAGCATCCACAAACTCCCTGGGCAACCTGTTCCAGTGTCTCCCCACCCTCCCTGCCAAGAATTTCTTCCTAATATCCAGTCTAAATCTACCTTCCTCAAGCTTAAGTCAGTTCCCTCTTGTCCTATCACTACAAGCCCTTACAAAGACTCTTCCTGGCTTTCTTATAGGCCTCTTTCAGGTACTTGAAGGCTTTGAAGGGTCTGCATTCAACTTTGTGGCATCTAAGTACTGTTAATAAATTCCTTAATCTTCAAATTCTCCAATTCACTTAACCAGTTCATTTTCAATGGGGTGAATGCTACATTTCTTCTGATGAGCAGTCAGTTGTTGATTTCCCTGTGGCAGTGAAGTGAAGCTCACCACAGTGTTATGCTTGACCCTAAGAATGGGGTCAAAATTGGACAAATTAGGCTTGCAAATAACCTTTTCCTCAGACTTGAGGTAAAAAGGCATAAATCCCAGAGATCAAGAACTGGCTGTGTCTCCTGTAAGAAGACTGGGAGAGTGGTCAGGCACTGGAATAGGTTGCCCAGGGAGGTGGTGGAGTCGCCATCCCTGGAGGTGTTTAAGGAATGTGTGGACATGGCACTTGGGAACATGGTGTAAAGGCCGTGGTGGGCTTAGGTTGATGGTTGGACTTGATCTTGGGTGTCTTTCTCCAAGCAAAGCAATTCTATAAGATCCAGATGCTTAATAACAGTCTGTTGTCATCAAAGATTCCTTTTTACAGGTTATGTATTTATTTCATTTTACTATTCACTGGCTTTGCCAACACGAGGAAGAGAGGGAGACAAAAAGGCTTTCTCAGCCTGTTTTATAAGATGCTTTTGCCCTCCCACATCACTTCTCTGAGCTGCACAGTGGCTATTTTCTTATGGAAGTTTCAGAAATACTTACTGTAGTCCCTAAAAGCCATCCAATGTTGTTATTTGCATCCTTGCAGATAAGGAACACTGACACAGGAACGCTGGTCTGGTTACTCTCACTTCCCGCTTGCTACAGCCTTTCAGCCCAGGCCTCTCCCTGCTAGGAGAGGGAAGAGTTCTGAGCTCCTGTAGCACACAAAGACTCTTTTGTCATGGGGACATCGAGGGGGGACATCCCCAAACTCCCCTATTGTGAGATGTTCAAGCTGCTAACACCTGAAACACTGCTGCCGGTAAACTGCCTGCATTTGCAGAGCTGCAGGACAGGAAACGTCCATCGGCTCAGTGTTTTCTACTAGGAATACATTTATTGTTGCTCCTGTGAAAAAGGGTAAATATAAGCCTTGCTTGGGTCAACAGGATGGTAATGCAGTGCCCAAGGGAGTTGGAAGGGGTGTGGAGCATTCTGCTAATCTTAGTGGTTTCAAATTGGTTGCAAATTATTTGCTCTCTGGTCTGCCAATTACCCAGCTAAAACTTAATGGTCTTAACCTGTTCTCAGCTCGCTCGACTAGATGAGGGCTGTTCAAATTCTTCCCGAAGTTAATTAGCAAAGTGTAATCATTGACGTCTTGGCTTTTACTTCATCTCACTTGTCTACTGCTTGCATCTCCATTAGGGAACTCCAGAGGCTTAAAAAATTGGCTCATTTTTTTTATCTCTTGTGTTGGTTGAGATCTGTTTAAGGTCTCATCTCCCACCTTTAAACACTTTTTCCCTTGGGGCCTGTCTTCAGGCTTTGCCCTGTTTCCATCTGTATCACCAGTGGGATGCTGAGGATGCTGGTGAGTAGAAGCACCACCCTGTTTTGAGCTTTAACTTAGAATTCCCCACTGGGTACAGCCAGCTGGTAGGAAGAAGGAACACCTACAGCTAAGATCACTGTGGCACCACATGGTTCATGAACTTCCAGGTTCCTAAGGGCTGGAAAATCAGAGAATTGTTTTGGTTGGAAAAGACCTCTAAGGTCATTGAATTCTACCATCAACTTAAGACCACCACAGCCATAAAACCTTGTCCCAAAGTGTCATGTCCATATGTTCTTAAACACCTTCCAGATAAATATGAGAGAGACTGCATGGATCATGTGGAATCCTTCCCTGAGCAAGCAGCAGGTTACAGAAACAGGGGAGATGTGTAGGAATTGGATGTCCAAAGAGAAGGCAAGAATGATTGCTTCACAAAGTGTAGTGAAAAGAGCTAATAAGTCAGTCAAAGCAAAGGGCTCCCAGCAAATCAAAGACTCAAGAACTGGAACCAGAGAGTTTAGCTCAGCTCTCAAAGGCAGGAGAAAAAAACGAAAGAGAGAGACAGAGAAACTGCTCCCTTTGTGGTCAATCAGTTGTCCAGACCTCAAACTGCTTAACTAGCTTGTGCAAGCTGCTTCACATCACGCTTTGTTGTCCCCCTAAAATCTTTTTGCATTCTGCACCTGTGCTCCTGGCGGTTTTCAAGCACATCTTTACCGCAAGCCTTGTTTGGCAAACCAGGGGGGCTCAGCAACGCTCTTCAGCAGTCAGAAAGCTGCTGCTGTATTAATTGATGTTGATTGGTGAAGTGGCTGCTAATATTGTTGGAGAAATAGGAATGGTTTGAGGTTTGTTTTTCTAGCCCATCAACATAATTTGCTGAGAATTAAACCGGAGAAACAACTTTGGTATTGCGACAGCTTGATGGTCTTTTGGAACGCGTGCTGCAAGAAGCTTTTGCTATTTAGTCCACGTACAGGTTTTCAGCCGGTAAAACCACAGCAGAGCCCTCTTATCACAGTAGGAAGCTTCTCTCTTCTCCCTCAATAACAATTCTGTGGGGGTAATAATTATTCCAGATGCACTGTACCATGTAAATTAATCTCTGGCTTTGGTAGTACTACTCCAAAAGCAAGGCTGACGGTGTACGCTCAGAGATGAGCAAATTAATTAGGCGAACTGTGAAATCAAATGTATCTCACAGCACTGACCTTTGTGTCACCGAATGAAGAAAGACACTAAGCTGATGTGTAGTGGCTTTACTTGAAGCACACACAGAACTTAAAAGGGCTAAATACTCTCATTGTTCTGACAGAAGTCCTTCACAGCAAGGGAGATTGCCCATTGGGACGTGCTGCCCAGGGAGGTGGTGAGGTCGACGTCCCTGGAGGCGTTTATGACTGAATGAGGCACATAGTGCTATGGTCTAGTTGATTAGTTAGGGTGGGGTGATCTGTTGAACTTGACGGTCTTGGAGGTCTCTCCCAACCTGGTTGATTCTGTGGCTTAAAAGAGGCATTCGGGCTGGAAATGCCTTGCTGGCAATTAGAGGCTGAGAGTTGACGTCCATTTGGATTTTTCATCTGCACCTGCTGCAGACAGGTAATGCCACAAACTAGAAAGCTGCACGGGAGAGCTGCATCAGGGATAAAAAAACCAACCCTATAGATTTCCTATGGTTATCAGCTTGCACTGCACAATCTCTCCTGCCACACACAGCAGCTCAGTGGAGCTGGCATCTCATTTGGCTTTGTGAGGCACTTGGCCTCTCAGCTGCTGAACTTGGAAATACCCTTCAGCACTGATGCCTTTATCTCATCCTCTCGGGGGGGTGAGAGTTTCCAGAGGAGCAGTCATGATTTTGGGTAAAAGCAGTACTCTGTTCTCTCCCTTCTTTCTCTGCTAACCCCCAAAATAAAGCTGATATTTGCAGCTTCTTACATAGCAAAGAAGTGAAGTGTGAGTGCAGTATCAGGGTGGTACAGCAGCATCTGCTCTGCAGGGATGCAGACATTACCAGGGTGGTGTTATCAATACACACTGATGGGACAGGAATTTAGTGCTGGTTTTGCAAGGAAATGGTTACAGGTAGCTCACAATCTTGTGAGGGTCTTCTTATGCTGTCATCTCTAATGGAATTCCTGCAAGTTGAGTAAGTGGTTTTCATCCAAGGTGGGGGGAGAAGAATATAATTCAGCCTTTACTGCATTTATTGAGAAAAGGTCAGAGTGATGTGGGAGAAAGTTCATTAGGTTATTCCATCTGGAATCTGATGTTCAAGAGCCGCTGATTGTGTGCAGTTTGCTGCTGGGGATGTAAGAAGTGAAGGGGCTTTTGTCTGAGTGATGGAGGAGGGCAGCTGGAGGAGCCCCTCACCGGGAAATCTGCCTCAGGGGAGGAAGCTTTGTGGGGTTCAACACCAGTGGTCACCAAGCCAGCGATTCCCTTTGGAGACAGTTGCCTTGTGAGGCTTTCAGTCTGCAAAGTCAGCTCTGAGTTACTGGAGTCTGGAGACAAAAAGCATTCATGCTGAGAGGGGTTTTATGGTAAAACTTGTGTTGGTTACTCTTTTGCCACCCCCTGATTTTTGGCTAGGCTCTAGTAATGATCCTGGATGTCCCAAAGCCTTTTATTTTTTCAGGTGTCTAACTGCACCAGTCTCAGAGGGGAATAGGTGTTGCTGTAGCTACTCAGCACCCACAAATCTTGGATTATTGAAACAGGATTTAATTTTCACCTAAAAAAAAGAAAAAAAGAGAGCCAGAATGTTCCATTCAACTCTGGATGTGTTGGTTCTGTGTGGCAAAAGCATTCAGCCCCCACCCTGCACTGTCACTGAGGAAGAATACAAGTGTATGATGCTGATGCTTGCAAGACAGACATGTACTGTATATGAATTGCAATGTTCCTGTCCAAAGCACTCAGGGCTGATCCCTCTGATCAGGACCCATCACAAACTCAATTCCCCTTGTAGTGCTGGCAGTGAGTGCATTTGTCTGACAGTTAATTCTGTCTGTCTACCTTGGAAAATACATGAATAAATGAAACTGATTTTCCTGTTGGAGGTGAGGTGTGAAACTTCATCTGGGCATCCACATGGAAGCAGGAAAGTGATTCCTAATAGATATTTCTTGGAGGAGAGAACAGCTTTTTAGATAGCCCTCATGGTACAGCAGGTGATTAATAGTAAGAATGTAAATGCTATCAAAAATTGGACTTTCAGAAGCAAAAGTCCTGGTACCTACAGCTGCTGGTTCCTGCAGTGCTCCAAATAGAAAGCTGGCATTGGGTGTAATTCAGTGCAGGGCTGAGATGAAATGCAAAGGCAAAGACCAATAGTGAGCTCAATGGGAGACCAGCACTTCATTCTCCATGTCCCATTAAGTTTGTAATATGGATTCCTTAAGCACCGAGGGGCTTTCCATTAAAGGGACGAGATTCCTTTTTAAGGAACCTGGTGGTGATAATTTTCCTTCAGAGACTTAATTTGCACCATGCTTTCTCTGGAAAATAGCAAACCAGCTTTCTTGTTGAAATTCTGTTTCATCCTCTTGAAGAGGCTTCTCCCTTGGCTCCAGCTTCGGTTTGCCACAGGTTAGGGTCAGTTATTTGATAAGATGCTCATGGTACAACTCTCTCCCATGAAAGATTTCGTTGATAAAGCCATTTTGCAGTTGTTTCCTCTGGCTGTTCACTTCCAGTCTAATTCCCCTTCCAAACTGTTTCCCCAATTCTTGGTTTCAAATCCACCCATGAGACTCTCTTAAGGTGGCAGCTTTGGGATCTGCCCTTCAGGCACAGCCTGTAGGAGGAAGTTAGCACAGTTCACAGGATCACAGAACTGACAGAGATGGAAGGGACCTCAATTGGAAGGAACCTCAAAGATAATCCAGTTCCAACCGTTCCACCATGGGCATGAACACAATACAATACAATAAACCAGGTTGGAAGAGACCTTCAAGATCGTCACATCCAACCTATCAACCAATCCAACCCACCTAAACAATTAGATCATGGCACCAAGCACCCCATCAAGTCTCCTCCTGAACACCTCCAATGATGGTGACTCCACCACCTCCCCAGGCAGCCCATTCCAATGGGCAATCACTCTCTCTGGATAGAACTTCCTCCTAACATCCAGTCTAAACCTCCCCTGGCACAGCTAGAGACTGTGTCCTCTTGTTCTGGTGCTGGCTGCCTGGGAGAAGAGACCAACCTCCACCTGTCCACAACCTCCCTTCAGGTAGTTGTAGAGAGCAATAAGGTCACCCCTGAGCCTCCTCCTCTCCAGGCTAAGCAACCCCAGCTCCCTCAGCCTCTCCTCACAGGGCTGTGCTCCAAACCCCTCACCAACTTCGTTGCCCTTCTCTGGACACCTTCCAGCAAGTCAACCTCCTTCCTAACCTGAGGAGTCCAGAACTGGACACAGGACTCCAGGTGTGGCCTAACCAGTGCGGTGTACAGGGGCAGAATGACCTCCCTGCACCTGCTGGCCGCTCTGTTCCTGATGCAGGCCAGGATGCCATTGGCCTTCTTGGCTGCCTGGGCACACTGCAGGCTCATGTTCAGCCTACCATTGACCAGCACCCCCAGGTCCCTCTCTGCCTGGCTACTCTCCAGCCACTCTGACCCCAGCCTGTAGCACTGCCTGGGGTTGCTGTGGCCAATGTGCAGAACCCAGCACTTGGATGTGTTCAATCTCCTGCCCTTGGCCTCTGCCCATCTGTGCAGCCTGTCGAGGTCCCTCTGCAAAGCTTCTCTTCCCTCCAGCAGATCAACTCCTGCCCCCAGCTTGGTGTTGTCCACAAATTTACTGCTGATGTACTCAATGCCCTCATCCAGACCATCAATAAAGATGTTAAAGAACACCTCCCACCACAGCAAGTTGCCCAGAGCCCAGACCAGCCTAGCCTTAAAAACCTCCGGGGATAGGGTTCCCACCATAAAGTACTTCTGATCCAATTCTTTGGACCATGCTAATGTAATTTCCTTGAAGAATTCCTGAGTGGCATCCCCATCACTGAAAGCAAAGCCAAGCTGCAAGGTTCATATGGCATAGAGATAGCAGGAGTGGAGTGGAATCCAGTAGTTGGAAACTGGCATGGCAGATTATGATGTGAAAAATAGGGAGGTGGGGGTGGAACTCCTCAAATGAATTCAGCAGGTCCTTTTTTTTTTTCAGCTGTACCAAAATCACCCTTTTGGAAGTGGTTACAATTTTATTTAGCATTATTTTGGTAAATCTTAGTCTTTCAGAGCTTGAATTATGTCATGCTGCACGTACTAAATCTATTATTCAAGCCAATGCAATATAAATGAAGTGGAATGAATCAAAATAAAAGCTTTTTGGTTTATGTTAAGGCACTCTTTTGACACTGCTAGAGCAAATCTAGAAGTCAGGCATTCATTGCTTGGAGGAGCTTTGAAACTCTCTTCTTTCTTGGAGCTGGCTGCTCCTTGAGGTCCCTTCCGACCCTAACAGTTCTGTGATTCTAATGTGACTGCTGCAGACGCGACTGCTGCCAAGCTGCAGAGTTCAACCCAAACACAGCTCTCCAAAAAACCTGTAGACCAATTGTAATTTTAATGTTTCCTGTTCAGAACTAAACTATATTTCAAGTGCCACTCTCAGATTAGATAAATATATTATTGTTTACAGTTATGATAACCTTAAGATCCTGGAAATGCCTTTAAAAAAAAGCTAATTACATGCTTTTATTTGCTGCTAGCAAAAAAAAAACCCCAGAAGAATAACAACCCAGCTCATTTCATCCCTACTGTGATTTCCTCTGGGCTAATTAAAGTGTACTCGACTGATATCTTAACTGCACAGCTATAGGCAATCACCATATTTAAAGGGACCAGCTAGTGCTGTGCTGCTAACCAGGACTGAGGGTGCATTTAGGGCTTGAGTTGAGTGTTCCAAGGTGCTAGCCTGAGCTGCTAATACATTTGTGGCTCGAGTCATTCAGTGGGGGTAATACCAAGGCTAACCATGGTCCAAATGCCTCCAAACCTTTTGCAAGGTCTCATATTCCTCCTTCCATACCTTCTTCCAGCACTGGCACTACAAAGCCTTTTAAAAACTGTCTCTCAGGTGTAAACCTGCGAGGTCAGCCAGCACATGTGTTGTCCTGCCTCCACCAGCAAGCCCAGGCTTGCTTTCTCCTGGGTGGCTGTGGAAGCAGGAAGACCAGTAGGATGCAGAAAGAGAAATAGGTTGCCACATCCCTGGATACGTTCAAGGTCAGGCTGTTTGGGGCTCTGAGCAACTTGATCTAGTTACAGATGTCTCTGCCGACCGCAGGGATGTTGGTGTACATGGCCTTTAAAGGTCCCTTCTAACCCAAACCGTTCTACGATGCTGAAGCCAGAGATATTTGTAGAGGCATCGCCCAAAGCTACTGCTGCTCTCCACAGGAGCTTGCAAGATCAGTTAGTGGCACTCTTCGTTTTCGGAGATGAGGCACTCTTTGCTGCCAAACTCTTCCAAAACAGTCTTGTGCTGTCTGCAGCTATCAATATGCCTGCAGTTTAGGAGAAGGAACCGCCAAATACTTGTATTGAAAGGCCAAAGTAAGCTGCAGAGTACTAGTATATGTAATAAGCATTTTGAAGGGAGTAGAGGAGCCATCAAGGTCGAAAAAAGGGTGATTAAGCAAACAAAACCAATCACCCTCCTATTCAACAATTCCCTCTCTTACACCTCAGTGCAAAAGGACAGATTTCCATAAGATTCCACGAGATGTCTGGCTGCAGCATTGTGGTGCTGCTGAGAGAATGAGCTCTCCAGAGAAGCTGGTTCTTTACAAGCAACTTCCATTGACTTCTTTGACACTGACATTTACGTTTATAAGTGGCACGAATGGACCATTCCTCACCTTTTTAAATGCAAAAGTTGTTTGTCTTTCCTATTTCTCAGCGCTCCGGCTTGCTGAAGCCTCCTTATTGCTAAGATTCAGGGTGTATTAATTTTTCCAGCTGTTAAGGAAGAGAGAGATGCTAGAAGGGAAATACGAAGTCTTCAGCCCTTCCTTATCACATCATCCCATCGTGCTCCGAGGCAATAAATAATAGTGATTCATTCCGAGTGCATAAACCTCTCCATTAAAACACTCAGTAGGCTAAAGAGACCATCAGTGCTCTCCTGTGGCTTTTGTTTTCTTGAAATGTTAATATTTAGCTCGTCTTATTTTTCTATCTACCCTAAGCAGCAGTGCTCTCCGCTACTGCTCCTGAGGTAGAAGCGGGTATGCGTCTTAGGTTTTGGGGCACTCAGCCCACAGGGGATGCCTGAAGCCATCAGCAGAAACTGTTTTGTTTGCCTTTACAACGTGAATACTAATTATGTTCTAACTTCTACTCTGGCTCCTTCTCATTCTTTGCAAAGTACGACTTCTCCCTCAGTGTGGACTGCTTTTTACTGGGATTTTCCTCGAGATCTTTGTCTCCTCCTCCAAAAAAAACCCCATCACAGCACATGAATTTCCAAGAGAAAACTATCTTTTGGATTAACTAATTTTTTTTAGTCTACATCATTAATACTTTTCATTGATCTTGTGAGGCCAAACAAGAACTGAAAAGACTCTCTAAATCACAGTATCACAGTACAATGGAAGTTGAAAGGGACCTCCAGAGATCCCAACCCCCCCCCCCGCCAAAGCAGGGTCACCCAGGGTAGTCTGCACAGGAATGCATCCAGGTGGGTTGGGAATGTGTCCAGAGAAGGAGACTCCACAACCTCTCTGGGCAGCCTGTTCCAGTGCTGCATCATCCTCACGGTAAAGAAGATAAGGTGGTGTTGGGCGTTAGGTTGGACTTCATTATCTGGAAGGTCTTTTTCAACCTGGTTAATTCTATCAGGGTGTTCTATCAGGGTATGTTCAAGCTTGTATCTGCTGTTTCTCGTCCTGCTATTGAGCACCACCGAAAAGAGGTTGGCCCTCATCATCTTGTTTCAAGCCACGACCTGAAATTGCTGGCAAGAGAAAACAGCACCATTTGCTGAGTGAAGCTTTGCTATGCTAATGAGATTTAAGTAGTGTGTGTAAAGTGGTGATCCAACGTTTAAGTGCTTAACCTCTAATAGTTCGTTTTCATCCATCACCCAAAGCATCTGCGGTAGCTTTATTCAAGCATTTAGGGAAAGCAATTCCTTCTGTCTTTACCAGAAAGCCCAATCAGTGCCCAGCATGTCAGTCAATGTCTGGCTGAAACATTACCACCGAGCAGAGAGCACCAGGGCTTTGTAGTAAAGGGAAATCTTTCCTGAAGGGCCCTTTCCCTTTGAAAGTCCTAATTGTAGGGGATTCTGGTTAGTGTTTCTTTCACTGAATGCAGGAATTCATATCCCCTGAAGCTGACAGACGATAGGGCTTTATTACACATCAAGAGAAGTAGCAGAATTGGCCTCAAAGAGGTGACCCATTTTGTCTCCTCTGTTTTTTACCAGTTAGTACTTGGAATGCTGAAATTCTGGGAGTCATTTGCCCTGTCCTTGAACCTTCCCTGTTTCATGTGTGAAAAAAGAGAGACGTGCTTCTAAGAGGGGAAAATTATCAGGCCAATTTCCTTTCGAGAGAGCGAGAGTACTGAGCACCCAAGGTAACTTGCCACTTCCCGAGGTAATGCATCAGTTGTTTCACAATGAAAAGTACCAGAAGATATCCAGTGAAAGCTGGCTGGGAGTGAAAAATCTGTCCTTGGCCTGTGCTGAGTGCTGAGTTGGACTTCCATACTTTTCAAGGACAAGTAGGATATTATTAGAATAACAGGCACATGACTGGCATGGGGGGGGAATAAACCCCAAACAACAACACAGCTGAGGATTTCAAATCCTACAGTGTAGAATTTGCCAGGGGATGGGGCAAAATAGAAGTGATAACAGTGATAAAGGATTGTACAGGGTCTGCAAGGAAAAGTGATGGTATTTTGGCAGAGCAGAGAAATGTTGAGAGAATCTAAGGGCAACTGGGTCCTTCTGAATTTCACTTGAATGTTAATTTTCCCCTTGTGAATATATTTTGGTTCTTATTAGAATTAAAGGAGGGATGGAGTGGGAGTACTGTGTCCAGTTCTGGGCCCCTCAGTTTAAGAAGGACGTTGAGAGACTTGAATGTGTCCAGAGAAGGGCAAGGAGGCTGGGGAGCAGCCTTGAGCACAAGCCCTGTGAGGAGAGGCTGAGGGAGCTGGGGCTGTTTAGCCTGAAGAAGAGGAGGCTCAGGGGAGACCTCATTGCTGTCTACAACTACCTGAAGGGTGGTTGTAGCCAGGAAGGGTTTGGTCTCTTCTCCCAGGCAACCAGCAGCAGAACAAGAGGACACAGTCTCAAGCTGTGCCAGGGGAAGTTTAGGCTGGAGGTGAGGAGAAAGTTCTTCATAGAGTTGTTAGCTGCTGGAATGTGCTGCCCAGGGCAGTGGTGGAATCACCATCCCTGGAGGTGCTCAAGAGGGGATTGGAGGTGGCACTTGGTGCCATGGTTTATTCATGAGGTCTGTGGTGACAGGTTGGACTTGATGATCTCTGAGGTCTCTTTCAACCTTGGTGATTCTGTGATGCTGTGTCCTTGCCCCTGGTGGGGGGAGCTTGGAAGTAAATGACCTTTGAGGTCCTTTCCAACCCTGAGAGTTCTGTGAGAAACACCCCACAAGCAGCAGCAGGCCTTCCCCTGGAAAGGATCACTCCAGCTGTGGTCTGCAGGCTGTGTAGTCCTGGATCTGTGCATTAGCAATGAGATTTATGCAGGAACAAGGCAGTTCCAAATGACATTTAAAGTTTCCCATGCCCAAATTTCACGAGAGCTTAACCTCTTTCCACCACTAATACATCTGCTAGAAGGGGGGGGGGGGGGGGGGAGCTTATGAAAGGCAGTCAGATTTTTTTTCCCCTTTTCTTTGTTTTGCTCTTATTCAATTATTTTACTTTTAATTTGCTTTTTCTCCAAAAGAATATCAGCTATCTGATTTGGCCAGATTTATTGCTCTTCTGTGTGACATACCCATGGGCATGTGTTCCAGACAAATGTGATAGTTACTTAGAGCTGGGAATCTTATGGTTTGTGTTCTGTCCATACCTTCCACCAACTGCTGCCATTGCGTTGTGTCTCCACAGTGTCTCCAAGGTTGGAAGAGACCTTGAAGAGCATCGAGTCCAACCTGTCACCACAGACCCCATGACTAGACCAGGGCACCAAGTGCCACATCCAATCCCCTCTTGAACACCTCGAGGGATGGGGACTCCACCACCTCCCTGGGCAGCACATTCCAATGGCGAATGCCTCTCTTGGTGAAGAACTTTTCTCCTCACCTCCAGCCTAAACTTCCCCTGGCACAGCTTGAGACCGTGTCCCCTTGTTCTGGTGCTGGTTGCAAGAGAGAAGAGACCAAACCCTTCCTGGCTACAACCACCTTCAGGTAGTTGTAGAGAGCAATGAGGTCTCCCCTGAGCCTCCTCTTCTCCAAGCTAAGCAACCCCAGCTCCCTCAGCCTCTCCTCACAGGGCTGTGCTCAAGGCCTCTCCTCAGCCTCATTGCCCTTCTCTGGACACGTTCAAGTGTCTCGATGTCCTTCCTAAACTGAGGGGCCCAGAAATGGACACAGGACTCAAGGTGTGGCATAACCAATGCAGAGTACAGGGGCACAATGACCTCCCTCCCTCCAGGCCTCACCAGCTTTTGCTGGGAGGAAGCCGTGAGCCAGGAGCATCACATCGCAGTGGAAAGCACATGAGCTACAATGCAACACCTCTGCCACGATCTCAGTAGCTAAGCATCTCTCTCAGGTAGATAAGATTCAGCTTTGTTTAGAACTGCTGAAAGCTGAATATTCTCTTTGTGGGCCACTTTCATCCTTTCCCAACACAAGCAAGGAACTGCCACTTAAAAATTCCAGTGGATTTACACCAAGGTAAATAAAACCAGCTTTACTCCTGCTGAGATGCTAAAAGGCTCATCTAGAGCCAATTAATTTATTTATTAGAAAAGGGAGGAGAATGGGCTGGGGAGATCAACATTAGGCATTCTTTATTTGCAACTCACAGTTATCATCTTGTTCTCTCTGCAGCAGTTCTTTGTGTTTGAGTCTTTGCTGTCTCACTCAGGTTAGAGAATTCCAAATGCAGTCAGAGCTTGCTCTTAAAATTCCCTGTCGCTGCTGATTACTGCTGCACATGGCAATTGTGTTGTTTTTCAGTGTTTTAGCATTTGTTCTGTTGTGAAACCTTTAAAGTAGAGCTTGTTATCTCACCTGAATAACAAACACAAGCTTTAAAGCCGTGTTCATGCTATATTAAGGCTTGTAAGAAGAGGGGGAAAAAAATATCATAGCTGTGCAACCAGCTTAACAAACAATTTTCACTGGCAAAAAAAATTAGTTCATTTCTTCATGGGTGTGTTTAAAGAGTCATTAAGCATAAAAGGAAAAGTAATGTTGTTCCAGGTCTCTCTCTCATTCCAGCAGACCAAATGTTGATTCCCCAGCTTGTAATTTGCTGTGTAAAATGCTATTCAAGCAGTCTGAGTCCAGTGGGGGAGCCTTACACCCAAAGGGAACCCTTTATTAGCTGGTTGTTTTGTCAAGTTTACCAGCAGGAACTAAAATGTGACCTTCCCAGTTGAGTCTTTTTCCACTGCAGATCCAGACCCATGCAAGGGTTTCATCCATGCACCTTTAGAGGCACTGGCTGGGATTGTAGCCCTTTGAAATCCCCATTTCCCATTGGGTTCAGCTGGCCCAGAAGAGAGTAGCAATCAGCTAATGAATGATTTAAATGAAACAAATATTCAGGGAGTAAAATACTTGAGTAAACTCGGGGGGGGGGGGAAGGGGTAGGGGGGAAGGTACTTCATATTGTGCATGCAACACCCACAATCCCTATAGTGAAGAGGAGACTGAATAGACTACCAGTAGTGCTGCTGCAAATGAAGAGTATCTCCATGAACTCAGAATAATGGGAAACAGAGAATGCAGGTTTCTTTCAATAGCTAACAAGTGAATTCATCTGCTTTGTACAATGTCAGCTCAGTGAAGCTATTCAGCTTCACCCACAGAAGAGAGATGAGCAGCTGGTTAATGAAGTCCTGGTATTGTAATTTTTGAGCCCCAGCATTTGATTGGAAAGGGAAAATATGTATTTACTGCAATAAGTAGCAAAAAAGCCTGAAGAGAATTGCCAGTTTGTTCATAACTCTCCCACTCCACTCTAGTGAGACACCACCTGGAGTACTGCATCCAGGCTGGGGCCCCTATAACAAGAGAGTTATGGACATGCTGGAGTGTGTCCTGAGAAGGGCCACAAGGCTGAGCAGAGGGCTGGAGCTCCTCTGCTACGGAGGCAAACTGAGAGAGTTGGGGCTGTTCAGTCTGGAGAGAAGGCTCTGAGGAGATCTTACTGTGGCCTTCCAGTATCTGAAGGGGGTTACAAGAAAGCTGGGGAGGGATTTTTGAGGGTGTCAGTGAGTGATAGGACTGGGGGGGAATGGAGGAAAAATAGAACTAGGTAGATTCAGATTGGATGATAGGAAGAAGCTCTTCCCCATGAGGGTGGTGAGAGCCTGGCACAGGCTGCCCAGGGAGGTGGTGGAAACCTCCTCCCTGGAGGTGTTTGCAGCCAGGCTGGCTGTGGCTGTGAGCAACCTGCTGCAGTGTGAGGTGCCCCTGCCCATGGTAGTGGGGTTGGAACTGGCTGATCTTTGAGGTCCCTTACAGGTACTAACTCAGCCTAAAAGAATGAAGTGTCAAAGCTATCAGCTACTCAAAGTGCTTCTCCATTCAGTTGCATTATAGACTTCATTTTCAGTTGCAAAAGATGGGTTCAGTTTAATCAAAATTGTTGGCTGGAGGATGACCACTCCTTGGGAGAAAGAGTGCTCTAATATTGTACTTCTGAAAGGAAAAAAATAGTCTCTTTAATGTGTGACATTAAGGTGACATTGAATTAAACATCCCCTTTGGGTCAAGATGACTTGGTAACCAATTCATGCTCAGATAAAACCAGGAAATGTTACTTTGAAGTGGCTTTTAGTTCCAGCACTTTTCTTACTTGGGGAGAAAAAACCCCAAATTCTGCCTGCAGGAAGGCTGGGGAGGGACTTCTTAGGATATCACAGTATCACCAAGGTTGGAAGAGACCTCAAAGATCGAGTCCAACCTGTCACCATAGACCTCATGACTCAACCATGGCACCAAATGCCACATCCAATCCTCTCTTGAACACCTCCAGGGACGGTGACTCCACCACCTCCCCGGGCAGCACATTCCAATGGTGAATGACTCTCTCAGTGAAGAACTTTCTCCTCACCTCCAGCCTAAACTTCCCCTGGTGCAGCTTGAGACTGTGTCGTCTTGTTCTGCTGCTGGTTGCTAGAGAGAAGAGGCCAACCCCTTCCTGGCTACAACCTCCCTTCAGGTAGTTGTAGAGAGCAATGAGGTCTGCCCTGAGCCTCCTCTTCTCCAGGCTAAACAACCCCAGCTCCCTCAGCCTCTCCTCACAGGGCTGTGCTCAAGGCCTCTCCCCAGCCTTGTTGCCCTTCTCTGAACACGTTCAAGTGTCTCAATGTCCTTCCTAAACTGAGGGGCCCAGAACTGGACACAGGACTCAATGTGTGGCGTAACCAAAGCAGAGTACAGGGGTACAATGACCTCCCTGCTCCTGCTGGCCACACTATTCCTAATGCAGGCCAGGATGCCTTTGGCCTTCTTGGCCACCTGGGCACACTGCTGGCTCATGTATAGGCAGCTGTCAATCAGCACCCCCAGGTCCCTCTCTGTTTAGCAGCAGGTAGCGATAGGCCTAGGGGGAATGGAATGAAGCTGGAGGTGGGGAGATTCGGACTGGATGTGAGGAGGAAGTTCTTCACCATGAGAGTGGTGAAGCCCTGGAATGGGTTGTCCAGGGAGGTGGTTGAGGCCCTGTCCCTGGAGGTGTTTAAGCCCAGGCTGGCTGAGGCTCTGGCCAGCCTGATCTAGTGTGGGGTGTCCCTGCCCATGGCAGGGGGGTTGGAACTAGATGATCCTTGTGGTCCCTTCTGACCCTGACTGATTCTATGCATTTTTATCTTTCTTGAGACTCTAGGGTTGGATAAAAATGTTTCACACAGAATTCTGCAAAACATATCTCTGGTTTTGTTTTATGATCTATGTAATTAAGATCTTCATTAAAATGTATTTGTAAAACCAAACAGGACTACAATGACCTTCAGACAAGGTGGAATTCAGCTCCTCTCTCCTCTGATGGAAAAATACCATTGAAAGAAGTGCTTCATGTTTTGGTGTTCTCCTGAATCTGAGTGGTTCAGCCACTTCCCAGCAATTTATCTCTTCATTTATAAAAATAAAATCATTTTCATGCACACAATACTTGGTTTCCATAGCAGAACTTGTGTTTTCCAAGTAGATTTTTCAGTCTCTGTCAACTGCTCCAAGCCAAGTGAAAATACAGCACAAAAACCCACTAGAAAGAGAACCAAGAAACACTCCCCTTAGGCCCATCAGCAGCCAGCTTGCTAAGAATATTTTAGCTATAAGCAAATCATGACAAAAGTATGTAAAGAATACTTGTGGGGGAGATTTTTACTCAAGCATCTTTAAACCTTTAATCTGCTCTGAGTGCTGGGGCTCTGGATGGGGGTGAGTAGTGGGGTTCATATTGAAGATAAAGGAAGACTTATGAGGAGTGGTTGAGGGTACTGAGGATGTTCAGCATGGAGAAAAGGAGGCTGAGGGGAGACCTCCTTGCGTGCTACACCCCCCTGAAATGAGGTTGGAGTGAGGTGGCTGTTGGTCTCTCATCCTATGGCCAGTTACTTGGGAGAAGAGGAAATGACCACAAGTCACACCAGGACAGGTTTAGGTTGGATATTAGGAATAATTGTATTTTCTTTTCCAATTCCTACCACTCTTTAAGTACAGGCTGCCCAGGGAGGTGGTGGAGCCACCACCCCTGCAGGTGTTGTGAAAACTTGCAGACATGGCACTTTGGGACTTAGTTTAGTGGCCGTGGGGGTGTTGGGTTGGCAGCTGGACTTGATCTTAATTGTTTCTGTTTGAAAACACCTTTGTGGCTCTATGAAGAGTGATGAATCTGTTAGCCCAGCCATGTGAAGTTCTGTGAATTAAAGCCACTGCACTGGTTTTTACTGGACTATAGAAGAGGTCATAAATGCCTCCAAGTGCCAATATAATCAATGGGTGTATTTGTGTCTTGGTGCTTTATTGGTTGTATTCCAGAACCTGTAAATCCAAGCATAAAGACAGAGATTCATGCAGTTCACTTAGTGACTCATAATCATCCTGATAGAAACCTGTGATAGAGAAGGAAATTAAACCAAATTATCAGAGCCAAGGCCAGCAGCAGCAGCAGCAGCTGATACCTTCCATTGCTTGCTTGTGAAGCTGCTTCAACTAATGTAGGACATGAAGGGGCTTCAGATGCTAAGAACTGGGAAACAGATGCAACCCTGGCAGATTGTTTAACACTTCAAACCACGTTCTGAAGGAATCAAAGTACAGTAAAATACAGAGAGAGGACTCCTCCCCCTACAGACCAGCAACTGTCACCATGCAGATGGTCCTTTGCTATCCCACAGCCCTACTGGGAGGGCAGTGACTGCTTCATTCATGTAGTCATCACCAGTCCTGTCCTTCTGGGTCCTCTAATCTGTCCTGCTTTGAGGCCAGACAGATCCTCTGTTGCCCCTGAAAGAGGGACAAAAGAGTGACACTCACACAAATGGATTGGGAAATGATGCAAAGTTTTAATGGAAAAGCAGTTAGTGTTTGACAGAAATTGCAAAGCAGAGTGGCAAAGATATCCCAAAGCCTACAGAGTCCCTTACAGCACACCCAAAGGCCTCCCAACACTTCCCTTCTCCCCAGGTGAGGGTACACCCAAACCCCACAGGGTGTTTTTCCCCCCCCCACTGCTGGTCTGTTCTCAGGCTGGCCAGGTCTGAGACTGCACTTCCCCCCCTGCCCCACTTTCTTCCTGGCATTAGGCCTAAAAGGCCTTGAGATACTCCCTGACTGTTACCCAACAGGGAGCATCTCCCATGGGTGCAGAGAGGGAAGAAAGAGGAAGAGAATGACTTTGCAGATGGATTTATAGGGTGCAGGATTTATGGGCAGAAATAGGCTGTTCCCTGTGTCCACCTTACTGGGTTGGGCACTTGGGACACCGGAGGTGTAACTGATGTGGCAGTAGCAGGAGGGACCCAGCCTAGAGTGCCACACCTGTGTAGAATGAAGCATGGTCCTAGCATCATAGAATCAGCCAAGTTGGAAAAGACCTCAGAGATCATCAGTCCAACCTATTACCTGATACCTATCACCTCCTGACAGCTAAACCATGGCTCCAAATGCCACATCCAAGCCTTTTCTGAACACCTTCAGGGATGGGGACTCCACCACTTCCCTGGGCAGCACATCCCAAGGGCCAATCTCTCTTTCCAGGAAGAATTTCTTCCTCACTTCCAGCCTAACCTTCCCCTGGCACAGCTTGAGACTGTGTCCTCTTGTTCTGGTGCTGCTTGCCTGGGAGAAGAGGCCAACCCCCACCTGGCTGCAACCTCCCTTCAGGTAGTTGCAGAGAGCAAGAAGGTCTGCCCTGAGCCTCCTCCTCTCCAGGCTAAGCAACCCCAGCTCCCTCCGCCTCTCCTCCCAGGGCTGTGCTCCAGACCCCTCCCCAGCTTTGTTGCCCTTCTCTGGACACCTTCAAGTGTCTCAATGTCCTTCTCACATTGAGGAGCCCAGAACTGGACACAGCACTCAAGGTGTGGCCTGACCAGCACTGAGACATCATGACACGGGATGTCTCTGCTCTCAAAAGGCTCAGGCTTGCAGGAAATTTCTCAGCAGAGTAGTTAAGAGTTGTGTTTTGCCTATGGAGGAGCATTAAGTACAGGAGTGTTTGATTTTGGAACAGATCTGTTTCTCAAAGAATATGCTAAATTAAGCCTCTCTTAGAAGGCATTTGAAGGTATCAGGAATTATGTCGTTATTGAAACCAAATATGAGTTACTTCTCCCTGCTGAATCCCAGAGACAAGCTGCTAGAGGGTTTCTAGGACTCCATAATTATTATTATTTCCATTCCATATGGAACTTGATTGTAAATCTGCCAGTGAATTTACTTGAGCATTGAATTTTCCTGCCTGGATGGGTCGGGAATTTATTATTTCAATTTTATTCCCTCCACTTTTTGAAGGAAATATTTGGTGTTCTTTAGCAAAAGAACTCCTGCTGGATTTAAAGCCCTTTCTTCAGCAATAAATTCCTCCCCCTTCCCCCCCCCCCCCCCAAATCAAATTATTGTTAGGCATAAAACCCCCAAATGCTACATTATTAAAGTACACTTTGAGACAAGGCATCTTGTTTTATGAGACATAGTTCAGTGCTACAGTGGTGTTAGAGCCTTGTGTCTGAGACACTTGGTTATTGGGTTGAAGGATTGGCACAGGAAATAAGTGATTACCAGTGACTTTTATTTCATTTTTACTGTTATTAATTTGCCTGCATGTTATTTTCAGTGTTTTCAATCCTTGTTGTTCTCATTGCACTGCCTATTTTTAATTAGGATCCCATTTTGAAGGGATTACTCATGCTGAGTAGTGACTGCCTTATGTAGCCTTGGTGTTCTCAGGAAGCTATTTTTGGGAGCAAGCCCTGTCTGACCAATTCTGTTCCAGGAACTGCCCTTCCTGGCAAGGAGGGGAAGGCTGAGGGCGTGTGGAGTCTACAAGCTCCCCATTATCCAAAGCCTGCTTAGTCCTCTAAGGTGCAGGCTGGTGAGATTTCTCATTAGGCAAATGGAAAGGATGAAGAATCATGCTATATTTATGACTACCATATTCCTCCATCACTTACACCACCAACAGCAATCACACTGCCTTAAGTGCCTTCCCTGGAAACAAGGACAGAACAGGGCTAAATATTGTGTTGAAGCTGCTCTGAAATACATTACCAGAATTGAGGCAATTAGCATAACATTTTGTGTTATCTATATGATCAAATGAACAGCAGGGTAGAAATCTAGACTAGGATCTCAGGATGTTAGGGGTTGGAAGGGACCTCTGAAGATCGAGTCCAACCCCCCTGCCAGAGCATAGAATCCAGCACAGGTCACACAGGAACACATCCAGGCAGGACTTGAAAGTCTCCAGAGCAGGAAACTCCACAACCTCTCTGGGCATCCTGTTCCAGTGCTCTGTGACCCTCACAGTGAAGAAATTCTTCTTCATGTTGAGGTGGGACTGCTTCTGTTGTAGTTTCCATCCATTGCTCCTTGTCCTATCCCAGGGCACGAGTGAGCAGAGGCTGTCCCTTCCTTCCTGATACCCAGCCCCCAGGTATTTATTAACATCTATTAAATCCTCAGTCTTCTCTTCTCCAGACTAACCAGCCCCAGGTCTTTCAGCCTTTCTTCATAAGACACTTGCTCCAGTCCCTTAATCATCCTTGTAGATGGATGTAGGCTAAACAAAATCAAAGCAGTGCATGAGTTATAATTTGGGGCCTGTAATATCCATCCTGTACCACAGTAAGATAAAACTGTAGCTTAGAATGGAGCTGAATTCTCAGCACAGATTAAATCATGACATTATAAATGCCCTCCAAAGAACATTAGGAGGGTCTACCTCTATTCATTTAGCCATGTGTTAATGAAGATCATAGAATCATTAAGGTTGGAAGGCACCTGAAGGATCATCCAGTCCCAACCCCCCTGCCATGGGCAGGGACACCTCACACTGCAGCAGGTTGCTCACAGCCACAGCCAGCCTGGCTGCAAAAACCTCCAGGCATGAGGCTTCCACCACCTCCCTGTGCCAGTCTCTCACCACCCTCATGGGGAAGAACTTCTTTGTGACATCCAGTCTGAATCTACCCAGTTCTAGTTTTGCTCCATTCCCCCCAGTCCTATCCCTCCCTGACACCCTAAACAGTCCCTCCCCAGCTTTCCTGTAGCCCCCTGCAGATACTGGAAGGCCACAATTAGGTCTCCTCGGAGCCTTCTCTTCTCCAGACTGAGCAGCCCCAACTCCCTCATAGCAGAATGGCTCCAGCCCTCTGCTCACCCTTGTGGCCCTTCTCTGGACACCTTCCAGCACCTCCAGATCCTTCCTGTAATAGAGGCTCCAGAACTGGACTCAGTGCTCAAGGTGGGGGTCTCACCAGAGTGGAGCAGAGGGGGAGAATCACCTCCCTTGCCCTGCTGGCTCTGCTTCTCTTGCTGCAGCCCGGAGATCATACCATGCTGGAGCTTGAATTCCAAGAAAACAGGAGTGGGCAGTAGAGCTGTCAATAATTAAAGGCAAACCCAAAGGAATGCCACAACTGTCAACACTTAAGGCCAAAATCAAACAATTTTAAATGTGGGGTTTAAAAAGTCAAAGTGGAAAGCTGAGGCATAAAAAGTACACCGAAACCTGTTCTCTTGTTTGGACCAGAACTGGGTGATTGATTAATTCCGGCTCCATCTGAAGTTTTCCACCATGCAGAGTGTTCTATCTAGTCATGAAACTCTGCAAAAGGCTCGAGTCCAATATCAATCCTAAGGAGATTAAATGCTTAAGCATTATACTGTCCTCTAAATTAAGGAAGTTGTATAAGCTTAATTTCCAGAGGATTCCAAATGTGATTAAACTGGATATGCTGTGATTAAATATCTTGCTGCTACCCATTTCTGGGTGGATTAACTCTGTTAAAATGAACTCTTCCCTAATATTTATTTCAGATAACTCCCTGGGAGTTGATTTTTATTATTTTTAAAAATTATTATTATTCTGTGGTTTAGAATCTCACCCATATTTTGGCAGTTTTGCACAGAAAATAAAAGCAGCCTGGTAGATGTTAGGGAAGACTACTGAAAGCTCAGGGGTGCCCCTTAGGTTTGTGTGCTGGCACCAGCCCTCCCTAGCAGCAATATTAAATTGTAGGAGAATCTGCTTGGCACAGTCTGAAGCTTCTCATGTTCTGCCTTTGGGGATTTCTACTGCTGGGTTCTCCACTCTCTCCCATGCCTCACTCAGTATCACTGAATCACCAAGCTTGGAAGAGACCTCAAAGATCACCGAGTCCAACCTGTCACCACAGACCACATGACTAAACCATGGCACCAAGTGCCACATCCAATCCCCTCTTGAACTTCACCTCCAGGGATGGTGACTCCACCACCTCCCTGGGCAGCCTGTTCCAATGCCTGGCCACTCTTGCAGGAAAGAAATTTTTCCCAGTACTCAATTTCACCTTCACAATGTGAGAAACGTTTTTCAGTTACACATTTTGCCCTGGCAGACCTTACTTTTCCCCTTGCATTAGATATGGGATTTGCTGGATGTGAGTGGAGGTGAAAGTGCTCTGACCTGCTGCTGGCAGCGGTTATGAGAAGCACGCCTAGGAGGATGAAGGGAGACCTGGAATAAGCTACTCAGAAAGAGACACTAAAATCTGCATCAAGGTAGAGCAGCATCCTCACCTAGAGTTGCACATGACCTGGATCAAACAAACATGTCTAAGTTACTCTCAAATTACCCTATGAATTCAAGAAGACTTCTTTTGTCCTTCTATGTGGATCAATAAGGATATAGATGCAGGCATTCTTCTCTACCTGCTCTGTCCCACCCCTTCTGAGGAAGGAGACATGTAGGAACCACTTACCAATCATTTTTAAGCTGCAAAGATATAAATGTATGTGATTTTATATACTCATTATCCATTTATTCCGAGGTGAACCACTCTGGGTTCATTAGTATAAGTCAGCTCAACTGTTGCTCAGGTTACTGTTGATGCTTTAATGGACTTTGTTGAGTTGATCCATTATTCTTGTCCTCAGTGCTGTACAAACATGAATTGTTCCCTCTGTAATAGCTACCTCCCATTCCTCCCTTCTTTGACCTTCTGCCTCTATGTATGTATTTGGCTGGCTTGCTCTCTCTGCTTTCTGCTGGCCTAATGGATAAATCTACAGAGAGGAAAGGTTTACAAGCCCCTAGTTTTGTTCTTCCACTTAAAGCCAGTTCAATTCACATAAACATCAAATCTACCTGATTGCATCTGCTTGTGGGATAGGAGGATGCCTGAAATCCACAGCCTGTGTGTACAACCACTTGAGACTGCAAAACCAGTCGTCTGGTTAAGACCCTTCAGCAAAATTCCCTGGACACAGGGCTTGTTCAGCAGAACTCTCCAAAATGCAGCAAACAAAATCGTTCCAAAGGGTCTGATGCTTTTGCGCTGCCGAATACCCTGCCTCCCCCCACGTCCTCTCCCGCTGGGGGCAGATGGCTCACAGAAATGCCATCTCACTGGAGTGAAAGTAAGTAATCTTCTCTTCTCCCAGTTTCTTACCCCAAATGCCACTGATCAGGTCACCATCAGAAAACTGCCCCAAGCACCTGCTCACAGTGAATGAAAGGTCTGTCAACAACAAAGTTAGTACTATTCATGATCTGATTTTGGATGAAACACTAGACCTAGCCTGAAGCAGAAGGACCTAGTTTAATGTCACCACTTCAGCTCAGTCCAGTATTACAAGTTTCTCAGTACAGTACAAAACAAGCCCTCCAGAAAAGAAACAGCAGGAGCAATCTGTCAGCTATTTACTGAGCCTTTGCTTAACTCCCTTCCTCCCCAGCACCTGTCCACAGAGGCATGGACTTGGGGCTCTGTTATACACGGTGGAGAGAGCAGCCCTCGCAGGCTTCCTTGTGTGCTTGTCCTAGAAAAAGAAAAGATTTTCTCAAGCTCCCTCCTTCCCTTTGCATACTGACCAGCTGCTGATCTCTAAGAGAAATACAAATGTCAGGCTGGGAAGGTTAAACTCTGCTTGTTCCTGTGTCTGGGTACAAAAAGACACCTTTCTTACTGTCAAGGATTATGGCTGGGCTGGCCAATAAATGAGTGCTTGAGGCTCTCTCTGAACCCCCTCTGTCTTCCCAAAGAGAAGAGAAAGGAAAGAAGGCAGAGAGACTGATGGGGTGAGGAAGAAACTAAACCAGCTGGCAAGGAAAGAGCACTCCCATGAAACAGAGAAAGAGATAAAAACCAAGAGCCATCCCAACCCCTGATGGCAATGATGGCACCACTGACACCACTGATGCTGGGGGCAGGCACTGGGCAAGTTCCAGCCTGGACTCAGCAACAGATGGCAAGCAGATTCAGGAACAGAGAGGACAGAAGGCAGAAGGGACAGAGTCTTCCTGGGATGCTGGCCAGGGAAGAAGAGGCTTGACTCTAGGCACTCCTCATCTTGCTTCTGTAGATGCCCTCCAGGGGCTGCAATCCCTTGCTGGGCAGCTGAGACTCCCCTACCCTGGCTCCTCCTCCCCACAGCTGCCACCTCTGCCTTCCTGCCCCCCAAGGGTTGGCACAAGCTGTGGCAGTGCCCTTGGTGTGCCCAGGAGCAACTCTCAGGCAGTCTTTCTGCAGCCCAGCCCTTGACAGGAACTCTGCCATCAGCTTCTGCCTGCTAGAAGCAGCCCCTGGCTGTGCCAAGCTGCCCTGAGCTTCAGCAAGGGCCTCACCAAGTGGAGCCTGAGCTGGGAAATCACACCACTGAGCAGAATTAGGTCTGGTCTAACTCAAACCTTGACTCTTAAGCAACATTGCAAACTCCTGTGTATGATAACAGGATAACCTGAACACCTTATCACCCAGCCTTAGTGCTGAAGGTTCAGAAAGCACATACTCAGAGATGTGCATTTCATGGTAATTCACTTGAAGTTAGAAGGTGAAACTGTTTGGGCCTTTGTGGAATATGCAGAGTCCTAAATAACCAAGAGAGAGTTCAGGCTGATCTGAGTAAACATGATTTTTCAGCCCTGTCATGAGACAGCTGTCAAATGGCAAAAGGATCTATTGCCTATATGGCTACTGTTGAGTTAGCTACAATATTCCTCTCTCCCTATAATTTTCCTTTTCACCTGCCAGACCTATCCATTTCTATGCTTATATCCTGTTATTATACAAAATCAGGATGACAAATTGTATGTCTGCAGCCCTCTTTGTTCCCATTCTCCAGCCCAGTGAACACTCCTGGTGTACATCAGTTTTATGTGAATGTAGGATGTTTGGGGGTTGTGAAAAATGTTGCTCTGCATGATTCATTTCACTGCAGCTAATGCCATGGAGGGGGGGAAATAAATAATAAACCACCCCTCAACACCTCTATTGAAAAGCATCACCTGCTGCTTGGGCTTGGCACAGAGATTCCTTTTGTCTGTAGTTCTTTTGCTTTAGCCACTATCCAGGTGGAACAATCAGGTGTCTACAAGCAGCAAGCTATCAAGTCTGGTGTTATATATACATATTATGGTTCCCAAGCATCAGTCACACGTCTCACTGTATGAGGTTAGTGCCTTTTTCACTTGTTTTCAGGTTTCTGCTCTCTACAACTACCTGAAGGGAGGTTGTAGACAGGCAGAGGTTGGTCTCTTCTCCCAGGCAACCAGCACCAGAACAAGAGGACACAGTCTCGAGCTGCACCAGGGGAGGTTTAGGCTGGAGGTTAGGAAGACATTCTACACAGAGACAGTGATTGCCCATTGAAATGGGCTGCCTGGGGAGGTGGTGGAGTCACCATCACTGGAGGTGTTCAGGAGGAGACTTGAGAGGGTGCTTGGTTGCATGGTTTAGTTGATTAGGTGGTGCTGGATGAGAGGCTGGATGCGATGATCTCGAAGGTCTCTTCCAACCTGGTCTATTCTATTCTATTCTATTCTAATTCTATTCCATTCCATTCCATTCTATGCTATGCTATGCTATGCTATCCTATTCTATTCTATCCTATCCTATCCTATCCTATCCTATCCTATCCTATTCTATCATATTCTACCCTATTCTACTCTATTCTATTCTATTCTATCCTATTCTACTCTATCCTATCCTATCCTACCCTATCCTATCCTATCCTATCCTATCCTATCCTATCCTATCCTATCCTATCCTATCCCATTCCATTCCATTCCATCAGCAAGCATGGGAAGCAGGGGCAGCAAGGATGCTCGGTGGGCTCCAGAGAGAGCAAAGAGAGCATGGCCCCTTTGGCCCCACTCCCTCAGTGACAAGGCAGATGCTGACACCATCAGAGTGCACTTCCATCCAGGAATAAGTGTACAAAGGCAGAGATGAAATCTTGGTTCCACTCACATCAGGCATAAAACCCTCACCGACTCCGCCGGGGCCAGGATTTTTATTCCTGATATGAATTTGCTCTGTCAGACAATTTAAAGATGCTTTTATGAGGAAAAGGAATCTCACCATCTAAAATACCATGTTTGCAGTTCTGGAAATCTCTGACATATGTTTTAAGAGTGTGTCATATTTCCTACTGGGAAACTTTATGACGCCAGTAGCGTTGGGGGAAGATAGCTCCAAGAAGGCTGCAATAAAGCAGCAGAGATTTTCAGTGATGGTGCTGGAGGTCGTTTTAAAGTTACAACTTTTTCTTTTCTTTCCTTCATCGACTTCCCTAAGCCTCAGTGTGTTGTTTAAGGGGGAAATAAGACTTGCAGGATGTTTTTCTTTGGGCCTCTTTCAGTCAGATCTAGTGGTATTGCGTGTGCTGCTGAGAGAAGCCAGGATTCTCTCTTTCAGGGCTTTTTTTTGTGTGTGAGTTTCTTACTTACTTTACTTTATTATTTTTAGAGAAGCACAGAATTGTTTCAGTTGGAAAAGACCTTTGAGAGCTCAGAGTCCAACTGTTCACTAACTCTGCCTAGCCTGGTGCTAAGCTGTGTCTTTCAGAGAGGCTGAGGGAGCTGGGGTTGCTTAGCCTGGAGAAGAGGAGACTCAGGGGTGACCTTCTTGCTCTCTACAACTACCTGAGGGGAGACTGTAGACAGGCAGAGGTTGGTCTCTTTTCCCAGGCAGACAGCACCAGAACAAGAGGACACAGTCTCAGGCTGTGCCAGGGGAGGTTTAGACTGGATGTTAGGAGGAAGTTCTTTACAGAGAGAGTGATTGCCCATTGGAATGGTGCTGCCCAGGGAGGTGGTGGAGTCACCATCATTGGAGGTGTTCAGGAGGCGACGTGATGGGGTGCTTGGTGCCATGATCTAGTTGTTTAGGTGGGTTGGATTGGTTGATAGGTTGGACACGATGATCTTGAAGGTCTCTTCCAACCTGGATTTATTGTATTGTATCTCTCTGTCTTTTAAACACCTCCAGGGCTGGGGATTCAACCACTTCCCTAGGGAGCCTGCTCCAGTGTTTGAGATCACTTCCAGTCAAGAAGTTTCTTCCAACAGCCAACCTAAACCTCTCCTGGAGCAATTTTAGGCCACTTTCTCTCATCCTGTCACTTGTAACTTGTGGGAAGAGGCCAACTTCTGCCTTGCTCCAACTTCCTCTGCAGGAGTTTTACAAAGTGAGAAGGTCTCACAGAATCACAGAATCATTTAGGCTGGAACAGACCTCTGAGATCATCAAGTCCAGCCTATGACCTAACACCACCACACCACCAGACCTTGTCACTAAGTGTCACACCCAACCTTTCCTTAAACACCTCCAGGGATGGCGACTCCACCACCTCCTCCTTCAGCCTCCTTTTGTCCAATCTGAACAACCCCAATTCCCTCAAATGATCCTCACTACATCTGTTCTCCACACCCTTCCCCAGCCTTGTTGCCCTGCTCTGGACATGCCCCAGCACATCAATGGTTTTCTTGTAGGGGCCCTAAACTGAGCCCAGTATTCTAGCTGTGTGCCCTGCCAGTGACAAACTCAGGGCCTGATCCAAAAGCCTTGACAGCAGCTGGACATGAGCCAGCAGTGTGCCCAGGGGGCCAAAAAAGCCAATGGCATCCTGGCCTACATCAGAAATAGTGTGGCCAGCAGGAGCAGGGAAGTCATTGTGCCCTGGACTCAGCACTGGTTAGAACACACCTTGAGTCCTGTGTCCAGTTCTGGGCTCCTCAATGTAAGAAGGACATTGAGACACTTGAAGGTGTCCAGAGAAGGGCAACAAGGCTGGGGAGGGGTCTGGAGCACAGCCCTGTGAGGAGAGGCTGAGGGAGCTGGGGTTGCTTAGCCTGGAGAAGAGGAGGCTCAGGGGAGGCCTCATTGCTCTCTACAACTCCCTGAAGGGAGGTTGTAGCCAGGTGGGGGTTGGTCTCTTCTCCCAGGCAAGCAGCACCAGAACAAGAGGACACAGTCTCAAGCTGCACCAGGGGAGGTTTAGGCTGCAGGTGAGGAGAAAGTTTTCACAGAAAGAGAGATTGGCCATTGGAATGTGCTGCCCAAGGAGGTGGTGAAGTCCCCATCCCTGGGGGTGTTCAAAAAAGTCTTGGATGTGGCACTTGGAGTCATGGTTTAGTTGTCAGGAGGTGTTAGGTATTAGGTAATAGGTTGGACTTGATGTCCTCTGAGGTCTTGTCCAACCTTATTGCTTCCATGAAAACCGCCCACTTTACCTTGCCTTTGTTTCTCTGCATGGAGCTCCCCTGTCCTACAGCAAGTGTGCAGTTATCAGCCCAAGCCCATGCAGCATTTGGAGGTAACAGGGAATCTATCTCGTGTCACTGCTCCATGTGAGTGTAGCACAAAATACAACCCTATTAAAATTACAATGCATTTATCAGCCAGCTCAGTTCAAAGAGCCCACGAGCTGCAAAGGATTTAATTAAAACATGATGATTTAATAGGCAGGCTCCATCTATTGTTTACTCAGGAGGTTGAGATTCTGTTTAAAATTAGGTCCCAAATTTAATTGAGGCTTCCACCAACCTTGTCATAGAAATGAGACTCCTGTAGGAAGCAGTGAGTTGCAGACAGCAGGAGCAGGTCTCTTGCTTTCACACAGCTGTGGAAGAGTTGGGCAAGTAGAAGGTGGTGGTGTCTGCATTTCTTTTCTCTGAGGGTCAAGGAGGACTTTGAAGTGCTGGAGTGTGTCCAGCAAAGGGCAACAAATCTGTTGAAGGGTCTGGAGATCAGGGCTGGCGAGGAGCAACTGCGGGACCTGGGGGTGTTGAGCCTGGAGAAAAGGAGGCTGAGGGGAGACCTTCTGGCTTTCTACAACTCCCTGAAAGGAGGTTGGAACCAGGTAGGGTTTGGTCTCTTCTCCCAAAGAATAAGTGGCATGAAAAGAGGAAACAGCCTCAGGTTGCACCAGGGGAGGTTTAGTTTGAAGATGAGGAACAGTTTCTGCCCAGGAAGCATTGTCCATCCCTGGCACAGGCTGCCTAGGGCCGTGTTGGAGTCCCCCTCTCTGGAAGGATTGAATAGCCATGAAGAGGTGGTGCTGAGGGACATGGTGTAGATGTGACCTGGCAGTGCTGGATTAGCAGCTGGACTTGATGATCTTGAAGGTCCCTCTTCCAACAAAAATGGTTCTGTGATCATGTGGGGAAGGTAAAATCCCATCCAATTGCAGGAGTTTTCAGGGATGCTCTTAAAGTGAAGGGAGAGAGACAGAGTGACCCTGCCTGCAGCCTCCCTGAGGAGAGCAAGCCTCACATGGGCAGCAGCCCTAGGAAAGGTCTTCATTCTTCTTCCCTCACCTTGCTGAGGCTCTGGAGACCAGGGGCAGAATTTGTCATCTAGAATTGACTTGGTTTGGTGTTAACCATCTTTTCTCTTTTCAAATAATGAGTTGTTCCCAGAGGCAAGAGGCTTTTCAGAACTAAAGCTGGTTTTAATTTCTTTCCTGGGCTTATGATACCCAGCTTACAAAAGGATAGACACAAAAGGTCCTTAAAGTGTATTTTATCAGAACAGAGTCTCATAAAAAATGTAACTAGTGAAGAAAAGGTGGTGCAGAACAGCAGGCCCTGAGAGGAGAGGAAGAGTGGCTGCCACTTTGTACATCCATAGCACAGAGGAACGGCAGGTCAGGGGAGGTTCTCTTCCTCTTCTACTCTGCCCTAGTGAGGCTACATCTGGAGCACTGGGGACAGTCCTGGGCTCCCCAGCTCAGGAGAGGCAGGGAGCTACAGGAGAAAGTGCTGCAAAGCTGCTGAGGGGCCTGAAGCATCTCTGTGAGGAGGAAAGGCTGAGAGCCCTGGGGCTGTGAAGCCTGGAGAAGAGCAGCCCCAGAGGGGAGCTGAGCAATGCTCAGCAATGGTTAAAGGGTGGGACAAGAGGATGGAGCCACACTCCTCTCAGTGGTGCCCAGTGACAGGACAAGGGGCAATGGGCACAAACTGGAGGTTCCACCTCCAGGAGGTTCCACCTGAACAGGAGAAGAGATTTCTTTGGTGTGAGAGTGCTGGAGGCCTGGAGCAGGCTGCCCAGAGAGGTTGTGGAGTCTCCTTGTGTGGAAGCTTGCAGACCCAGCTGGCCATTATGATGCTGGGCAAGCTGCTGTGGGTGACCCTGCCTGAGCAGAGGGGGGAGACAAGATGATCTCCAGAAGCTGCTTCCAAGGCCTATCAGGCTGGGTTTCTGAGATTCCATGACAAGAAAAGTTCTCTCCCTGGTGTCAAGCCCTCTCTTGTACCATGTAGCCAGAGAGAGATTTTCATGCTTGCTCACCAGCATGGCTCAGCTTGGCATGGGCTTGGCCACCCTCCCATTCCAATGATTTCATCTATCATTTATTCCAACATTTTCATGTATCAATTGTTCCAGGCTGCCAGCACTGGGACACCTTGCCTGCAGGAGTATCCCTCACCAAAGGGGTTGGAAGGAGAGTGCATTTTGAACACTCACCTCTTTGCAAGGCAGATAGGTCTTTATCTAGCTGGTGTGACTCAGGGAAGATCTTGTGCATGACTTCTATAAACAGGAAATCTAAAAGAAAGGAGGGGAAAATTAATAAAAACCCCAGATCTATCAAAATCCTGCCAGGAAGTGCATGATTTAATGTACATATAACCAAGGGCACTGTGCCAGCTTCTCAGTTGCTGTCACAGCTTTAATGAAAAGTGATTCTAGCATTTGAGAGAACCTCAGGAGCTGTCCCAGCCAAATGCCACCTTGCTATATATTATCTTGTGCTGCACATCGAGGCTTTGGGAGGGTATTGCCCACATCACTTGCTAAAAGGCAGTATTGAGCAATTCCTTATTGTGGAATTAATTCTTAGTTCTTGCATGAAATGTTTGTAGGGAAATTTTCTCTGCATTGCAAAATGATCTGGGATGGGAGGTGGGGAATAAAACCAAAGCATGCAGGGCTACAGGCTGGGGTCAGAGTGGCTGGAGAGTGGCCAGGCAGAAAGGCACCTGGGGGTACTGGTTGATAGTAGGCTGAACACGAGCCTGCAGTGTGCCCAGGTGGCCAAGGAGGCAAATCGCATCCTGGCCTGCATCAGGAACAGTGTGGCTGCAGGAGCAGGGAGGTCATTCTGCCCTGTGCTCAGCACTGGTTAGGCTACACCTTGAGTCCTGTGTCCAGTTCTGGGCCCCTCAGTTTAGGAAAGATGTTGACTTGCTGGAAGGTGTCCAGAGAAAGGCAACAAAGGCTGGGGAGGGGTCTGGAGCACAAGCTCTATGACACCTCATGACAACTAAACCATGGCTCCAAGTGCCACATCCAATCCCTTTTTTGAACACCTCCAGGGATGGTGATTCCACCACCTCCCTGGGCAGCACATTCCAATGGCCAATCTCTCTTTCTGGCAAGAACTTTCTCCTCACCTCCAGCCTAAACCTCCCCTAGCACAGCTTGAGACTGTGTCCTCTTGGTGCTGGTTGCCTGGGAGAAGAGACCAAGCCACACCTGGCTACAACCTCCCTTCAGGGAGTTGCAGAGAGCAAGAAGATCTCCCCTGAGCCTCCTCTTCTCCAGGCTAAGCAACCCCAGCTCTCTCAGCCTCTCCTCACAGGGCTGTGCTCCAGACCCCTCCTCAGCCTCGTTGCCCTTCTCTGGACACCTTCAAGTGTCTCAATGTCCTTCTTAAACTGAGGAGCCCAGAACTGGACACAGGACTCAAGTTGTGGCCTAAGCAGTGCTGAGTCCAGGGGCAGAATGACTTCTCTGCTCTTGCTGGCCACACTATAAGGTGAGGTGGACTTTGGCTCCATCTCCTTTGGAGGGAGCCTGGATCTCCACCAGGTGCTTTCAACACCCACAGGCTCAGGTCAGTGATTTCTGTGTCGCCAGTGGTTTTTGCCACTGTCTGTAGGGCTTGATTGTGATTTTAGTGTACCTTGGCCAGGTGCCTCTTCCCCCTGCCTTGGTGGGACCCTGCTCTGCTGAGAACTGCAGAGTCTTTCTGCTGAGCAGAGCCATTAATTATTTACCTCACCTTCATATAGCAACTTATTGACTACAGCACTGTAAAGTACCCTATTAATGTTTTAAGCATTTCACTTTATTTTAATACAAGTAAAATTATTTAGGGAATGTTCAAATGCTTTATGCTTTGACTAATGAGAAGGAAAAGTGTATGCTGCATCTTATTTTAATTGGCTGTTTACCCTGTCCTGTGGAAATCAGGCATTTATGGTTGCATACTTAATTAGTTATGCCTTCAATCCCTGATGGATATACCTTCAGGTTTTCCAGCTGATGTAGTCATTGAGAGCCATAAATTCATTGTGTCTTACCCAAATCTCCCTGATTAAGTTAATGATCATAGAATCATGGAATTGTCAGGGTTGGAAGGGACCTCAAGGCTCAGCCAGTTCCAACCCCCCTGCCATGGCCAGGGACACCTCGCACTACAGCAGGTTGTACAGAGCCACAGCCAGCCTGGCTGCAGAAACCTCCAGGCATGAGGCTTCCACCACTTCCCTTGGCATGAGGTGATTTTTACCTGGGAACACCAAATAATTCTGGTTTTCAGGCAACTTGGTGCTCACAGAAAGAATCAGTGCCTCTGATGCTGGTGCCTTCGGGTCTCTGAATTAATGCAGCGCTTTAAATTTGGGATAATGTCAATTGACTCAAGTGGTGCAAAACTCAGTCAACCTGAATGGAGTGATGGCTTTGAGGTGCTCTTTTATCTTTGCTAGTGCAGAAATATTCAGCAAGATGATTTTTACACTCTCATAGCTCATTATAGTTGTTTTTATGTGGAATGTCCTGGTGTTGTATGAGGACTTACGGAACGTTTGCAGTATTCCAGCTGTGTCCTGATTTGTCACTGGGATAAAGACATGGAGTGTCCACTTTTGTCCTAACCCATTTATTGCATAGAATCATAGAACTGTTAGGGTTGGAAGGGACCTCAAGGATCATCTAGTTCCAACACCCTTCATGGGCAGGGACACCTCACCCTAGATCAGGTTGCTCCGAGCCACATCCAGCATCACAAATAAGGTCCACAGAGGTGGGTCAAAGGGCTGAGGAGTAAGCTGAATGTTGTTTTAGCCTTCACCTGCCTTGTTGAGGTTTTTCTTAGGAGGAATAATCAGAATTGAATTTCATAGGATCATGAAGGAGCACAGGACCACAGCATGCCAGGTTGGAAGGGACCCCAAGGGTCATCTGATCCCAGCTTTCTAGGCAATAGTATAGCTGAAATGAGCTGGCCCTGCACCCTGGCAAGCTGAGTCTTAGAACTAACCTACATAGGGGAATCCACTGCTTCCCCTGGGAGATGATTCTAACTGTTCTCATGGGGAAGCATTTTCTTCTGGAGTCCAATTGGAATCCACCCAGGAGTGGCCATTAGCCCTTGTCTTTTCCAGGTGGTTTCCATTAAGCTTGGAAAAGACCTCTTAGATCATAGAGCTGCACCATTTCATTTGTGAGAAGCAGCAGAGCAGAGTCTCTAAAAATGCAATCCCTGCTCCTTCTGAGGACAAGCCACGTGCTGCCCCTTGACTTGCAGCAAAACTGGGGTTCAGCTCAATCTGGTTGTTGCTCCCCTTCGTGTTTTCTTGTCTTGTGTCACAGATCTGAAACCTATTGATTACTAAGCCCCTGAGCTAACGCCTGATCCTGGGCAGCTGCAATCCGGAAGCCAGGAGCAGTTTAATGCTGAGAGAGTGTTTCAGGCAAAGTCTTTGACAGACAAGTCATGTAATAAGCTGTAATGTTGTACCAGGGTGGAAAAAAAAAGAAGAGTTGGATGATGACTACAGGAGGGGGGGGAAAAAGAGCTATAAAAGACCAAGCAGCAGATCCTTCCTTATGTATATTTGATCAGCCAGCTGTTGTTGCTTGACTGTCCTTACAATGGTTGTATTTCCTTCTACAGTACAGAACTTCAGGCTTTAATTTGAGAAGTGGCAGATTAGAATGAGTAAGCTTCCAGCCAAAGGATTCAGGTTCAGGAAGAGGATTAAAGCAGAGGAAAGATGCAGACAGCACAGGAAGGGGTTTAGGGTTTCATATTTAATTATGAAAGGAGGTTGTAGCCAGGTGGGGTTGGTCTCTTCTCCCAGGCAACCAGAACAAGAGGACACAGTCTCAAGCTGTGCCAGGGGAAGTTAGGGCTGGAGGTGAGGAGAAAGTTCTTCCCAGAAGGAGGAATTGGCCATGGGATGTGCTGCCCAGGGAGGTGGTGGAGTCCCCATCCCTGGAGGTGTTCAACAAAGGCTTGGATGTGGCACTTGGAGCCATGGTTTAATTGTCAGGAGGTGTTGGGGATTAGGTAATAGGTTGGACTCGATGATCTCTGAGGTCTTGTCCAACCTGGTTGATTCTGTGATTCTATGACTCCCACTGAGATTTCAGTGTGAATTTGATGAGAATACACCCCTGTGATAAAGTCTGAAATAAAAAGCTCCATGGAGCACTTGGAAGAGGAGAAGAGCTCTTTCAGTGCTAGTCATCTAGAATCATGGAATCATTGAGGTAGTCCAAAGGTAAAGCTGAAAAAATCCTGCCCAAAAGAATCAACCTTGACTGCTCCTTTCTTATTTTGCAGCAGGAAAAAGGGTGAGGTCTTGATACCTGTCTTACCAGGAGAGCCTGAGGGAGCTGAGGGCTCTTTAGCTTGGAGAGGAGGAGACTGAGAGGTGACCTCATTCATGCTGATAAAGATGTGCAGGGTGAGTGCCCAGAGGATGGAGCCAGGCTCTGCTCAGGGATGCCCAATGCCAGCGCAAGGGGCAGTGGTGGAAGCTGAGGCATAGGAAGTTCCATGGAAACAGGAGGAAGGCTTTTTAACCTGTGAGAGTGACAGGGCTCTGGAACAGGCTGCCCAGGGGGGTTGTGGAGAATCCCTCCCTGGAGATCCCTCCCTGGAGATATTCAAGTCCTGCCTGGATGCATTCCAGTGTGATCTGCTCTAGGTGACCCTGCTCTGGCAGAGGGGTTGGACTGGATGAGCTTTGGACTGGATGAGCTTTGGACTGGAAGATCTTTCAAGGTGCCTTCCAGCCTCTGAAATTCAGTGGTTCTGTGAAAATACACGCACATAAAAACATTTTCAATTCATAATCACAGAGATAGGGGTTGGAAGGGACCTCTGGGCATCCAGTGCAGCCCTGCTGCCAGATATTTCTGCTTATTTTGTTCACATCTCATTTTCAGGAGTTCTGATCCCTGTTATGCTCCTGGATTCCTTGCTTCCCTGCCTGCATGTTCCACATGCAAATCAAACTGGAAATGCACTAATTGTGCAGGAAGCCTTCCTGAGCTCCTGGGTTGTCCCTCTTTGCTGTTTTCACGTTGGGTAAAAGGCAGAGAGAGGCTTCTGGCTTTCAGCATCCTTCATAAATCATTTTTTACTCACTTGTAAACCTGGTGCAGGATAAAGGCTAACAAGTCTATTACACTGTATTAGCCCAGTGCCAGCAGCTCCTTGTAACAGGTTTAGATGCTGGAGATATCATGGAAAATGAGCCAAGAGGAAAACTGTTACTTCTTGAGAGATGGAACAAAAATAAGCCATGCTGAGCTCTGCTGAGCTTTTGCTTTCCTGGGTTTGTGCTGTTTGAATTTTCTTCCCCCCCTGCTACCCCAGTGCAAGTCTGCTGTTACATGAATCAAGCCTCTTCTCTCTTAATATAGAATAGAATATAGAATGAATATAATGTAATATAATATAATATAATATAATATAATATAATATAATATAATATAATATAATATATAGAATTTATAATATATAGAATTAATATAATATAGCATTATGAGGACAGACTGAGGGAGTTGGGATTGTTCAGTCTGGAGAAGAGCAGGCTCCAAGGAGACCTAATTGTGGCCTTCCAGTATCTGCAGGGGGCTACAAGAAAGCTGGGGAGGGACTTCTGAGGGTGTCAGGGAGGGATAGAACTGGGGGGAATGGAAAAAGAGTAGAAGTGGGAAGATTCAGATCGGATGTCAGGAAGAAGTTCTTCTCCGTGAGGGTGGTGAGAGACTGGCACAGGTTGCCCAGGGAGGTGCTGGAAACCTCATGCCTGGAGGTTTTTGCAGCCAGGCTGGCTGTGGCTGTCATCAACCTGATGTAGTGTGAGGTGTCCCTGCCCATGGCAGGGGTTTGGAACTGGCTGATCCTTGAGGTCCCTTCCAACCCTGACAGTTCTCTGATTCTATTTTTTATACATATATGTATATATTATTACATATTAACATAGAATCATAGAATCAACAAGGTTGGAAAAGACCTCAAAGATCATCAAGTCCAACCTATCACCCAACACCTCCTGACAACTAATCCATGGCTCCAAGTGCCACATCCAAGCCTTTTTTGAACACCTCCAGGGATGGGACTCCACCACCTCCCTGGGCAGCACATTCCAATGGCCAATCTCTCTCTCTGGGATGAACTTCTTCCTAACATCCAGCCTAAACTTGCCCTGGCACAGCTTGAGACTGGTCCCTTTCAGTTTGGCAGCTCTCCAGCCACTCCCACCCCAGCCTGTAGCACTGCATACATTATTATGCATTCTCTATTATTCATTATATATATCAAAATACCTTATTATTGCATATTTGCATACATTATTATATAATCTAGATGAGTCATAATATATACATTAGCTATTATTAGATAATTATATAATATCTGTATATTATCTAATTATACTCCTGAGTGCAGTGGAAGCTGTGTGGGGCCAGAACTTTTCCCCATCTCACCCAGACAATTCCCCTAAAAGCTTTCCTACTTCTATTTTCTCCAAGAAATGTGGAAAAATTGAGCCATAAAGCAAAGCACATATTAGCTATTTTTATCACTTAAGCCATTTTGGGCTAAACTGACTTTTTAGAGATGAAATCCCAGCAATCTAGATAGAGATGGATAAGGGGGGGGGGAAGGCTGTTTCCTATCCCAAGGCTATTCTTTATGTCTTGAGATATCAACAGCCTTATCATTCCTCTTGGGGATGAAGTGGTGCCCTGAAATAAGGGGGGGGAAGAGTGCCTCCAAAGAGTCACAGCCTTATGGCCAAGATGCTAAATCAAGATCAGCAGGACTGTAGCACATGCAGGTAGAGGGACCTCAAGAAGCCACTTACTTCACTTGACCCAGAGACAGGATTAACCACACCACAACTAGCCTTAGAAATTCCCAATTATAGGGATCCCACAGACTTAGAAATAAATTGATTATTGGATTTTCCTGTTAAAAATGTCTTTTTCTTTTTTTTTTTTCTGGTGTTCATCCTTCACCTTCCTCCCAGACATTTTAGTGCCAGAGTGAGGAACCAATTGCCTTTAGTGAAACCTGGCCTCAACAAGCCTGTGCTTCTCTCTTCACACCCCAGAAAAAGCAGGTTTGTCCTTAGAAATGTCATGAAGTTTGACAAAATGAGTAAAATCCTCCACTGAGGACTTGGTGGTGGAGTTGCTGCTTAGGAAATTCAATGGCAACCCTTTGGGGAAGTTCTCGTGGTGTTGCAGAGTTTGAGTAGATCTGGACACCACTTGGGGACATGGTGGAACAGGTATGGATAAGCACAGGATCAGTGGTTCTTGGCTAAGGCCTCAAGCTGAGACTGGGTAGGTTAGAATGGACATTAGGAGAAATATTTCCCCAGCAAGAGTGGTCAGGCACTGGAATGAGCTGCCCGGGGAGGTGGTGGAGTCACCAGCCCTGGATGTGTTTAAAGGTTGTTTGGATGTGGTGCTTGGGGATACAGAACCCTTGTAGAGTAGGGTTCTGGGTTGGTCTTGGTGATCCTGAGGGTCTTTGCCAACCTGAATGTTTCTGTGATTCTGTGGTTCACCACTTCAATTACTGAAATCTTAACAAAGGGGTAAAGAACAGAAATCAATTGGCTGTGAGGACCCTGCCTGGGGAGAAGCAAGCTGGTACTGCAGTGGTACCCATTCTGGGAAGTGGTTGGGTTTATTTTTAACCAGCTACAAGATCTGGAGAGAGTGAAACATTTGAAGATGCTCTCTACTGCCAGCATAGGGCATGGCACATTGAACAGCAACCTTCTGCTCTGTCTAGGAAACTGTGGTTTTACCAGGTAGATTCAGGCAGTCAGATGTATGTGACTTGATGTGGTGCTTGCTTTTTCTGAAGTACATGCTCATTTAATCACAAGAATTTAGAGGGTTTGATGCTTGTGAGCCTCTGAAGTGTATTCAAGTGGGGGCTCTGTACCCTTCTTTGTAAACAGGAGGGCTGAGGGAGCTGGGGGTGTTTAGCCTGTGAGGCTCAGGGGAGACCTTATTGCCCTCTACAACAACCTGAAGAGAGGTTGGTTGTAGCCAGGTGGGGCTAGATCTCTTCTCCCAGGCAAGCAGCACCAGAACAAGAGGACACAGTCTCAAGCTGTGCCAGGGGAAGTTAGGGCTGGACGGTGAGGAGAAAGTTCTTCCCAGAAAGAGGAATTTGCCATTGGAATGTGCTGCCCAGGGAGGTGGTGGAGTCCCCATCCCTGGAGGTGTTGAAAAAAGGCTTGGATGTGGCATTTGGAGCCATGGTTTAGTTGTCAGGAGGTGTTGGGGATCAGGTGATAGGTTGGACTTGATGATCTCTGAGGTCTTTTCCAACCTGGCTGATTCTATGTATGACACTAATTCTTGATTTAGATCTGGATTTGTATAAGCTTATATATACATCAACAACAACAAAATAAATTAAGGGGATCATAGAATCATAGAATTGTCAGGGTTGAAAGGGACCTCAAGGATCAGCCAGTTCCAAACCCCCTGCCATGGGCAGGGACACCTCACACTGCAGCAGGTTGCTCACAGCCACAGCCAGCCTGGCTGCAAACACCTCCAGGCATGAGGCTTCCACCAGCTCCCTGGGCAACCTGTGCCAGTCTCTTACCACCCTCCTGGGGAAGAACTTCTTCCTAACATCCAATCTGAATCCAGTCTGGACACAGAGAGAAACATACATACATATATAAAATTCGATATATTTATACATACAATTATAGATATAAAATCATATATATACATAGAGAGACTATATATTACATATTTCTCATAGAATTATATATATATATAAAAAAACATATATAGCTATACATATCCAAAGGTTTCATTATTCCTAACAGTGCAGAGAGCCATTTCTGTTCATTCCAATGTCATCTTTAGGACCTGTTTTCTGCACCCAGCCATATGGTGCGGTGACGGATGGCTGAGCTGTTTGCCTTGCTCACAGTTTGCCATATATGTGCTGCAGATTTTATGTTTCACATAAAAGGAGATGTCTGGGGGGGTGGGGGGGTGGAGGAGAGCTGCTTGCTGCTGCTTCTCCTGGGGGGATGCATCTGCTGGGACAGCCAGGGAAGGAAGCCTGGAAGAGACAGAGGGAAAAATCCCGAGGGAAAACACTGGTGTGTTGGCAGGAGGGAGCAGGCTCGTGCATATGTGATGGAAAGAAGTGTAGAGTAGAGTAGAGTAGAGTAGAGTAGAGTAGAGTAGAGTAGAGTAGAGTAGAGTAGAGTAGGATAGGGTAGAATAGAATAGAATAGAAAGTAGGATAGAATAAATAGATAGGATAGGATAGGATAGAATAGAATAGAATAGAATAGAATAGAATAGAATAGCACAGAACAGAACAGACTAGAATAGAATTAACCAGGTTGGAAGAGACCTTTGAGATCATCAGGTCCAACCTATCACCCAACACTATCTAAACAACTCAACCATGGCACCAAGTGCCTCACCCAGTCTCTTCCTAAACACCTCCAGGGATGGGGACTCCACCACCTCCCCAGGCAGCACATTCCAATGGCCAATCTCTCTTTCTAGGAAGAACTTCTTCCTCACCTCCAGCCTAAACCTCCCCTGGCACAGCTTGAGACTGTGTCCTCTTGTTCTGGTGCTGCTTGCCTGGGAGAAGAGATAACCCCCACCTAGCTACAACTTCCCTTCAAAGAGAGAACAATAAGGTCACCCCTGAGCCTCCTCTTCTCCAGGCTAAGCAACCCCAGCTCCCTCAGCCTCTCCTCACAGGGCTTGTGTTCCAGATCCCTCCTCGTCTTTGTTGTCCTTCTCTGGACACCTTCCAGTGACTCAACATCTCCCCTAAACTGAGGAGCCCAGAACTGGACACAGGACTCAAGGTGTGGCCTAACCAGTTTAAACAAATGAGTTCAAGCATGGGAGGCTTCATAGAATGGTAGTGGTTGGAAGGGACCTCTGGAGATCAAATCCAACCCCCCTGTCAATGCAGGATTACCTAGTGCAGGTCACACAGGATCACATCCAGATGGGTCTTAAAAGTCTCAGAGTTTCAGAGTTTCAGAGTTTCAGCCAGGGTTGGAAGGGACCACAAGGATCATCTAGTTCCAACCCCCCTGCCATGGGCAGGGACACCTACCCTAGATCAGGCTGGCCAGAGCCTCATCCAGCTGGGCTTAAACACCTCAAGGGACGGGGCCTCAACCACCTCCCTGACAACCATTCCAGGGCTTCACCACCCTCACGGTGAAAAACTTCCTCCTCACATCTAGCCTGAATCTCCCCACCTCCAGCTTCATCCCATTCCCCCTAGTCCTATCACTCCCTGATAGCCTGAGAAGTCCCTCCCCAGCCTTCTTGCAGCCCCCTTCAGATACTGGGATGCCACAATGAGGTCACCTCGGAGCCTTCTCTTCTCCAGACTGAACAGCCCCAACTCCTTCAGTCTGTCCTCATAGGAGAGGTGCTCCAACCCTCTGCTCATCCTCGTGGCCCTTCTCTGGACACCTTCCAGCACCTCCAGATCCCTCTTGGAATACGGGCTCCAGAGAAGGAGAGTCTGCAGCCTCCTTGGGTAACCTGCTCCAGGGCTCCAGCACCGCCACAGCAGTTTTCCTCACGTTGAGGTGGATCTTCCTGCTTTACACACCAGGCCCACTCAGCGAGCGCAGACAGAGCTCCAGCCGAAGGAAAGGAGTGCTTTGTTTATGACAGATTTCTGCTTTTATTCCCAAGGTTCAGGAGTAAATTACTACAAAAAACCCCATGCAGGCAGGAACCAGCAATATGTGCCTCAGCATTATTCATCCAGCAGCTCGGGAGCCGCAGATCAGCCTGGGAAAGACAGCAGCTAAAATACAGGGCTGCTCCAGCCTCTTTGAGGCTGGTGTAAATCAAGAGTAACTTTCAGTGAGAAGCAATGGAGTGTAAAATGGGTGTAAGTGAGAATCAGCACCCGTCTCCTCTACCCTGCACGTCAGCCAAACTATTTGTTTAAGGTGTCTGTAGACACTGCTATCATAAATAGCTTATTTTCCCCCACATTAAACAGATCAAAGGTATCCAGAGGAATTTCCTCTCCTGCCTCAAATAAACATGTAAATTTATTGCCACACAACTTGCAGGAGTCACACCTCCCATCAAATCTGAATCCCAAAATAGTGATTGATTTTTAGTTATTATTTTCTTTCCTTCCCCACCCCCCTACCACCCCCCACCCCCTTCCCCCCCCCTTTCTCTAGCTTTAATAAAAGGCCTGGCAGTGCTCTATGAAAACATGCCTTCCTTTGGGTTGATTGACAGCTTCAATTTTGGGGGATGTATTCTACCTAATGGAATGAATATTGCAGTGCATGAATCAATTATATTTGTTCAGTTGTCAGGTTTGTAAAAGTGAGAGCTGTTTAAATTATATATGATCCAGCTGTCTATATATTTGGCTGCCTTAACAGGCAATGTTGCCATCAAGGCAGTGGGTTTAATGAGGAGCTAATCAGCATACACAGCTCAGAGCTCATCCACTGCTCCTCAGTGAAGCAACAGAGTTTTATCCATGCACCTCAAAATATCATCTTCCCCACTTGAAGATCAGAAGATGAATAAGGCTGATGAAGAGCACTGGCTGCTGTAATTAGCATTGCTGTTCACATTACTGGAATCACTGGTTTGCAGTCATTACTGTTTAGGCTGTCCTAACAGAGCATTTATGCCTTGGAGTTTAGGCAGCATGCTCAAATTGCTCCAATCCCTTAATGATTAATCCTTTAAATGAGCAGTGATTAATACCTTAAGTGATTTCCTGTGGATTCAGGGCACCCAAGAATCATTCTGAGAGCAGATTTTGCAAGGGGTTGGACTCGCTGATCTTCGGAGGTCCCTTGCCAACCCCTAACATCCTGGGAGCCTGTGAAGGGGGTAGGTCTTTGAGGAATCAGGGCTATGGGAAAATAGTCCAACTTCTCTTTGCTTTAATTTCCCCATCTCCTGAGCTTCCTCAGAATTTAGCAGTTTGGTAATCAGCAAATATTTTTTGGTAAAACACAACCTGATGGAACAAGAACTGGTTTCAAAACTCATCAGCCAAACAGACTTAAAGAATTCGGATCACTTACCTCAAGGGAAAGGGGCATCAGATGGGGGTTCTGTAGGAGAAGCCTCCAATGTTTTTATTGATCACCTGGATGATTAAAGAGAAAGCTTTCTATCAGATTTATTAATCTGTAAGGCTTGGGAGGGCAGGTTAGACTTGATATTAGAAAGAGATTCTTTACAGTAAGGGTGGTGAGACACTAGAACAGGCTGCCCCCTCCCTGGAAGTGTTCAATGCCAGTTTGGATAAGGCCTTGAGCAACCTGGTCTAGTGGAAAGTGTCACTATCCATGGCAGGGGGTTGGAGCTAGATCATCTTCCATCCAAACCATTCTCTGAATCTGTGAATGCATGAACTGGGAGTTCTTTGGAGGATTAACTTGAATTTCAGGTGACTGATGAAATGCTGGTGGATGAGAAGCTCAACAGGAGCCAGCAGTGAGCACTTGCAGCACAGAAAGCCAATCACATCCTGGGCTGCAGTAAGAGAAGCAGAACCAGCAGGTCAAGGGAAGTGATTCTCTTCCTCTACTCCACTCTGCAGAGACCCCACCTGGAGCATTGTGTCCAGTTCTGGAGCCTCTGTTACAGGAAGGATCTGGAGGTGCTGGAAGGTGTCCAGGAAGGGCCACAAGGATGATCAAAGGGCAGGAGCTGCTCTGCTATGAGGACAGACTGGGAGTTGGGGCTGTTCAGTCTGGAGAAGAGAAGGCTCCTGAGGAGACCTAATGGTGGCCTTCCAGTATCTGAAGGGGGCTACCAAGAAAGCTGGGGAGGGACTGTTTAGAGTGTCAGGGAGTGATAGGACTGGGGGAAATGCAAACAAAAACTAGAACTGGGTAGATTCAGATTGGATGTTAGGAAGAAGTTCTTCCCATGAGGGTGGTGAGAGCCTGGCACAGGTTGCCCAGGGAGGTGGTGGAAGCCTCATGCCTGGAGGGTTTTGCAGCCAGGCTGGCTGTGGCTGTGAGCAACCTGCTGCAGTGTGAGGTGTCCCTGCCCATGGCAGGGAGGTTGGCACTGGCTGATCCTTGAGGTCCCTTCCAACCCTCATAATTCTATGTACTAAAAAAAACCAACCCAGACTGAAACAGAACAGGGACAAGGGCATTATGGAAAGCAGCATGATATATATATATATATATATAGATTTATTTGTTTTGCAGCTTATGCTAACCATTTTTGTTATGCAAAGAGTGAAACTGGCACAAACAAATCAGCCCAAAGAAACTCTTCCAAGCAGCCAGGTGAGTTCTCAGTTTTGTTATCTCAGATACTTCAGATTTGCAGAGGATTTCAAGAACTGGGCTTGATGGGTGTAAGGTGAATTATTTGTTTGCCTGGCAAGGAAATTTAGAATCACAGAATGTTAGAGGTTGGAAGGGACCTCCAGAGATCATCCAGTCCAACCCCCCTGCCAAAGCAGGATCACCCAGATAGTTCACAAAGGAATGCATCCAGGTGGGCTTGGAAAGTCTCCAGAGAAGGAGACTCCACAACCTCTCTGGGCAGCCTGCTCCAGGGCTCCAGCACCCTCACTGTAAAGAAGTTTCTCCTCATGTTGAGGTGAAACCTTCCATGTTCCAGTTTGTAGCCATTGGTCCTTGTCTTATTACTGCACGCCACTGAAAAGAGCTTGGCCCCCTCCACTTGCCCCCCACCCCTCAGATATTAATAGACATTGATCATATCCCCTCTCATCCTTCTCTTCTCAAGACTAAACAGCCCCAGGGCTCTCAGTCTCTCTTCACAGGGGATGCTCAACTCTCCTAATCATCCTGTGGCCCTCCATTCGACTCTCTCCAGCAGATCCCTGTCTCTCTTGAATTGGGGAGCCCAAAACTGGGCACAATATTCCAGGTGTGGTCTCCCCAGGGCAGAGTAGAAACACCAAGAGAAGTGCTGAATAAGGGAAACTAGCTTGATTTGGGTTGGGTTTGTCAGTATTTTAAAGACACTGCACAGAGGTTCTGATGAGCCTTCTGCAGTGCACTTAATCTGGTACCTGAGCCTTTGTAGGGAGGTAGAAACCCCCTGAGTATAAAATGCAAGTGGTGTTGTCAGCTGGCTTATCTGGAAGAACCTGACCTTTAACCTTTGAGACTGGGAAGTCTCTCTCTGCTTACCAGACCCAATGCCTGTGCAGGCTGTTGTGTGTCTCAGTTCCCCAACGCTGCTTGGAGCAGAGCTGCTCTGCTCACCTGGGGTCTGCAGACAGGAATGCAAAGGGAGCTTTAAGTGATCTAATACCAGAGAAGCGCATAATTTTCTGCTAGGATTCCCACACATTGGAGCTGAAACCAGAAGGAGATATTTCTCTGTACTACACCACAGTGCACTGTGTAACAAGATTGGAGGCAAATATTTTCTTGTCTGCTCAGTATTAAGGAATCAGGCATGGAGGCTGTGAGACTTACCCAGTTTTGGGGAATACAGTATTGTCCTGGTCTGAGCTAGAGCAGAACTAATCCTGGCCAGTGGTGTAACTTCCCAGCTCAGGCTCTGCTCACTGAGGCATCTTCTGAAGTTCAGGGCAGGTTTACAGCCAGAACTGCTTCTAGCAGGCAGAAGTTGACGGCAGAGCTCCTGCCAAGGGATGGGCTGCACAAAGGCTCTGCCTAAGACTTGCTCCTGGGCACACCAAAGGCACTGCCACAGCTTGTGCCACGCCTTGGGGGACAGGAAGGCAGAGGTGGCAGCTGCGGGGAGAAGTGGACAAGGACAGGGGAGCCTCAACTGCCCAGCAAGGGATTGCAGCCCATGGAGGGTATCTTCAGGAGCCAGCTGAGGGATCACCAGGGTCAAGCCCCTTGTTCACTGGCTGGTGTCCCAGGAGGATACCACCTCTCTGAGCAACTTGTTCCAGAGTCTGACCTCTCTCACAGTAAAGAACTGCTTCCTAATCTCTAATCTAAATCTCCCCTCTTTCCGTTTGAAACTGTTGCCCCTTGTACAGCATCCTAGAATGGTTTGATATGCAAGATCTGCCCAATATCAGATCTATACACTATCAGATATACTCTCTGCTCTCTTTCTACTTATAAACAGCTACTTTCCTGAGAAGACAGGGCAGGAAGGTCCATGGCACTGTGCCATCATCTGCTCTCTTCAACTCTGCTGGAAGTCTGAGCAAATGTGCTGTTCTTAGCGCAGGCTGGTGTCTGAATTCCGCCTTGTCTGTGGCCATGAATGTTAATTTGCACACGTGAGGGAATTATGGGACCGATTTCAAAGCTCTTCCTAGACCTCTAGGTGCCTAAGAGAACTGAAGGAATGTTTGTGGAGGAGAAAAATATTCAGCAATGATGCTGAAAAGTGCTTTTTTTCGGGGGGGTGAGGGGTTGATACCAACACTTCTTCACACAGGTTTTGTGTGCTCGCAAGCAGATGAGGAACACAAATCTGCTTTCAGAGCTTGGGTTGTTTTGTTGGTCTTTTTTTTTCCCCCCCCCTCACTGGTGTGATGTTCTTGACAGTATTCTCAGGATATTAATTTGTTACTTTTAATGATAACTCTTGGTCCACATGAGAGCAGACATGCAGCACACACGTATGCACTGCGCTGGCTGGCGTGAAATATTTATGACTCATTATTGGCATGAGGGATTTCTGAAGCCCCTCCACCCCCCCTCCCCCCCCAGAAAAAAATGGGTAGGAGGCAATTTTGTGGAAAATGAAATTATGGAATATTTATTCACCCAGTAAGCTGCCCTGAGTTTCTGTCTCCAGCAGAATTAAGGCAGTTATTTATTCATGAGCTGGTCTCTTATTCTCTGCCTTAAAGAGGAATCACGGCACAGGTTGAACAGGAGGGCTGTTTACAAATTGGCCAGAGAGAGCATTGTTCTCAGTTTGATCTGCAGTGACTAATGAGCAACATGATTTTTAATCATGGGTCTTCCAAGCCTGACAGGCTGACAAGCACGTCCTGCTTGCGCTACGGTCGGCCTGGCATGATGCAGGCAGCTGCGGGTGCCAAGGGGAGAGCAAAAGCAGGGTGAGAAAGATCAATGTGTCAGGAGAGAATAGGACTTTCCTAGCAAGCGAGCTGGGATGCAAACATTTTTCACTTCAGGACTTCCCAGGCGTGGTTTTGTGTGCACAGAAAAGCAAAAACCCCTCGGCTGGGGATGCGGAGGAAAGGGGCGGAAGGAAATCAGTTTGTCTGTGCTAATGAATCGAGGGCCAGCAGTCACCAGGCACAAACAGAGCATGAGATCTCAGGATGGGAAGTTCTTCAGGATGGCTCCTAAGACACCCCAGACTGGATGTCAGGGAAGGCTGGAAGCAAATTGACGTTGACAAAGCTCTTAAATTTTATCTACCCACTCACCAGTAGCTGAGCAGGACAGATGCTCATTCATTCTGCCATCTTCTGCAAAATGGACCGCAGTCACAGCCCAGATTTATCCCCTGCCTCTGCTTCCTTGTGCCAGGCCTCCCCAGGGGAGACCCAGGAGCTCCCTCCCTCCTGCAGTCCTGACTGAGGATGGCACTCATTTTGGCAGCATCCCTGAATGTGACAACCTCAAGGATTTTTCATCTTTGTGTTTCCCTCCCCAGGGTGTGGCAAGAGCAGGAATAGCCTCCTTCATCCCACCCAGATTCCAAGAAGGATTTTCAGAGGTGAAAAATGGGAGAAGGGAGGGCAGGGTAAGGATTATCCTGGGCAGCAAAGCACACCCTCAGCAGGCACAAGTGCCAAGTTCAGCGGGGAGCTTTGGCTTTCCATGCAGTGTGTGTGTGTGTGTGTGTATCTCATCCTGTCTCCCCTGCCCGGCTCTGGAGAAGCTCAGAAGCTCAGCACATGCTGCTGGTAATGCTCAAAGCTTTATTTTCCTTTTCCTACCAATGTATATCTATATGCAATATGGATAATAACTCCTTGAGAAACTCCTTTGTTAAGTCATCACCTGGCAATGTTGGGTTAGTGGTGTCCCTGCCCACGGCAGGGGGGCTGGGACTGGGTGATCCTTGAGGTCCCTTCCAGCCCTAACAATTCTCTGATTCTCTGTGATAATCTTAAAGGTCACTTCCAAAACAAGCCACCAAAAATTCTATGATTCTATCCCATGATTGCTTCTGGAATAAAATGAGGCTCCTTTAACACCCAGTTGTTAGCACAGCCCTTCCAAACAAGTCCTTTTGGCTTGCAAATGCATTTTCATCCACTTTTTTGTTTTCCCCCCTCTAAAGTGGAGATGACCCTGATAGCCCTGGAGTTGTTAACACCTGTTGTGGAGGCAACCTCTTTGAGATCCCTAGAATTTCATCTGAGTTAATTGCTTTGTGCTGAGAATGGAGAAAGTGAGGAATGGATCACCTGCCTTTGACGGGGAAGAAAACCAACCTCCAGGGCTTCTTGAAAGACTTGGGGAGGAGGAGGAAAAGCAGGACTGCTGCATTTTTCTCCTCCTGATGTAGGGCTTGAGTGATACTTTGCATCAGGTATCGACTTGGTTTGCATTGTGATCTGCACGAACCCCATCAGCATGTGCCAAGTGCCGCCAGAGCCCTGCTTCTGCGCTGCCGCCTTTCTGACCACCCATTACAGGGAAGGCTGGGTGCAACATCAGCAAACAAAGGAGAGGGAATAACGACACAGAACGTAGCCAGGAGCCTTTAGAAGACAAAACAAAAGGTGAACCAGCTAAACTATGTGTTTTTAAAGGGACTGGTTTGCCTCCTTTTAGGAGTGCTTGGGTGGCTTTAATGGAGAAGGAGTCTAATGACTTCTGACACGTGTTAATGGTGCATGTCACCCCCTTTCTACTTTCCTAATGACATGGCTAATTTCCAATGGCATGTGTCACATTGCATATATTTGTTAAATATAGGTCACAGGCTAAAAATGTGCATGGTATTAGCAAAATATATACCATAACAATGGCATAGATCAGAAAGCTGCTTCTGGGGGTTTTCTCAAACTCAGTGGCAAAATGCTGTTTTCTTGTGGGTTCTGTTTGTTTGTTTGTTTGTTTGTTTAAAGCCCTGTCTAAAAAGATGGTGGCAAAAAGTTAGGCTTGAAGTGGAGTTGGTATTGATGAGACAGAGGAATTCTTCTTGTTCTTAGAGGTGGTGCCTCTTCCTAGGAAAGCAAGCTGAGAAATGCTGATGCCATGACGTGGTAGTCACTGATTTATGCGGTGTGGCAAAAGCTAGGGACAGCACCTCTGGGGAGAAAAGGGCGACAGGAGAGGCACATTTCAGGCTATCACTGAAAAATGGCTGCTCAGCATTACAGCTGTGACCTTCTGCCACTCAAAGTGTGGGGCTGATATTATTCTTCTTCAGCAAGGAGCACAGGGGGTAAGTGGCCACTTTCCCATAAAAGCCTGTGACAAGAAGGTCCTGGGGAGGTGGCAGGTGACTGTCCCTGGGGTGGCTGTTCTCTCACCGTTGAACTAGTGCCCTGTAGTCAGAGGATGGTGGTCATGCAGTGAGAGGAGTCTTGCACACTGTCTGGTCAAGATGTTTCCAGCACTCAGGTATCATGATTTTGGCTCAAAACAGGACATCTTCTTCGTCTTGTTGAGACTTCTTCCTTTGCAAGTAATGATAATGAATTGAATAAATGTATCTTAGATAGTCACCAGACAGGAGTAGTTTAGGTTATGGGTGGATGGTGTCTTTGATCAGACGTTATGGAATCACAGAATCAAAACTAGGTTTGGGTTGGAAGGGACCTTGATGATCACAGTACATTAGAGGCTGGAAGGGACCTCCAGAGATCATCCAGTCCAACCCCCCCTGCCAAAGCAGGATCACTTAGGGTAGTTCACAAAGGAATGCATCCAGCTGGGCTTGGAAAGTCTCCAGAGAAGGAGACTCCACAACCTCTCTGGGCAGCCTGCTCCAGGGCTCCAGCACCCTCACTGTAACGAAGTTTCTCCTCATGTTGAGGTGAAACCTTCCATGTTCCAGTTTGTAGCCATTGGTCCTTGTCTTATTACTGCACACCACTGAAAAGAGCTTGGCCCCCTCCACCTGCCCCCCACCCCTCAGATATTGATAGACATTAATCAGATCCCCTCTCAGCCTTCTCTTCTCAAGACTAAACAGCCCCAGGGCTCTCAGTCTCTCTTCATAGGGGAGATGCTCAATTCTCCTAATCTATCCTCGTGGCTCTCTGTTGGATTCTCTCCAGCAGGTCTCTCTCTTGAGCTGGGGAGACCAGAACTGGACACAGTATTCCAGCTGTGGTCTTACCAGGGCAGAGTAGAGGGGGAGAAGAACCTCCCTAGCCCTGCTGGACACACTTTTCTAGATGCACCGCAGGATACCATTGGCTCTCTTGGCCACTAGGGCACATTGCTGTCCCGTGGAGAACTTGGTCATCTAGTTCCAAGCCCCTGCCATAGCTTGGGACATCTCCTGCTAGACCAGGTTGCTCATCTTCCTGTATTATTAGAGAAAGATTGTAGTAACTCTTGGGCCAACTAAAGAAAGAAAACAAAGTTGAGAGGCCTTTGCTGCTTGATTTTCACAGCAGTTTTTCTTATGGATGAGTAAAACTGTTAAGGACTGTTCTAACACCACCCTTCCCCGGGGGTAGTACTGGTGTGAGCTGAATGATGCTGTTTGTGTGTGTGTGTGATGTAAAGGGGAGCAAGGTTTGCTTTTGCTAGCTAAGAAAAGACAGATAACCTAATGGACTAACAAGTATCTTGTGAAATGGGGGTGAAAACCAAGTAAAGCAAGCTCTAAAATCCATGTGATGTAGGTAGGTAGGGAAATATGTAGATGTCCAGTTCAGCCAAGCTGTTGTGCTAGTTGGAGCCCATCTAATTCCACTTTAATTTGGTGGCCAATGAAATGAAAGGGTGGAATTGTCTCTGTTGCACACATCTGAGGTGTCAAAGGGCTGCTGTGCTTCTGCTTTGAATCCACCAGAAGTGATGCATCAGGAGAAAAAGGAAAAGAACATCAGCTTTGCCAAGAAACTTCCTCAACTTGCTAACTTTGCTCCAAAAGCATTTGTAAGTCATAAATCCTTTAAATAACAGCCCCCTGCATATCTGATCTACTCCTGCCTGTGAATGCACCACTACTCCAGCTTTGGCAGGCACCTCCTGCTTTCTTCCTCCTGATGATTTTTATGCCTAGCACAGGGATTCAGCTGTGCTCTGCCATCCATCAGCTTCACCGGAGGTGCTCCAGCATTCTCCCCCTCCTCCTGCATCCTCTGCCAGCTCCTCATGTTTGCCCCAGTTGTGAACCTACTGTGGAAAAAAGCATTATTTGGATTTTTTTTCTTCCATGTGTGTGTGCCAGGCTCTGAGAGAGAAATTTGATGACCGAGGATTGCTGCAACAAAGGCAATTAGAAGTCTGCTGCATATGCATTAAACAGACTATATAATCCTAAGCCAAAGATGTGGCTAAGAACAGCCCATGAGGATGCTGAGCTAGAGGAAGCATGACAATAGATAATTTCAAATCCAGCCAAGCCTGAAAGAGGTGTGCTTCCCTCCTGCATGAAGTGAAGAAAGAAAGAGCTACAAAATCCTCTCCCTCGAAGCAATGCTCAATGTTCTCTTTGTCCTGCTCTTAGTCTTACTCCACTCATCGGAGATAACTTCCTTCATCTTCAGGAGCTAACAATAACTAACCAGCCAGAAAAAGAGGAAATGCCTGCACTCTGAGGAGACACTGACTGTCCACTTCAGTCCTGTTCCTGCAGCAGATAACCTCACAGAATCATAGAAGCGATAAGGTTGGAAAGACCTCAGAGATCATCAAGTCCAACCTACTACCTGATACCCAACATCTCCTGGCAACTAAACCATGGCTCCAAGTGCCACATCCAAGCCTTTTTTGAACACCTCCAAGGACTGTGACTCCACCACCTCCCTGGGCAGCACATTCCAATGGCCAATTACTCTTTCTGGGGAGAATTTTCTCCTCACCTCCAGACTAAACTTCCCCTGGTACAGCTTGAGACTGTGTCCTCTTGTTCTGGTGCTGGGTGCCTGGGAGAAGAGACCAACCCCCACCTGGCTACAACCTCCCTTCAGGGAGTTGTAGAGAGCAAGAAGGTCACCCCTGAGCCTCCTCTTCTCCAGGCTAAGCAACCCCAGCTCCCTCAGCCTCTCCTCACAGGGCTGAGCTCCAGACCCCTCCCCAGCCTCATTGCCCTTCTCTGGACACCTTCAAGTGTCTCAATGTCCTTCTTACACTGAGGAGCCCAGAACTGGACACAGGACTCAAGGTGTGTTCTAACCAGTGCTGAGTCCAGGGCAGAATGACTTCCCTGCTCCTGCTGGCCACACTATTTCTGATGTAGGCCAGGATGCCATTGGCTTTTTTGACCCCCTGGGCACACTGCTGGCTCATGTCCAGCTGCTGTCAAGGCTTTTGGATCAGGACCTGAGTTTGTCACTGGCAGGGCACACACCTAGAATACTGGGCTCAGCTTAGGGCCTTTACATGAAAACCATAGATGTGCTGGGGCATGTCCAGAGCAGGGCAACAAGGCTGGGGAAGGGCCTGGAGCGCAGATGTAGTGAGGTGCTGGTTGCCTGGGAGAAGAGACCAACCGCTGTGCAGTTCTTATGTCAGATAATCTTTGGCTTGTGTCAATAATGCAGAAACAGAGAGCATTGCTTTAAGGAAAGAAGATGCAGCAGCAAATTAAATACAGCAAGCAGTGATGCAGCCTGCAAAGAGCCTGGAAAACTTCAGTCTCTGTTTTACTAGGCGCTATCAACAGAAACAAATAAAAAAGGAAATGATTTGTAAAGTTCACATATTGAACTCAGGAAGAAAATCAAAAAGTGCTTTCCCCTGCTGTTCTTTTCAATATTCACTTCATGTTTTATTTGGAAGCTAGATTCATCTCCCCTCTCAAATGTGCTCTGCTTTTATCTTAAGTATTGCTATTTCCATACGAACAAAGAAGGTTTCTTATCAGCATCTTCCGGCTGGACTTCCTAATGCATTTGATTTCCAGCTATTAACCCAGGAGCCCTATATTGGCAATCACTTTGTGGTTTTTAAGACCCCACAGGTTTAGAAGTGCATGGGCATCCTTATAAAGATTATTACTTTATTTTGTACTTAACAATGTCTGTCAATATCCTCTTGGCTCGTGGCTGAGAGATGACTCAAAGGGCAGCAAGTCAGACCTCTGCACACCTGCCTGTTCCCCTTGCACATTTTGCTCTCAGTGAGCCCCACCGAACATGCAGCTTCAACTGTAGCTCACACTGGTTTAGGACAGAACTCTCACCCTGCTCTCTTTTTGCTCTTCAGAAACAGTCACCTGCAGCAAGAGAAGCAGAGGCAACAGGTCGAGGGAGGCGATTCTCCCCCTCTGCTCCGCTCTGGTGAGACCCCACCTGGAATACTGTGTCCAGTTCTGGAGCCCCTGTTACAGGAAGGATCTAGAGGTGCTGGGAGGTGTCCAGAGAAGGGCCACGAGGATGAGCAGAGGACTGGAGCTGCTCTGCTATGAGGACAGACTGGGGGAGTTGGGGCTATTCAGTCTGGAGAGGAGAAGGCTCCAAGGAGACCTGATTGTGGACTCCCAGTATCTGAAGGGGGCTACAGGAAAGCTGGGGAGAGACTTTTTAGGGTGTCAGGGAGGGATAGGACTGGGGGGAATGAAGCAAAACCAGAAATGTGGAGATTCAAACTGGATGTCAGGAAGAAGTTGTTCCCCAGGAGGGTGGTGAGAGGTTGGCACAGGTTGCCCAGGGAGGTGGTGGCAGCCTCCTGCCTGGAGGTTTTGAAGGCCAGGCTGGACGTGGCTGTGAGCAACCTGCTGCAGTGTGAGGTGTCCCTGCCCATGGCAGGGGGGTTGGAACTGGCTGATCCTTGAGGTCTCTTCCAACCCTAATGATTCTAATTATTATAGAATCAGAGATCAGTGGGAGTTGGAAAGGACCTGTGGAGATATTATTGCCTAAACCCCCTGCTAGAGCAGGGTCACCCACAGCAGGGTGCACAGGATTGTAATATCCAGGCAAGAATCACTCCAGACAAGAAGACTCCAAAACCTCTCTGGGCAGCTGCTCCAGGGCTCCAACACCTTCAAAGCAAAGAATTTTCTCTTCATGTTCAGATGAAACCTCCTGGTTACCACTTTGTGCCCACTATTAATGTATCCTCATGAAAAGACTGGAGGTGAGAAGAAAGCTCTTCACAGAAAGAGTAATTGGCCCCTGGAATGTGCTGCCCAGGGGGTGGTGGAGTCACCATCACTGGAGGTGTTCAAAAAAGGCTTGGATGTGGCACTTGGAGCCATGGTTTAGTTAGTCATGAGGTGGTAGGTGTTGGGTAATAGGTTGGACTTGATGATCTCTGAGGTCTTCTCCAACCTGGTTGATTCTCTGATTCTATTACAGTGATCACAAGAATCAGGGCAAACCTTTCTGCAAACCTGTGCTTTTTAGAAACAAAAACTGTTAGATTCATTGAGCAAATTGGGTAGGAAGGGACTCTTGAAGGTCTCAAAGTAGGAAACAGCCTCCTATCAACTGCTTTCTTCTACTCCTAAACTCAAGCAGCCGTGGACCAAAGCAGCTTTGTGTTGTACAAAGTTATTTATCTCCCGAGGCAAGCACACACAGATCCCAAACACACAGATTTGTGCTTGGAGCGAGTCTCTCTGTCTCTATTATTTGATACAAGGGTTTGGATTAAACTTTGGATTGCTTCCCAAAAAATAATCTGAATAATTATTTAGTCAGTCTTGGACTGGAGGCAAATCTTGAAGTTGGACATCAAGTTACCCTCAGGCTTAATTTAGAGTGCACATATCGAAGCAGGCAGGCTTCCAATGAGCTTATTAGTTTTATAGATCTGAGTCCTCTTGGCACAATGTCAGGCATAACACCAAGTTTCACACCTAACAGCATTTCTGGCTTGATGTAGTCAATCAAACCATCATCTGCATTTAAAATTGGAATAAAGCTCTGCATTTTCTCCTCCCCGATCCCTACCTCTGTGCGTCGGTGCCTGGTGCGCAGACCTTGCCTGAACTCCCACTGCACAAGCAGGTGAAGGCTAAACTGTGAAGCAATGGGGGGAAAATATGTGAAACATCTGGAAGTGCTCATAGAATCAACCAGGTTGGAAGAGAGCTCCCAGATCATCCAGTCCAACCCACCACCCAGCCCTATCCAATCAACCAGACCATGGCACTAAGTGCCGCATCCAGGCTCTTCCTGGAGATCTCCAGGGACGGTGACTCCACCACCTCCCCGAGCAGCACATTCCAGTGGCAAATCACTCTCTGTGGAGAACTTCTGCCTAATATCCACCTGAACCTCCCCTGGCACAACTTCAGACTGTGCCCCCTAATTCTGGTGCTGCTTGCCTGGGAGAAGAGACCAACCTCCACCTGGCTACAACCTCCCTTCAGGTTGCAAGAAGGTCTCCCCTGAGCCTCCTCTTCTCCAGGCTAAGCAACCCCAGCTCCCTCAGCCTCTCCTCACAGGCTGTGCTCCAGACCCCTCCCCAGTTTCTTCTCCCTTCTCTGGACACCTTCCAGTACCTCAACATCTCTCTTAAACTGAGGAGCCCAAAACTGGACACAGTACTCAAGGAGTGGCCTAACCAGTGCTGAGTACAGGGGAAGACTAACCTCCCTTGTCCTGCTGGCCACACTGTTCCTGATACAGGACAGGATGCCATTGGCTCTCCTGGCCACCTGGGCACACTGCTGGCTCATTTTCAGCCTACTATCTACCAGCACCCCCAGGTTCCTTTCTGCCTGGCTGGTCTCCAGCCAGTCTGTCCCCAGCCTATAGAGCTGTTTGGGGTTGTTGTGGCCAAAGTGTAGAACCCTGCACTTAGCCTTGTTAACTCTCATCCCATTAGCCTCTGTCCCCCCACCCAGCCTGTCTAGGTCCCCCTGCAGAGCCCTCCTACCCTCCAAGAGATCAACCCCTTCCGCCAGCTTACCGACGATGGACTCCATCCCCTCGTCCAGATCATCAACAAAGATATTGAACAGGATGGGGCCCAGCACTGATCCCTGGGGGGCTCCACTGGTGACTGGCTGCCAGCTGGCAGTGGCACCACTCACCATATTTCCACCAAAAATAAAAAACACCCAAAAAAGCTTTCTCTGCACAGCCCATTACCTTGAAACCACGGGAAGAGTGATTTACTTCCACAGCTGTAAAGTCTGGATGGTGATAAAACCTGATCAAATAAAAGTGCATTGTCTCATCTATGGAGGTTCTGGAAGCAGCCCATCATTATTTATGATCATTTACTGTTATTGCCATTTGCAATAAAAATAAAAGAAAGCATATTCTGGGTTAATTACAGGAAGCCTAATTTACTGTTGTTAAATGTAGGCTGGCCTGTAATTAATGCTGAACTGTAGGAAGCTAAGATCTGGGGGGGGGGGGGGGGGGGGGGGGGAGGGGGGGGAGAAAATTATTACAGCACATGTGATTTCTGTTGCTTTTGGCAACATATTTAGCCAAGACAGCAACCCTGGGTGACTTCACACACCTCATCCTTAAGTTTGTAGTCAGAAGCTGTGTTTGTTGTGCTGAGAAAAACTCCCTTCTGCTGTTCCTCTGAAGCCTACAGTGGTTTCCCCATCCATCCTCACACAGGTCATGGCCATGGGGTTTGGTCCTTTGGGGTTTTAGAATGGAATGGAATGGAATGGAATGGAATGGAATGGAATGGAATGGAATGGAATGGAATGGAATAGACCAGGTTGGAAGAGACCTTCAAGATCATCGCGTCCAACCCATCAACCAATCCAACCCACCTAAACAACTCAGCCATGGCACCAAGCACCCCATCAAGTCTCCTCCTGAACACCTCCAATGGTGCTGACTCCACCACCTCCCTGGGCAGCACATTCCAATGGGCAATCACTCTCTCTGTATAGAAATTCTTCCTAGCATCCAGCCTAAACCTCCCCTGGCACAGCCTGAGACTGTGTCCTCTTGTTCTGGTGCTGCTTGCCTGGGAGAAGAGACCAACCTCTGCCTGGCTACAACCTCCCTTCAGGTAGTTGTAGACAGCAATAAGGTCACCCCTGAGCCTCCTCTTCTCCAGGCTAAACAACCCCAGCTCCCTCAGCCTCTCCTCATAGGGCTTGTGTTCCAGACCCCTCTTCATCTTTGTTGCCCTTCTCTGGACACCTTCCAGTGACTCAACATCTCCCCTAAACTGAGGAGCCCAGAACTGGACACAGGACTCGAGGTGTGGCCTAACCAGTGCAGTGTACAGGGGCAGAATGACCTCCCTGCTCCTGCTGGCCACACTGTTCCTGATGCAGGCCAGGATGCCATTGGCCCTCTTGGCTGCCTGGGCACACTGCAGGCTCATGTTCAGCCTACTATCAACCACTACCCCCAGGTCCCTCTCTGCCTGGCTGCTCCCAGCCACTCTGACCCCAGCCTGTAGCACTGCCTGGGGTTGCTGTGGCCAATGTGCAGCACCTGGCACTTGGATGTGTTCAATCTCATGCCCTTGGCCTCTGCCCATCTGTGCAGCCTGTCAAGGTCCCTCTGCAAAGCCTCTCTGCCCTCCAGCAGATCAACTCCTGCCCCCAGCTTGGTGTCGTCCGCAAACTTACTGCTGATGGACTCGATGCCCTCATCCAGATCATCAATAAAGATGTTAAAGAGCATGGGGCCCAGCACTGATCCTTGGGGCTCACCACTAGTGAGTCTCAAGGGGACTCCCATACCCCTGGAGGAAAGTGCATCCTTCTTGCAGATGGGTGTGAGCCAAGATTTTGTGCTTTTGGTCTCAGTTTCATCAGGTCAGTGTTTCATGTTGAGGCTTTAAGCAATATTCTCACTTGTCTGAGGTGCTCTTTGGAATACTTGGCAGGTTCCACGCTGAAAACTGCCACTGAAGCCTTTGTCTCCACTCCTGTGCTCCCCCCAGGTGTGGGGGGAAATCTACATAGTTTGCTTTGCTGTTGGGAATCAATGGCCTGCCAGAGGTCTCACTCCTGGACTGTTCTAAGGGGATCTTCCAGCAGCATTCCAGTGCTGCAGGAAAGATGGGCAGGCAGTGATAGGACAAGAGGTAATGACTTGAAACTGAAAGAAGGAGATTTAGATTAGATAGTAAGAAGTTCTTCACTGTGAGGGTGGTGAAGCAGTAGAACAGGTTGCCAAGAGAGGTTGTGGATGCCTGATCCCAGTGATTTTGTAAGTAGCAGAGAGTTCTTTTGTTTGCAAAAGACAGTCTAAGATGCTTGAGTCCAACCATCAACCTAACACCACCATGGCCATTAAACCATGTCCCCAAGTGCCATGGCCACACAGTTCTTGAATACCTCCAGGCAAGGGGAATCCACTGGGGCAGCCTGTTCCAGTGCTTGACCTCTCTTTCAGTAAAGATATTTCCGTAATATCCAACCTAAACCTCCCCTGGTGCAACTTGAGGCTGATTCCTCTCTTCCTATCACCTGATAATAGAGAGAAGAGATCTGGGTCGGGGCAAGCCCAAGCACCGATATAGGCTGGGCAGGGACTGGCTTGAGAGCAGCCCTGGAGAAAAGGACCTGGGGGTGCTGGGGGAGGAGAAGCTCAACAGGAGCCAGCAGTGTGCACTTGCAGCACTGAGAGCCAATCACATCCTGGGCTGCAGCAAGAGAAGCAGAGCCAGCAGGGCAGGGAGGTGATTCTCCCTCTCTACTCTGTGCTGAGACCCCACCTGGAGCACTGTGTCCAGTTCTGGAGCCTCTGTTACAGGAAGGATCTGGAGGTGCTGGAAGGTCTCCAGAGAAGGGCCACGAGGATGAGCAGAGGGCTGGAACTCCTCTCCTGTGGAGACAGACTGAGGGAGTTGGGGCTATTCAGTCCAGAGAAGAGAAGGCTCTGAGAAGACCTAATTGTGGCCTTCCAGTATCTGCAGGGGGCTACAAGAAAGCTGGGGAGGGACTTTTGAGGAGTGATAGGAGTGATAGGACTGGGGGGAATGGAACAAACGTAGAACTGGGTAGATTCAGACTGGATGTCAGGAAGAAGTTCTTCTCCATGAGGGTGGTGAGAGCCTGGCACAGGTTGCCCAGGGAGGTGGTGGAAGCCTCATCCCTGGAGGCTTTTGCATCCAGGCTGGATGTGGCTGTGAGCAACCTGCTGCAGTGTGAGGTGTCCCTGGCCATGGCAGGGGGGTTGGAAGTGGCTGATCCTTGAGGTTCCTTCCAACCCTGACCATTCTGTGATTCTATGAGAAGTTCATGTTCTATTTCTGCTGGATTCCTATTAGAAGCCACCAAAAAAAAACCCAAAAAACCCCACTAAAAAACCTCATTTGCCAGGATTTTGGGGTGGGAGCACATGTTTTGCTTTCATCTGTGCTTGCAGGAAAACCCTCCCAAATCCACAGGGCTGGCTGCTGCGCGCAGCTCCTGCCTGGCAGCGAGCAGCTTCCCCTGCGCCAGCTGCGCTGCTGAATATGCTCTCAGTGTGCTGCTGCAAGATTAGTGGACACTTTCCCCAGCCTGTGAACTCCAGATAAATCCCAGAACAGCAGCAGGAAGAAAGCAGCATAAGCTCAAGCAGAAGGTCTCCATTTATTGGAAACCCACGTGCTATATGCTCGAACAGCTCCAGGGTAACAAACTGCTCTACCTGCCTCTCCATACAGGCAAGACCAGAAAAGCAGATGCTGCCCCTGACCTCCACAGCCATGGCATTTGTGTGGCTCTACTGCTCAGCAGCTTTTTGTGCCCCAATTCTATGGCTACATTTATTATTCCTGTTTAATCCCATCACTTGCATAGTCTTGCTAGATGTCTGGGGGAAAAAATAAAAGCTAGATATTTTAGTCTGGAGAAGAGGAGGCTGAGGGGAGACCTTGCTGCTCTCTACAACTCTCTGAAAGGAGGTTGGAGTGAGGTGGGGGTTGGTCTTTTCTGCCTAGTAATAAGGGATAAAATGAGAGAAAATGACCTCAAATTGCACCAGGGGGGAGGTTTAGTTTAGCTATTAGGAACAATTTCCTTCCTGAAAGAGTGGTCAAGCATAGGAACAGGCTGCCCAGGGAGGGCGTGGAGTCACTATCCCTGGAGATGTTCTTGTGTAGACACAGCACTTTGGGACATGGTTTAATGGTTATGATGATGATAGGTCAACAGCTGGACTCAGTGATCTTAAAGGTCTTTTCCAACCAAGACAATTCCATGGTTCTATAAGGTGATTACATATCCTGGCATTTTTCAGGCTCAGTATCATAGAATCACAGAATGGTCAGGGTTGGAAGGGACCTCAAGGATCAGCCACTTCCAACCCCCCTGCCATGGCCAGGGACACCTCACACTACAGCAGGTTGCTCACAGCCACATCCAGCCTGGCTGCAAACATCTCCAGGCATGAGGCTTCTACCACCTCCCTGGGCAACCTGTGCCAGGCTCTCACCACCCTCATGGGGAAGAACTTCTTCCTAACACCCAATCTGAATCTACCTACTTCTAGAATTTTTTTCCATTCCTCCCAGTCCTATCCCTCCCTGACACCCTAAACAGTCCCTCCCCAGCTTTCTTGTAGCCCCCTTCAGATACTGGAAGGCCACAATTAGGTCTCCTCAGAGCCTTCTCTTCTCCAGACTGAATAGCCCCAACTCCTTCAGTCTGTCAACTTTAACATCATAACCTGCTTGACCATGTCAGCATCTGAGACCTGCTAACAATGCAGCCGGTTGCAGAGCAGGGTAAAGACCCAGATCTTCCTGACAGCACTGAAAATGAAACACAGCCTAAGCATGCTGCAGAAGCTCTGTGCTGAGGGCAGAGGTGTGAAAGACAACCACCCTGGCTTGAAGGAGGTTGTTTTGCCATCAAGGTTTCTAAGAGCAATGGAGGTTCTCCAACGTCCCAAACATTTTGCATCATTGTGATGCCAGGGGATATGCTCCAAGCACAGGGAAAAGCTGCAGCACTGGAACTGCTCCAGCACTGGTGTCTGTCAAGCCCTGGGGACAGCAACCCAACAGGGGCCAGGCATGAGATGAAATCCAAGCAGCCCCAGGGCATTGACAAAACTGTTCCTAAACATCCTGAGACATCCCTGGGTGGTTTCAGAGCAGCACTGATGAAACCAGTGACAAGCTAAAGCCCTGAAGGGATCCTCCAGCAAAGAAAGACAGACCAGTCACTTCTGTCTTCCTGCCTCTTGGAAAAACATCTCATCTCAAAGGGAGACATTGGCCCCTCAGGGACAGAGATGGAGAAGACCACCACAGTGCACAGCAAGGATATATAGAAAGGAAATATTTGACTTCAGCCACAGCTGCCAGCGGTCTGCATAACTCAGGCAAAGGAAAGAAAACCAAACCAAAACAAACGAAACCCCGCCAAAACAACAACAAAACCCCAAACCCAAACCAGCAACAAAACCCAAACCAGCAACAAACCCAAACCCAAACCAGCAACAAACCCAAACCCAAAGCAGCAACAAAATCCAAACCCAAACAGCAACAAACCCAAACCAGAAACAAAACCCAAACCCAAACCAGCAACAAAATCCCAAACCCAAACCAGCAACAAACCCAAACCCAAACCAGCAACAAAATCCCAAACCCAAACCAGCAACAACTCCCAAACCCAAAACAGCAACAAACCCAAACCCAAACCAGCAACAAAATCCCAAACCCAAACCAGCAACAAACTCCCAAACCCAAAACAGCAACAGAACCCAAACCCAAAACAGCAACAAACCCCAAACCCAAAACAACAAACCCCAAACCCAAAACAACAAACCCCAAACCCAAAACAGCAACAGAACCCAAACCCAAAACAACAACAAAACCCCAAACCTGAAGCACAACAACAAACCAACAAAACCCCCAAAAACCCCAAGCCTAAACTTTGAGGAACTTTTCAAACCTTTCTCATGGTGAGGCACCTACTCCAGGTCTACACCCCAGGCAGTGTGGGTTTAGTTTGACAGCTTTACTGCTCATCAGATGCTTCTTGCAGGTAAAAAGGATAAACTTGTCCTCCTCCCTGCCTGCGTTGTAGGTTGCATGGGAAAGCAGAGTTGAGCCCAATGTTTTAAAAAGGCTTAGCTGGTTAACCTTTAAAGAGGTTTAAAAGGTCGAGGGAGGTGATTCTCCCCCTCTACTCTGCTCTGCTGAGACCCCACCTGGAGCATTGTGTCCAGTTCTGGAGCCTCTGTTACAGGAAGGGTCTGGAGGTGCTGGAAGGTGTCCAGAGAAGGGCCACGAGGATGAGCAGAGGGCTGGAGCTGCTCTGCTGTGAGGACAGACTGAGGGAGTTGGGGGCTGTTCAGTCTGAAGAAGAGAAGACTCCAAGTAATTGCTAGAACTAGAACTGGGGAGATTCAGATTGGATGTTAGGAAGAAGTTCTTCCCCATGAGGGTGGTGAGAGCCTGGCACAGGCTGCCCAGGGAGGTGGTAGAAGCCTCATGCCTGGAGATGTTTGCAGCCAGGCTGGCTGTGGCTGTGAGCAACCTGCTGTAGTGTGAGGTGTCCCTGGCCATGGCAGGGGGGTTGGAAGTGGCTGAGCCTTGAGCTCCCTTCCAATCCTCACAATTCTATGATTCTAACTGTGAAAAGGAAGAACTTCATCAAGATGGGAACACATTTTGTTTGCTCATTTGTAGTTTTACTCACAGAATCTATTTTAAGCCAAGATACAGTTTGAGGTTTACAGATATTTGTAGCCCATGCCTCAAAGAAAACCTCTTTACTATAGATATGGAAATTAATTGAGTTTTTTTTTATTTGTTTGTTTTCCTTCCCTTTTTTAATTCCTTGCTTTTTTTAGCTAAAGATGAAACAGCAGACTTGAAAGGAATAGAAGTTCATAAGCAAGGGAGAACACTTTGTTAAAGGGCTATTTCCAGCTACTGATGCAGGATTAGAGCTTTGGTGTTCAAAAAGGCTTGGATGTGGCACTTGGAGCCATGGTTTAGTTGTCAGGGGGTGTTAGGTATTAGGTACTAGGTTGGACTTGATCTCTGAGGTCTTTTCTAACCTGGTTGATTCTATGATTCTATGATCAATGCTTTGAGCAACCTTATCTGGTGGAAGGGGTCCCTACCCATGGCAGGGGGGTTGCAAGTAGATGATTTTTAAGGTCCCTTCCAGCCCAAGCCATGCTATTCTATCATTCATCAAAACCTGAGCCATTAAGTGTAGATATCAACAGATCCATATCCTGAGGAGGAGTCCTGGTTTCACTGGGATAAATGGTCTGCAGATCATCAGCATTTTGGAGCCAGCCAAGCTAGATGGCCTGATATGGCTGCAGGTGTATCCCCACACCATAAATGTCCTGCTCAATATAAAGGGGCTCCTCCTGGTTGGGCTCCTCCTTTTCCTTCTCCTCCTGCTCTGCTCCATCCCAGGAGGTTCTCGCTCATCGTTCTGCTCCTGAAGACTGCTATTCTGCTCCTGTGGCTGCTGTTGTGCACTAGGCTGAGTATAACTTTATATACTTCATATTTGCATGAGTCTTAGTATTAGCCTGGCTGGTTTAATGCAGTTGTTTTGGTTTTTTTTCCATTTCAGCCTGTGGGTCTCCTTTCCTTTTGGCTGGAGAGGGCTCATTGGTTGTTAACAGCAACTGTTATAGTTGAGTCCTGGAGTCAGGCTAAATGCAGGCAGCAGGCACAAGGATAGTCATTGCATTTTCAGCATGTGATGAGGTGCACCCTGAAAAGATAGAAAGAAGGCTCTCTTCTTTCAGCCTGCCAGGTGAGATACTTTTTGGCCATTGGAATGTGCTGCCCAGGGAGGTGATGGAGTCACCATCACTGGAGGTGTTTAGGAAGAGACTGGATGAGGCACTTGGTGCCATGGTTTAGTTGATGAGATGGTGTTGGGTGATAGGTTGGACTCAATGATCTCAAAGGTCTTTTCCCACATGGTTAATTCTAGTCTATTCTATCTGCAGCTTACTGAACTTGTGACCTTTTCATTAGGGAAATGTTTTTCAGTCAGCACTGACTCTGATTTGAGTTCTGCTTTGAAGAGGCAATTATTTACTTTATCTACTAGGGACACACGATTCCCACAATGCTCCCCCTTTTTCAGCCAGCCTACAGGGATGTACACGATGAGCCACGCACTGGGACAATGTCTATCACAGAGCACAAGACCCAATTAAATGACTTTTTCCTCCCTTTTGATTTTTTCTAAGGCTTAACAAACAGTCCTGCATTTTGTTTGCTCTTCCATGAGCTCCTTCCTGCAGACTCCTCTTTTTCTTGAATTATTTAGGGCACATATAAAATGTGCAGAGACCATACACTGACTCCTGCTCTGTGAAATAGCCTGGCATCCCAATGTGTAAGTCTATTAAAGTACCAATTAGATAGATGCTTGCTGAAATCAAGTCTATTTCACTACTCTTTTGTTCTCCTAACCATTGATTAGGATAATCAGAATCATAGAATTAGAAGGGACCTTAAACATCATTCAGTTCCAACCCCTGTACCATGGCCAGGGACACCTCACACTACAGCAGGTTGCTCACAGTCAGCCTGGCTGCAAAACCCTCCAGGGATGAGGCTTCCACCACCTCCCTGGGCAACCTGTGCCAGGCTTTCACCACCCTCATGGGGAAGAACTTCCTAACATCCAGTCTGAATCTACCCATTTCTAGTTTTGTTCCATTCCCCCCAGGCCTATCACTCCCTGACACCCTCCCCAAAATCCAATCTCTCTGTATCAATGGAGATAGAGCTCTCCTAAGGAAACATGTGTCATGGAAAAATCTCCTCGAAGCATGGATTCAGCTCTCTTAGCTGCTGACTGAAGCAAGAGCCAGAGGAATCCTCATTAGCTGGGAAAAAACCAGTAGTGACCAGCTTCACTGTTATTAATCCTACTAGCAATGCTATCAGAGAATTTCTTGCTCTCCTTTCACAGATCTCCAAGAGATTCAGCTGACCTTTGAAAATGTACCAAGTTCAGAGCCATACTCATTAAAAATAACAATTCCACTTGGGTGCACCAGACTGTAGGTTTGTTGTGTGTGTGTTGTTTTTTTTTCATCCAACAACTGTGAATTTACTTATTGATGTATTTATTCTAATACCATTCCTCCCTGCCTAGTGCCAGAGACCAGCAACTGCACGGAAGCCCCTGTGCCAGCTATCTGCTGGGTGAAGCCCAGTGCCAGCTGCTTATCATGGGCTGCAGGTAGGGGCAGGGCTGCAGGAGAGCCATGGGAAGTCTATGCTCCTTTCAAGAGTTTAGGGAAGGATTCATAAAGAGATTGCAAGCACAGTAAGATGGCTTGGAGCATAGCATTTGCTGGTGCACTGAAGCTTTTTCAGTTGTGTTTAGTCCATTGTGTCTCTTCTTTCGGGGGGGTTTTGTAGCGTAGATGACTCAGATCTTGCTGTCTGCATGTCTTTGAACACAAGTCTTTTGCAGGGCACTGAAATGCTCTCACTGAGGCTTTCCTCTCGTGGGAACTCCATCAATAGCCTTGCAAGCCAAATGGTTGCCAATCATGGGATTCTTTTGATTGGAAGAGACCTTTCAGATCGTAGGGTCTAACCATTATCCCAGCACTGCCAGCTCACTGCTAAACAGAAGAATACAGAATTAACCAGGTTGGAAAAGGCCTTCGAGCTCATCAAGTCCAACCTATCACCCAACACCATCTAACCAACTAAACCATGGCACCAAGTGCTTCACACAACCTCTTGTTAAACATCTCCAGTGATGGTGACTCCACCACCTCCCTGGGCAGCACATTCCAAGGGCCAATCTCTCTTTCTGGGAAGAATTTCTCCCTAACACCTCCAGGCTAAACCTCCCCTGGCACAGCTTGAGAGTGTGTCATACTTCTGTGTTGAATCACATCTGAAGTAGGTCTTTCAGAGCCCTGGATTGCATGGCACTCAGGCTTTTGCAGCCCATCTCCCAGGTAACACTGTGGCATTCAAATCATGCTGGCTCCATCAGCTTGGATTTATTCCATGCTGCATCTCAGTATGACTCTTACCACTCTTTTGTGCCTTACTGGGATGGAGAGCAAGTGAGTAGAGTTTGTAGATACTGTGAGGTGCCATTTTGGGGGCTGTGGGGTTTATTTTCAGGTCAAATGAGTACATAGAGCTGGGAGAGAATGTTTCTTCTTCCACAGCCTGCCTTCATCTCCCTGGGGATGTTTCTCTCCTGTGGGCATGGCAGCTGCATTTCCAAGAAGTTTGGGCTGCAGAGGAATGCTTTATCCATGCTTTATCTCTTTCTTCTGATACAGCCACAGCCTTGAAAATTGATAATGTCTTAACATTGCCAACTGTCTGGAGAAGGTTTCTGCTAAAGCCCTGCAGATAAGATATCTGAACTCTGGCCAGAATTGATTTGATTTCCCAATCAGTAAGGCACAAATCCCCTGGGACATGCAGCTGATGGTCATGCTTGTTTCCCATGTTCTGAAGCCTCAGATCAGCTCTCGATCACAGCCCAAGGAAACGAGCTCGCTGATTTTAAGCCTCTTTCCAGACACCCAGCTCATCAAGGACACCCTCTCACATCATACCTAAGTTACTCAAGTCCAAACCTACATTTTCAGTAGGTCTTTACAAGATCCCTGTTGCCCTGGCCAGAAGTCTACCACCCCTGTCCTGTTAAGTGCAGTGTGCTCTGTCCAGCTCTTAAATACTGAAGCTGCACAGTTTCAGGGATGCCAATTGCCCCCTTATGTGCAGGAGATCACAGATTCTTTGCCCACTTAAGAAAGTGATCTTCTGGGGGGAGGAAATTTTGCAGAACTTTATCATTGTCTTCATTAGCAACATTTCATATTCTGACTATTAGCAAATACAGGTTTTCCTAGCTGTTCCCCATGGCAAGTATATTCTGGTGGTAAAGGAGGCTGCTGCTTAGGAAGATGAATCATTTCCTCTGTGAAGACAGTGGCTACCAAATTCATGAGGGTTTCCTATTTTCAAAGAATATTGGAGACAACATGCTCTACACAACCAGCTGCAGCTTCCTGGTGGGTTGTTAGTGGGTCAGAGTCATTTCCTTCACCAAAAGTTGCTGCTAAAGGGGGGCTGCAGTCCTGGGGTAAATGATGCATGCTGAAGGGGGCTGCAGTCCTGGGGTAAATGATGCATGCTGAAGGGGGCTGCAGTCCTGGGGTAAATGATGCATGCTGAAGGGGGCTGCACTCCTGGGGTAAATGATGCATGCTGAAGGGGGCTGCAGTCCTGGGGTAAATGATGCATGCTGAAGGGGCTGCAGTCCTGGGGTAAATGATGCATGCTGAAGGGGGCTGCACTCCTGGGGTAAATGATGCATGCTGAAGGGGGCTGCACTCCTGGGGTAAATGATGCAGCTCTTGGCAAGCAAGACTTGGGCACATTACAAAATGAAATCATAGAATCAATAAGGTTGGAAAAGACCTCAGAGATCATCAAGTCCAACCTATTACCGAATCCCCAACACCTCCTGACAACTAAACCATGGCTCCAAGTGCCACATCCAAGCCTCTTTTTGCACACCTTCAGGGAAAGTGACTCCACTACCTCCCTGGGCAGCACATCCCAATGGCCAATCTCTCTTTCTGGGAAGAACTTTCTCCTCACCTCCAGCCTAAACTTCCCCTGGCACAGCTTGAGACTGTGTCCTCTTGTTCTGGTGCTGGTTGCCTGGGAGAAGAGACCAACCCCCACCTAGCTACAACCTCCTTTCAGGTAACTGAAATGCTATCACATGTAAGTGATCAAAATAAAACAGCAATATCATAGTACAGTAGAGGTTGGAAGGGACCTCCAGAGATCTTAGAGTCCAACCCCGCTGCCAGAGCAGGATCACCCAGGGTAGTCTGCACAGAAATGCATCCAGGTAGGTTTTGAAAGCCTTCAGAGAAGGAGACTCCACAACCTCTCTGGGCAGCCTGCCCCAGGGCTCTGTCACCCTCACTGTAAAGAAGTGGTGGAGTCACCATCACTGGAGATGTTTAAGAAGAGCCTGGAAGAGGCACTCAGTGCCATGGTTTAGTTGACGAGATGGTGCTGGATGATAGGTTGGACTGGATGATCTCAAAGGTCTTTTCCAGCCTGGTTAATTCTATTGTATTCTATTCTATTCTTGGCCACAAAGTGCCTCCTCATTCCTGACATTTGCTAGCCCTTCCCAGAGGACACCTTCACCTAGCTCTGTCCTGTTCCTGTGTGCTTTATGTTTTGTTTCCATCCTTTGGCTTCCCAGCTTCCAGAGGGCTATGTTAGCTCCCTGATTTCACAAGTCAACTGATGTGAGAGATGTACATCTCCTGTGTTTTCACCTAACTTCTAATTAGAGCAGCAAGGGTCTAGGTCTTACAACAAAGCCTTAAAAATGACAAGTTGGTTCCCAGTGTGGGACTGAGAGATTTAAATCTTCTCTGGAGGGCGAGTGGAAGCTACCAGTCCAGACATTTGAAGATGAACAGCAGGGAAAAAAAAACCCCACCACATTCACTCAGGTAAGGTACAAGAATTGTGCTGTTATTAATTTTAAAACCTGCAAGGGAACTCCTGTAAAGATAAATTCAGGACAAAAGAGGCCAGCTATCTAACTTTTACAGGTCAGGAAAGCTCTCTTTGGGAGGCAGCAGGAGGATTAGAGATGTCTGGGGAGAGGAAAAAAAAAAAAACCAAGGAAATAAAATAGAGCTGAAGCCTCAAAAGTTTTGGAAATAACCATTTTTAATTGTTTCCCCCTTTTACTTTATTTTGACCTTGCTATTATTTCTCCCCCTGTTGCTTTTCCTTATTAATTTTTAATTGGCAAGCCCAGCTTCTTGTAGCAAAGGCTCAGATCCAGATAGCTGTGATGGTGGTTGTTATTCAGCAGTTCCAAGGTGATATTTTGTGAGGCTGTATCAGAGTTCCTCCTCAAACTTATTCTCTTGCTTCCTCTCAGGCTGCAGCACCAATTCACACTGCTGGGTATCTGGCAGAGGAAATTCTGCTCTGCCACTCCCCATTTCACTCAGCAATGTGCTCTGAGGAAATTCCATAGTACAGAATTCAATTGCAAGGACTCTGAGTAGGGCTTTTTATTTTTAAACTGTAAGGAGAACGTACTGCCCAGGGCAGTGGGGGAGTCCCCATCCCTGGAGGTGTTCAAGGCACTTAAAGACATGGATTAGTGTTGAACCACTTGGTCGAGGCTTGGACTGGATGATCCTTGAGGTCTCTTCCAACCTGATGCATTCTGTGTTTTGCCCTCTGTTTCCCCCCCCCCCCTTATGTCTCCCTGCACAAGATTTCCATTTTAACTAGCTGGGGTAGAACTAATCTATAGCCTGCTAGAATCAGAATCATTTTGGTCAGAAGAGACCTTTGAGATGATCAAGTCCAAGTGACAACCCAACGCTGCCAGGCCACCATTAAAACACCTCCCTCAGCACCATATCTATGCAGCTTTTCAATCCCTTAAGCAATGGAGACTCTGCCACTGCCCTGCACAGCAAGTTCCAGGGCTTCACAACCCTTTTGAGGAGCAATGCTCCTCAGATCCAACCTAAACCTCCCTTGCTGGACTTGAGTCTTAGCCTGGAGAAGAGGAAGCTCAGGGCAGACCTTATTGCTCTCTACAACTACCTGAAGGGAGGTTGTAGCCAGGTGGGGGTTGGTCTCTTCTCCCAGAAGTGTGACAGAACAGGAGGGCACAATCTCAAGCTGTGCCAGGGGAAGTTTAGGCTGGAGGGTAGGAAGAAATTCTTCCCAGCAAGAGAGATTGGCCATTGGAATGTGCTGCCCAGGGAGGTGGTGGAGTCCCCATCCCTGGAAGTGTTTAAGAAGAGCCTGGATGAGGCACTTGGTGCCATGGTTTAGTTGATTAGATGGTGTTGGGTGATAGGTTGGACTTGATGATCGTGAAGGTCTTTTCCAACCTGGTTAATTCTGAATTCTGAGTCTGTTTCCTCTAGTCCTGGTGTTTGTTACTTACAAAGAGAGACCAACACTCAGTGTGCCTTGGCGATGCCTTTGTAATTGACAGGAATCCTCCTAGCTGCTTGTGAGCTCCTGTTACTTGTGATGGCACAAAGGATAGACAATCACAGAATCATTTCAGTTGGAAAACACCTTTAAGATCCTCCTCTTCAGCCATTGCCTAACTCTCTCCTCTTCATCTTTCTATGCAATAATTCAGCTCTGCAATCCCTGATACACGTGGCTTTGTGTGGTATACACTGCCACATAAATAAATAAATAAAGCAAGCAGCATTTCTAGTTAACATCTTGGTTTGAACACCGTCTGCAAACCTGGGCTCGAGGCTCAGCTTTTATCTCTTCTTCTGAGATCTCTGGCTTGGCTCTTGAACTCCTGCTCCCTTCTCTTCAGACGAGGGGCAATATTTCTGCTGACTACCATGGGAACAGGACTGGGCCATTAATGTGTATTTGACATAGAAAAGCAGCCTAATTGAAGTCAAAATGGTTTTAGAGGTCTGGTTGGGTTGGTTTTAATGAGGATTTTTAAAGCTGTCATGTTTCTTTCTCCTTTTTTTTTTTTTTTTTGCCTTTTCTTTTTTCTCCCTTTTCACTCTGGGATTCTTTTTCCTTAACAGCAATGTGAGTTACAAAGTGTTCAACCACTCTTTTGTGTTTTCTCAATGCCACAGACTCTGGGCATCACACAAACTCTAGAAATAAACACAAATGAAAGCCAAGCCCTCTCTCTATCCATTCTTGAACCACACTTCTCCGTGAGCAGGGAGTGCACCTGGCCCAGCCGAATTTTCTTTCACTCCAAACTTCATGCAAAGCAAACACTAATGGAGAGGCAACCTCCATTGCAGAGGGAACGTGCTCTGAAAGAGGGACCTCGACCGGCTGGACAGATGGCTGAGTCCAATGGGATGGCATTCAACAAATCCAAGTGCCAGGGGCTGCACTTTGCCCACAGCAACCCCATGCAGAGCTACAGGCTGGGGTCGGAGTGGCTGAGAGCTGCCAAACAGAGAGGGACCTGGGGGTGCTGATTGACAGCTGCCTAAACATGAGCCAGCAGTGTGCCCAGGTGGCCAAGAAGGCCAATGGCATCCTGGCCTGCATTAGGAATAGTGTGGCCAGCAGGAGCAGGGAAGTCATTGTGCCCCTGTACTCTGCATTGGTTAGGCCACACCTTGAGTCCTGTGTCCAGGGTCTGGGCCCCTCAGTTTAAGAAGGATATTGAGACACTTGAAGGTGTCCAGAGAAGGGCAACAAGGCTGGGGAGAGGCCTTGAGCACAGCCCTATGAGGAGAGGCTGAGGGAGCTGGGGTTGTTTAGCCTGGAGAAGAGGAGGCTCAGGGGAGACCTCATTGCTCTCTACAACTCCCTGAAAGGAGGTTGTAGCCAGGAAGAGGTTGGTCTCTTCTCTATAGCAAGCACCACCAGAACAAGAGGACACAGTCTCAAGCTGCACCAGGGGAAGTTTAGGCTCAAGGTGAGGAGAAAGTTCTTCACTGAGAGAGTCATTCACCATTGGAATGTGCTGCCCAGGGAGGTGGTGGAGTCACCGTCCCTGGAGGTGTTCAAGAGGGGATTGGATGTGGCACTTGGTGCCACGGTCTTGTCCTGAGGTCTGTGGTGACAGGTTGGACTCGATGCTCTTTGAGGTCTCTTCCAACCTTGGTGATACTCTGAAATTCAACTGAGGATGTTTTTTCTTTTTCCAGGTCCACCCTGCAGCAGCAGTGCAGCCTCTAAATGGCACCAGTGGCAACTATTCAACAGCTGAAGCTGCAGCAGCCAAAATTGTACCCTGGGCATCACACAATTAACTCCTGTGGCTGCTTCTAGAGGGTGTTTACACCTGGGAAGAGGACTGAGCCAGGTATGGGCATCCTGGCCCACCTTTCATTTAGCAATATCTATGAGGTTGATTAAAGTTAATAAAGCAAGAAGAGATTTAGCAAATGGAACTTATGTTCAGAGACCGTTTCCGTTGGAACGAATGAACGAGAGATGTGGAGAAGCAATTACAGGAATTTGCTGAAGACCTCCAGGGTGAAATGCACATGGCCACAGCCTGCTGTATGCAAGAAACCAAGTGAGAAGCAGAAGAGAGTTAGCAATAGGATACTGCAATTTTCCAGAAGGAACTGGGAACAGCCTGTGGTAACACCACCAGCGTGCTTATTGCTGTCCACAACTACCTGAAGGGAGGTTGTAGCCACATGGGAGTTGGTTTCTTCTCACAGGCAACCAGCCCCAGAACAAGAAGACACAGTCTCAAGCTCTGCCAGGGGAGGTGTAGTTTGGATGATAGGAAGAAGTTCTTCCTAGAAAGAGAGATTGGCCATTGGAATGTGCTGCTTAGGGAGGTGGTGGAGTCACCATCACTGGAGGTGTTTAGGAAGAGGCTGGATGGGGCGCTTGGTGCCCTGGTTGAATTGATTAGATGGTGTTGGATTCTAGGTTGGACTCAATGATCTCAAAAGTCTTTTCCAACCTGGTCTATTCTATTCTATTCTATTCTATTCTATTCTATTCTATTCTATTCTATTCTATTCTATTCTATTCTATTCTATTCTAACACAGAGCCAATGCAGCACTGTTAGAGAACCAGTTGTAAGCAGGTTGTAAGGGTTGGGAGAGAAATACATGAGTGAAGTATGAGAAGGGTGTTTGCCATTCTGCTGTTCACAGCTGGAGCAGCTCCTTTGGTTGACCAAGGGGTCACCCAGCAGCAGCACCCATTCAGTCAAGGGTGGACTGCACAGGACTTGCTGCATCTTTCATACTTTTGCTGGAATGGCCAAGGGAACTGGAGATATTTAGTTTGGAGAAAAGGAGGCTGAGAGGAGAGGTTTTTGCTCTCTACAACTACCTTAAAGGAGGTTGGAGCCAGGTAACTCTTGGTCTCCTCTCCCTAGTAACAAGGGATAGAACAAGAGCAAATGGCCTCAAGCTGCAGCAGGAGAAGTACAGGTTGGACATTAGAAGAAAATTCATCACCGAAAGGGTTCTCAAAGATTGGAACAGGTTCCCCAGGTGGGTGGTTGAATCTCATCCCTGGACATGTCACAAAGAGGCAGAGATAAGGTGCTGAGGGACGTGGTTTAGAACCGGACTCGGTAGAGGTTGAGAACAGTTGGATTTGACCTCAAAGGTCTTTCCCAGCTGAAATGATTCTATAATTCTCTATAGTTCTAGAGAGAAACAGTAATAAAGTGTTTTAAGCTATAAAGCAATGCTCTCATTAACATTTCACTGCTTTCTGGCTGATCTGGATTACAGCACAGGGGCTCTTGTTTACTCTGATGAACTCTGACTTTGAAAGACTCTGACAGGACTTAGCTGCACTCTTTTAATCTAAGAGTATAACCTGTAATCAATAAGGAAGGCTTTTAAAATCATCAATAATTTATTCAAAATTATTCTGTTTTTTCAGCCTTCCAGGAACACAGTTGGTGATTCAATGTAATTTCAGCATAAATAACATCTTAATTTTACCCTTCTGCAACTGTAATGTTGTTGCTGCACTATGAATTAATACTGAAAAGCTACAATTCATTCTGCTGTATAAAATATTAAAAGCCTGCTAGATGCTGTGGAGTTGTCATCATGTTTATGCCAGTTTGAAGCTAAACAATTTCTGGGGCAGATGTAGATGGCACAGAGCAAGTCTCAGCACACCAGTGTGGATAGCCTGGAGGAAGGGTTCCAGTGCATATTCCCTGTGCTAAGGGAAATTCTGCTTTCATCTGGAAAGTGATGGTGTGGAAGTGAGTTTTATGTGCACTGTCTCTCAGTGATTCCTGTGCAGATGTGCTGAATTTGTAATGCAGTTGTTTTCCTCAACAGCCAGGCTCAGCAGATCCAGCCTAAGGTCTGAGATTCAAGCTGGGTTCACTCGTTTCTCCCGTCATAGAATCACAGCTCGGTGAGGGTTAGAAGCAATCTCTAGGGGAGCATCCAGTCCAACTCCCCTGCTAAAGCAGGGTCACCCACAGCAGCTTGCTCAGGATCACAATGTCCAGATGTGTTTGGAATCTCTCCAGACAAGGAGACTCCACAACCTCTCTGGGCAGCCTGCTCCAGGACTCCAGCACCCTCACCACAAACAAGTTTTGCCTTGTGTTTAGAATCATAGAATCACTAAGGTTGGAAAAGACCTCTAAGACCATCAAGTCCAAGAACTGAAATGCACGTTCCTTCTATGATAAAAATTAGCTTCCTTTGCTCATCTTGCTGGACATTTCATGGAACTATAGAATGGCTTGAGTTGGAAGAGGACTTAAAGATCACCTAGGACTTAAAGATCACCTAGTCCCAGCTCCCTCACCATGGGCCAGGGACACCTTCCACTAGATCAGGATGCTCAAAGCATCATCCAGCCTGGTCTTAAACCCTTCAGGGAGAATATCCTTTGTTTTTCTTCTTGCTTTGTTATCAGTGATGGTTTAATGTGTGAGAAAACTCTTAGACTGTTTGCTAGGTTTGAGCTCAATGAACAACTGCAGAGCTCTAACTGTGTAAGCAGCTTACACCGGAGTACTCCTCGCGCAATCACCGCTCGTTTTGTGCCACTAATTCAAATGGAGGTCAGGAGCCTTTGTGGTTCAACACATAAACTTATAAACAAAAACAAGCACTGAAAACAATATCTGCAGATTTCCATTCTCCAGCACTGATAATGAGACCACTGTTGCGTGCAGAAGGTAATTATTTGCTTTTTAACTCGCCATTGTCTACTTGGTTTGCTTTAACCTGCAAAGCTTCCCACAAGGTTCTCTGCATTATTCTTTCTCTTGTGTGGATCACACAATTAAGTGATAAAGCCATGTTTTTGACATCTGTCTGATTTCCATGACAACAGATTATGAAACCAGGTGTAGTGAGCATGTGAGAGGAGAACCAAGAAAAACCTGATGAAGCTAAATGAAGATTTAATCAATACAAAGAGCGACAACAAAGCAGGGGAAGGAAGCACCTGACAAAGGTATTTCCTTTATAGGAGAAATGTTTTGCTGTTTGCTTTCTGCTATCTAAACATCATAGATAAGAATAACCTGCATCAGTAGCTTTTAAACAAGGCAGAGCCCTGGTTTGGCTTGTGGCCCTCACTAAACAAGTCCTGGGCCCTTCCCTGCAGGAGGGAGAGCAGCAGTGAGGGTAAGCATTGCCCCTTCCTCCAGCCAACATCTGCCCTTCAAGCTAAGCAACAACAGAGCACCATGACTAGCATGCCTGTGTGTAAACCACCAACAATAATCCTTCCTCCTCTTTCTCTTATGAAAAACAGAAGCTATAAAGGAAGGTGAAAGGAGCATGGACACTTTGTCAGGACAAAACAGCTTAATGGGACATATAAGTTTCAAATGCCTACAAGGTCACTTGAGGGTTGAGATGAGGCTGGTTTTTCATGCCTGCTGTCAATTAGACAAAGAAATAAGGCAGCCAGATTGCAGTAAGAGATTTTTAAGAGGGGAAAAACTAGTCTTCAAAATAGTTCAGAAAGTTGACTGCTGGGGGGAAAAAAAAAGGACAAAACAAACAACCACCTAACAAAACAAACAGTCAAACAAAAAGCCCAAACAAAACAACCACCAAGAAAACTAAGGGAAGCTGCAGGCTCTCTATAACAGGGGGACAAGAACAGGTCAGAGAACCACAGAACCATTCAGGTTGGAAATGACCCTCAGGATCGCCAAGTGCAACTCAGAACCCTACTTGACAGGGTTCACCCCTAAACCATATCCCCAAGCACCACATCCAAAACACTTTTAAACACATCCAGGGTTGGTGACTCCACCACCTCCCTGGGCAGCACATTCACTCTTGCTGGGGAAAAAAAATCTTTCCTAATGTCCAGTCTAACCCTCCCCAGTCATAGCTGGAAGCATCTGCCAAGGCAGGATGGGGGGGAGCTGGCTCTCTCTGGGAGCTGGAAATGATTTTGCGGTCTTTCGGAACCTCTCCGTGCTCAATTTTCTCCTGTGTTCAGACCACAAACATTGAAAGCTCCTCAATTCTTCAGCCTAAGTGATTTCAGCTCCAGTAGTTTGCTTGTACCACTTGCTGAAGTTCATAAAGTGTGTCATAACAGGCTAAGCTGGACATCTTGAAGGAGCGCCAGAGAAGGCGAGCGAGGAAAATAACTGTAATCCACAAGCACTTTGAAAAGATGAGGCATAAATAAGTTTTAAAGCCATGAGCACATAGAGAGAGAAATCATGGGAAAAGACCTGACCAGCTGAGCAAAGAACTGGTATTTAGATTTTGTGTCACTACAGCCAAAAGCAGGCAGTGAATACCATAGTATCAGTCAGGGTTGGAAGGGACCACAGGATCATCTAGTTCCAACCCCCCTGCCATGGGCAGGGACACCCCACACTAGATCAGGCTGGCCAGAGCCTCATCCAGCCTGGTCCTAAACACCTCCAGGGATGGGGCCCCCAACCACCTCCCTGGACAACCCATTCCAGGGCTTCACCACTCTCATGGTGAAGAACTTCCTCCTCACACCAGTCTGAAGCTCTCCACCTCCAGCTTCATTCCATTCCCTCTAGTCCTGTCACTGCCTGATAAGGACCAATGGGCAGAGTCCTCTTCCATTCCATTCCATTCCATTCCATTCCATTCCATTCCATTCCATTCCATTCCATTCCATTCCATTCCATTCCATTCCATTCCATTCCATTCCTCCAGAGGTGTTTGATTTTTTGGTTGGTGGTTTTTGTTTTGTGGGTTCTTTTTTTTAAGGGGCATCTTGTATTCACTTGAGTGAATTAATTCTGAATGCACCTGGATTTCCTTCAGGAATTTCTTTCTTAGAGGGGGAAAATAGGTAACAGGCACAAACTTGAAGACAGGATGTACCATCTAAATATGAGGTCACCATTTAAGTCTGTGACCTCATTCATGTTTATAAAGATGTGCAGGGTGAGTGCCGAGAGGATGGAGCCAGGCTCTGCTCAGTGATGCCCAATGAGAGCACTGTGAGTCCTGTGTCCAGTTCTGGGCTCCTCGATTTAAGAAGGACATTGCAAGACTTGAAGGTGTCCAGAGAAGGGCAACGAGGCTGGGGAGGGGTCTGGAGCACAGCCCTGTGAGGAGAGGCTGAGGGAGCTGGGGTTGCTTAGCCTGGAGAAGAGGAGGCTCAGGGGAGACCTTATTGCTCTCTACAACTACCTGAAGGGAGGTTGTAGCCAGGTGGGGGTTGGTCTCTTCTCCCAGGCAAGCAGCACCAGAACAAGAGGACACAGTCTCAAGCTGCACACCAGGGGAGGTTTAGGCTGGAGGTTAGGAAGAAATTCTTCCCAGCAAGAGAGATTGGCCATTGGAATGTGCTGCCCAGGGAGGTGGTGGCATCTCCATTTCTGAAGTCATTCTAAACCCACCTGGATGCCATCCTGTGCAACCTGCTCTAGGTCACAGGATCACAGGAATTTAGGGGTTGGAAGGGACTTCCAAAAATTGAGTCCAATCTCCCTGCCAGTGCAGGAGCATAGAATCCAGCACAGGTCACACAGGAACACATCCAGATGGGTCTTGAAAGACTCCAGAGGAGGAGACTCCACAACCTCTCTGGGCAGCCTGTTCCAGTGGTCTGCAACCCTCACAGTGAAGAAGTTCCTCCTCATGTTGAGGTGGAACTGCCTGTGCTGTAGTTTCCATCCATTGCCCCTTGTCCTGTCCCAGGGCACAGTGAGCAGAGGCTGTCCCTTCCTTCCTGATACCCAGCCCTCAGACATTTATAAACATCTATTAAATCCTTTCATTCTTGTCTTCTCCAGACTAACCAGCCCCAGGTCTTGGTCCAGTCCCTTAATCATCCTTGTAGATGGATGTAGGCTAAACAAAATCAAAGCAGTGCATGAGTTATAATCAGGGGCCTGTTACAGTTGTCTATGACTGTGAAGAAGTTCCTCCTCCTGTTGAGATGACCCTGCTTTAGCAGGGGGTTGGACTAGATGATCTCCCTTTCAACCCCTATGAATCTGTGATTCTGTGCCTGGAAAGCAGCTCTGGAAAGATTAATTCAGTGACTTGCAGCAAAAGCAGCTCTGAGCTTGTGGATGGGAGAAGTGGTCAGGAAGAAATACATGTGAGTCCTGAAACATCTGTCAATAGCCTTAGGAGTTCAATTTGGTGCAGGCAGGGGCATAATAATGCTGGAGGTACTCTTGGGTCTCTGTACATTGCAATATGAATCTTACAGTAGCTCAATTTGTGCTCTTTTTTATGTGTGAGGCATTAAGAGATTTTTAATATACTGGCCCAAGACAAAATGAACCTCAGCAACATCAAAGAGAAAAATTGGCCTTGCACAATAAACAAAGGAATGCACTTATGGCATTCTGCACTGCTCTGGGAAGTTCTGAGGGAGGTCAGCAGAGGTGAAACACAGGTTACATAGCCCTGAAGATTTGTTAGCTGTAGTAAATAATTGTGATTGGGCTAGAGACCAAGAGGTGGAGGTATATGTGCAGCTTGTTGCAACTGGAATGCTAAGGCACTTTCAGAGCATGGGAAAATCAGGCTACACTGCCTGGACAAGTTCTCCATCTGGAACTTAATCTAGATTAAGCTATTGTCTTCTCCATTATGTTGTTGCTGGTCCAACCTCAGCTGAGTCCACTCCTGTGTTTATTTCAATGGTTTTAATTCACCCCCACTATTGGAAAGAGTGAGTACCCCACCTGGAACCTCTTAGCCTGGAGAAGAGGAGGCACAGAGGGGACCTCATCACTCTCTACAACTATGCAAAAGGAAGTTGTAGTCAGGTGGGGGGGGTCACAGAATTTCAGGGGTTGGAAGGGACCTCGAAAGATCATCCAGTGCAACCCCCCTGCCAGAGCAGGATCACCTACACCAGATTGCACAGCAACACATCCAGGTGAGTTTTGATTATCTCCAGAGAGGGTCAGGCTCTTCTCCCAGGCAACCAGTGACAGGACAAGAGGGCATGGCCTGCAGCTGTGCCAGGGGAGGGTTAGGTTGGATATTAGGAAACATTTCCTCACAGCAGGGCTGATTAGGCACTGGGGTGGACTGCCCAGGGAGGTGGTGGAGTCACCATCACTGGGGGTCTTCAAGAAAAGATGGAATGTGACACTTGGTGGCATGGTTTAGCTGCTGTGCTGGTGTTGGGTCATGGGCTGGGCTGATGATCTCAGAAGTCTTTTCCAGCCTCAATAATTCTGTGATTCTGTAAATGTTACCCATGGACATCCCTCCACCCCCTTGGAAACTGTGGACTTATTCTGTACAGCAAGAGGTTTACTCACGGACTGTGACCATCTGTAGCATGTGCTGAACCAAATTAGAGAAGGTCAAAAGCTGAATACTGAAGCAGTAGACTTTGGTAATTTCCTTTCACAGGGCTTCCAATTAGCCATGTTCTAGAGAGAGTCTGGTGCAGGGTGAAGAAAACAAAGCTTTCTCCATACCTCCTCCTCTATCATTGCCACCAGTGTGCTCATAAATATTTTACACTTTTTGGCTGCAAGCTCTTCTCTTTTTTATGTTTGCCCAATAGCTGCTGCAATCAGCTCCTCAACTTGAGGATTAATACTGAAATATTAAAATGCTGAGATGCTCTTCTCTGACTGCTGTCAATGAGCTGCTCCTGCACGCACCAGAGGAAGGAAGCAGCCTTCCAGAGGAGCAAACCCATTCAACAGGGTTAACAGCAAGCCTCAACATTATTTTTGGGTAGCTGGTGTTTTTCATGCAAACTGCATCACAAATGTTATATGGAGTTATAAAGTTAATATAAAAAGCAGATGGAGAGAAATTAAAAGAGATAGTCAAGGGAGAAGAGATGAGATATAAAAATAGATGGAACTGGTGAAGCATGGAAGCTGCAGAAAAGCTGTTCCAGATGCCAGGAGCTACTCCAGAGAGAAGGCTCCTCCCAGCAAAGGGGAGCAGTACCGAAGTGCACTGCACAGTTGAAGGGACTGCCAAAAGCCTTGCATGTTTGCTTCCAAAAGTCAGCCAGTACTATTTCTGCATCCCTCGTTTCTTGCAGATTATCTAGCCAATGTAAAAGCAGCAAATGTATTCACCCTCATGGCAGCAGTCAGACAAAGTTTCACCCCTTACCTCTTAATAGCCTTTCTAGAAAGTAGAGAGAGAGATTTGTCATTCCAAGACTGCAAGCAGAAGCAAAGAAAGGGCTCTGTGTGTGTGTGTGTGTGTGTGAGTGTGTGTGTGAGTGTGTGTGAGTGTGTGAGTGTGTGTGTGAGTGTGTGTGTGTGAGTGTGTGTGTGTGTGTGCATACGTGTTCTGGCATCTGTACTTTGCACCCACAGAAACTCTTTAAGTACTCTTTGCTAAATTAATTAAAGGTCTTGCCACACACCCAAATTTATCTCCTAATCCCCTTTATTATTTGGGATTCCAGTAGTCTGGATGGTTTAGTTTCTGATCTATATCATGCTAACCAGCAGCTCCTGCTATAGGAAACTCTCTCGCTGTACTGCTTCTGGGTGGATCACAGGATGTTAGGGGCTGGAAGGGGCCTCTGGAGATCGAGTCCAACCCTCCCTGCCAGAGCAGGACCATAGAATCTCGTGCAGGTCACACAAGAACACATCCAGACAGGTCTTGAATGTCTCCACAGCAGGAGAAATTTGACTCTATGCTTTCATGTGGATTTTAGCTAGAGTACACTTTTTTTCTTCTTAGAATCATAGAATTGTTTTGTTTGGAAAAGACTTTCAAGATCATTGAATCCAAACAGTATCTAACTCTACCAGGTCTGGTGCTAAACCATGTCCCTCAGCATCATAGCTCTGTCGCTGTGAAACACCTCCAGGGCTGGGGATTCAACCACCTCCCTGGGGAGCCTGTTCCAGTCTTTAAGAACCCTTTCAGTCAAGAAGTTTCTTCTAATATCCAACCTGGTGCACCATGAGGCCATTTCCTCCCACCCTTTCACTTGTTACTAGGGAGAAAAGAACCTGACCTGGCTCCAACTTCCTTTCAGGGAGTTGTAGAGACAACACTCTTGATGCGTTGCCTAAACCAAAGCCACCTCAACAGGTAAATCCATCATGCCATGGGGAATAAAGCTTGAAATAAGAGATATAAATACATGTGTGTGTATATATATATATAATAAAAGCACACACACAACTAAAATCCTTTTTTTTACCATAAGTGGTGAAAAACTCACCTGGATGCATTCCTGTGTGACCCTGCCCTGGCAGGGGGGTTGGACTAGATGATCTTTCAAGGTCCCTTCCAGCCCCTGAAATTCTGTGAATAAGGGTAAAGGAGGAAAATGCATCACTTTGTTAGAACCTCATTGACCATGCTGCTGAATACAACTTTATCAGAGGGAGCAGATGCTGTCTTAACCCCTCAAGGTATCTCTGATAAAGGAGCATTGTCTTTCTCAGTTTGCCAGCAAATATTATCTAATATTTCAATCTCACTATCTAGGTACAAATCCACAGCAGAGTGTTTCTGTCTTCCATGCAGTGAGTCATTAGTCATTGCATTGATGCTTGCTCTCTTGGGACTCTTTGTCACAACATGAGCAGAGTAAATCATATCTGCTTTACAAGTATTTTTACATATGCCATCTATGTTTTGTCTTTCATTTGAGCATTTGCAAAGTTCACAGAATCTCAGCCTGGTAAATGTTGCAAGGGACCTCTGGAGGTCCTCCTGTCCAACCCCCCTGCTAAAGCAGGGTCACCCACAGCAGCTTGCCCAGGAGCACAATGGCCCAACTGGGTTTGGAATCTCTGCAGACAAGGAGAGGTTCTCTCTGGGCAGCCTGCTTCAGGGCTCCAGCACCCTCACAACAAAGTTTCTCCTCCTGTTCAGATGGAACCTCCCGGGTTTCAGTTTCTGCCCATCCCTCCCTGTCCTATCCCTGGGCACCACTGAGGAGAGTCTGGCCCCATCCTCTTTCCCCCACAGGTCCTTTAGTGCTTGTTGAGCATTGCTCAGATCCCCTCTGGGGCTGCTCTTCTCCAGGCTGACAGCCCCAGGGCTCTCAGCCTTTCCTCCTCACAGAGATGCTCCAGTCCTCAGCATTTTTGTAGCCTCAGATGGATTCTCTCCAGTAGTTCCCTGTCTCCTGAAATTGGGAGCCTGGAACTGGCTCCAGTACTCCACATGTGGCCTCACAAGAGCACAGTAGAGGGGAAGGAGATCCTCCCTCAACTTGCTGGTCACACTTGTCTCCATGCAGCCTTCACTGCAGCTCAGGGTGATGACTGGTACAGACCACCTGACTAGAATGGTTAATTTCTAGACTGAATCACAGAATCAGTAAGGTTGGAAAAGACCTCAGAGATCACCAAGTCCAACCTGTAACCCAACACCTCATGACTAACGAAGTCATGGCTTCAAGTGCCACATCCAATCCCCTCTTGAACACCTCCAGGGAGGTGACTCCACCACCTCCCTGGGCAGCACATTCCAATGGCCAATTACTCTTTCTGGGAAGAACTTTCTCTTCCCCTCCAGCCTAAACTTCCTCTGGTGCAACTTGAGACTGTGTCCTCTTGTCCTGGTGCTGCTTGCCTGGGAGAAGGGACCAACCCCCTCCTGGCTACAACCTCCCTTCAGGTAGTTGTAGAGAGCAAGAAGGTCTCTCCTGAGCCTCCTCTTCTCCAGGCTAAGCAACCCCAGCTCCCTCAGCCTCTCCTCACAGGGCTGTGCTCCAGACCTTTCCCCAGCCTCGTTGCCTTTCTCTGGACACCTTCAAGTCTTTCAATGTCCTTCTTAGATTGAGGGGCCCAGAACTGGACACAGGACTCAAGGAAATGTGTTACTTTTTTTTTATTATTTGGTGGGATCCAGAGTGCTTCCCAGAAGACTTTTAGACTGGAGATGCTCCCTACAGCAGTCTCCCCATCAATACAAAGCTCAGGCAAAGTAAGAACATAGCAATTAGATGACATTTGTGGCCATTACCACCAAAGAACAGTATATTAATGATATTAGACAGAACTATTTCCCAGTATTTCCTTAGAAACTCTTGTTGGGTCTACCCATAAATGTCTCATAAAAGCTATAAATATTCAAGAAGGGAAGTCAGTTACATATAAAGACCTCTAATAGGCACCATGAATGAATGCTGAACCGTATAATAGCCAGGCACCTGTGAAAAATGGCAAGTGGATGTGATCTATACATTATATATGAGGCACTTTGCTACAGCTGCAGAGAGTTCTAGCTGTTCAGAGGAGCTAGAAAATTAAAACCAGAGCATACAACAAGAAAATGTCTCTGGCACTCGCGCGGCGCCGCTTCTTACTCAGCCCTCACCACCATAATTAGTTTTTTTGCACAAAATAGATTTATAAGAGCTCATCAATCCGAATAATATGCAAATCCGGGTCTCTTGTGTTTGTTTAACTTCCTACAAGAGACTTAAAATGTTTTGGTGATCAAAGGGAAGTGAATCATTCCAAGAGAAAACGCAACAGGCAGCGCTGGACGCCGAGGTGCCGCTGAGGTAGGTTTCAGCTGTGCTCACGTTCAGCTCATACAATCACGGGATTAGGTAGCACTTCAGAATTTCAGGGGACTCAGTTTTCCTCTCTCCTTCCTCCCTTCGTTCTTCTCCCCCCCCCCCCCCCCCCTTAATCAGCAGCAGCAGAAGCAAAACTCGCTTCAGGTCCTTGGCTCACGTTGCCATCAATACAAATTTGTCACGGGCACTGAGGGAAGCAATTCGTAGCTGCAAAACACATCAGGAAGGGTCTGTGTCCTTTCAGGTGGAGCTGTCTGGCAGAGCTGTCAGATTTACAGGAGACTCGTTCAGAGGGCCTGAACCCGGGCAGCCTTTTTGAGGCTAATGGAGCACCGGTAAATTACACCACCTAAAAATCTGGCAGCTTCAGCCCTGACTGTCCTCAGCAGAAGATTTGCAAGTGATGGACCGCCTGGTGCAAACTCTTTGCCCAGAGGCTGTAATTCATTGCACAAAGGGCTCTGTGCCTTGAAAACGGCATTAAACAAACAGAGGAATGATCTCTCCTGTCAGGCTGGTGTTGTTACAGCATCCTACCTGCCCAGCTCAGGTGGGTGAAGGCACCTGAACCCGAAGCGATGCCACCCGAGGGCTGTGCATTACTCTGCAAAATAACCTTTGAAAAAGAGGAGAAAAAAAACAACAGAGAGTGCATTTTCTTTATTCCTAGTTAATCAAGTTCCTCTCCTTTCTCACAGTGCTGCCTTAGATGGGTTGAGAAAATTGCTGGTGGCTGGAAGCGGCAGTTATGAGGAAGTCTGTTCTCGGCTCTGCAGCAGGATTCTGCTGCTGAGTATAAAATTTCAACTGAAAATCCAGGAAGCACTGTGAAGATTCCTTGTTCCTCTGATCATTTCTGTTAAAGCCTGACATGGTACCTCTTTAAGATGCTTCAGTCACTCATGTTACATGGTAGACTTGAGACACCTGAGATGTCTTTGTGTTCGTACCAGTAGCCAGACAAAAGAGATGTTCCTTCAGCAGGCAGCAGTTTTATAGCTGTGTGATACACAGCCCCTTCTCCACTCCCCATGACAGATGTCTGTCTTCTGGGAAACACCATTCCTGTGATTCCCGTTGAAGATATTCTTGTGCAGCTCTTATTGCACCTGAGCATTGATTGAGTGGGAGAAAAGCTACATCTGTGCCTGAGCATCCCCAGAATTCACTTTAGCTTCAACGAGCTGAGGACCAGCACCTGCTGCTGAGCCTCCCACTTGCTGAAAATTGCTGGAATGGTTTTTATTAACTTGTGTCTTGCAGCCTTTCTCACCTGGTGCTGTGTGATTTTTCAGAGAGGAGATGGATACCACATTTATATGCTTGGGAGGCTTGAGGAGGCAATGTACCAGCATTTGGCTTCCCCGGTGCCACAGCTGGAGGTCACAAACATAAGCCTTTGTGAGAGTACTACTTAATGAGTGACTCTTCTTGAAAAATAAAATATTAATGAATGCATTTACTGAAGATGAAGGCACTGAAGCTGAAAAACCTACACAACAGGGTGTGAACACAGCACTGAGGAAAAAATGGCCTTTAAGATATCTGTATTGTAGGAAGTGATAGCTGGGTGCAAACAGCCCTTGACTTTGTGGTTCTTAAGATACCCTCCAAAACACCAGGCTGTTTTTCACCTTTTGGGGATGAAAGCCTCTCTTCCATTAATGCAGCAATCTGTGGGTCAGGAGTTACCTACAGAAACTTCCCTCAACTGGGGAAAAAGTTGTCACTTTCAGTGCACGGGAATAATTGTCACAGTTGGGCTTTTCCATATGCCCCAGCTACTGGGAGTGGCCCTTTAGCTATTCTTGTTCTCTGTTATTCCTAAGAGATGATTCATCTGCCTTCCTCCCCATCTCAGCAGAAAGACATGCTGCAGTGAAACCTGTTGCCACCAGCCTCTTCTTCAACCACAGAAGCACAGAATTCCCCAGGGATGATCCCCTCTGGAGAAAAAAGGGGGTGGGGGGTGGGGAGAGGGGGGGAATAACACGCTAAAAAAGCCATGAATATTTATCCCTACAGCTCTGCAACAAGAAGAATTTCAATCTCTCGTTCTGTGTCTGTAACTACAGCTAAAAGAGGCAAAAAATTCCCTTCCTGTGACAGTGGGAAGAAAATAAGACCAGTGGAATTCCTTTGGCTCTTGAATTCATCCCAAGATGAAACGCTGTGCATTGGCAAAGCTTGAGGTAACCACTGTGATCATCCCCGGGGTGACACCTGTAGTTAGTTCTTCCCTTGAGGAGTCACCAGGAGCCCAAGGACCAGGCTAGAGCCTTGGCTGGTGTGAATCAGCCTCAATACATCGACTTTGATTCACTGCTTTGATTTATCGCAGCTGAGAATCCGGCTCTGGATGTTAAAGACCGGCCATGAGAAGGGATGTCAAGGCTGCAGAGATATACTCTCCACCATTTGAGTCAAAGTAATGAGCACTCAAGGAGGAACATAAAGAGAACTTGAGTTCTTTTTAAAATTGATGAGTGTCCTTTATCATTCAAACTCCAATGGAAATGAGTGCCTCGAAGATCATCCCGGTGACACAGAAGGCAGCCATGGACTGGCTTTTAATTGTTCTCCAATTTGAGTTTAAAATACAGCACAGGAGCTACGATATTAAAAAGGAAAAGCTTCGTGAAGCTTTGCACGTGTTCCCCAGGGAGGTGGTAGAAGCCCCATCCCTGGAGGATTTTGCAGCCAGGCTGGATGTGGCTGTGAGCAACCTGCTGTAGTGTGAGGTGTCCCTGCCCATGGTAGGGGAGTTGGAACTGCTGATCCTTGAGGTCCCTTCCAACCCTACCAATTCTATGATTCCATAGCAAGCTCATTCATAAGCATTTTTACCTTTGAGGTAAGGGAGACATTTTATGAGTCAAAAAGCCCCCATAATCTACAGAGCTTGCTGTTGGCACCAATCTTTAAGGAAGGGATTATTCCATATATGTGGTTGGTTGTACATCATCGACTTGAAGGGAAGTCCAGGGCTAAAATTAGGCATCTCTCAGTGTCATCATGTTAGGTATCTTTGGATAATTGTTGCTACCCACATGCTTATCCATATGTTTTCCTGTGAAGTATGATTAACTCTCCCCTTCTTCAATACAATGAGCACTTTATGCAGGGAATACATCTTCATGAACAGGAAAAAATTCCAGTGCAACAGCGAAATAAAGCTCCTAATCTTGCCATTCTCCAGGGTACAAATCAGCCCAGTCAACGGCATCAAGGTCTTCGCTTCCATGAGTTGTTTCCAGTGACAGGAGGCCCCCCAGATAAGGCAGGCTGCTCAGAAGCTACCATCTGTCCAGAAAACATAGCCCGGTGCTTTTTAAAGTTTTAAATAGCTATTGTTTTTGAGGCTTTGTATTTTTTCCTCATGCATTAAATCCCCGGGTGTGAACTGCTCGGGGACTCACGTTTGCAGCCTTGCAAGCAACTGGCACAACTCTTCCAAAAAATGGCTGAGAATTAGGAGTTGTGGAAGTGGTGGGGGGGAAAAAACACCACAAAAACCAAACCTTAGTGGCTTTCTTTCAGCAGTAGAACACTGGAGCAATTTGCTTTGTTAAGCCATAGAAAGCTGTGTTTGCACCCCAGCAACGCACAACCCCCTGCTTCAATCCCTCAGCCTCTTGTTTGTGAGGTGCCATCTCCATACCCTCTCTGAGCAACCTACATCCCCACCTGCCCCAATCTTGCCCAAGGTTTACCAGCAGGGAAAACAGCTAAAAATTGCAGTTGTTAGTCACTATTCTCTTCTGGTGAGTCATTAACATCAATTACTAACCACTGCATTGTCAATTAAGACCATCACTTGCTGCTATTCACCGCTAATGTGCTAATTGCCATCAATTTACTGCTTCAATTATGTGGTCATATACTTGCCTCGAGGTATTCTGCTTTGATATAAGGATCGCGAGGAGAAACATCATCTCGGTGATTTATATGCAGGCAAAAGAAACTTGGGAGTGAGTCTGAACATGTTGGAGGGACTTGCAGTATGCTCCTCGTGCAAAATCGCTCTAGCAGGCGGCTGATGGTAAGGCAAGGAGGGGTGGAAAGTGTTTAAACTGAGTATCTGACAATCTTCCTGTTTATTCTTGACCCTTCCACTGACCTGGTGACGCTGTCTCACCTGAGATAGATTCACAGATCTTCTTCCCTCTGTAATCATGGCTATTGCCTAATTACACCTGATTGCTTACCGCGTGTTGTACTTCCTAACGAGCATTGAATTATTAATCTGCTGCCTACTCCATCCCAGCACTCAAAAGGGAAGATGTCTGGTGTCATTGAAACACAGCCTATTGTGCTCCCTTCCAGGAGCAGGATTCAGCACTGTGTCATATTTTCCACTGCAGACACAGCCAAGTTCTCTTTGACAGGTTTTAAATAATATGTTTTTGGTGTGCTTTATCTGACACTAAGCTGCCCTGAAAATAGTAGAGCAAGTCTGCTAGCGAGAATAAAATCAGACAGCCTCCTAAAAGAAAAGATCTGTGTCTCCACCGCCTCTGTTTTTCAGTCCTTAGGCAAATAACCTTGGAGGCTGCATGGAACAGTTTAATTTCTCTGATATTGTTGCTCAGCAATTGAAGGAAACAAAGCAGAGATGCACTTCATTCTATGGCTCTCTGTAGCAAGGGTCTAATGGAAATGATGCATCCTTTCTTTGCAATCTGAGGAAAATTGATTTTGTTTGCATAATAGCGTGATGGGCACTCGATTTGCATGGGAAATGTTGATCTGGGGGGAGGGAGTGGGGTGGGAGGAAGCCTCACCCAAATTACTTCATTAACCTAGAACCCTGTGATTCTTATAAGCCTTCTGCTCAGCAGGTGGAGGTTGTGCTGTAAATGCCTCCCAGCCACGAGTTCTGCTCTCCAGGACGCCGACGTTGAAGGAAGTGCATTGAATGTTCAGGTAGGCTCCCAAAGGGCAGGTGTTGGGGTGGCTGGGAAGGAGGGAGAGGAGAACACGTTGAATGATGCTCTGATGTGACAGTTTTTAGCTGAAACGCTTCTTAAAACGTTTGCCCTGAAGACAAGGGTCTTTAAGCTGAGGTTGGTGGTTATCTTGCTCTTCATAGGGTAGGCTTTAGAGTGACTGTTTGGGTTAGCACAGCTTGCTCTCCCAAGCCCCCTTCCCCCAACACAGATGGGGAAAAAAGGGCCCGGGAGGCAGAGTTGTTATGTGAGATAAGGACAATTTGCTGCTCGATTGCAGGGGTATCAGAGCACACAAAAGAAAGCAGGAAAGAAAATAAGGTACCAGGGTAGGCAGCAGCCCGATAGAACCCAAATCCAGCAGCAGGGAAGGGGAAGCCCAGTCCCTTCTAGTGTGACCACTCGGCTTAAACCGCTCCAGGGACTGGGGGCAAGTTGTTGTTGAGTAATTGTTCTCATGTGTAAAAACTGTTGTCTTATCTCCCCTCTTATGAGAAGTTTCTGTAATACAAGCTGCCATTGCTCTGTGGATTTTGTTCTGTGGCTGGAGAGCAGCCAGGTGGCAGGGGACCTGGGGGTACTGGTTGAGAGTAGGCTGAACATGAGCCAGCAGTGTGCCCAGGTGGCCAAGAAGGCAAATGGCATCCTGGACTGCATCAGGAACAGTGTGGCCAGCAGGAGCAGGGAGGTCATTGTGCCCTGTGCTTAGCACTGGTTAGGCCACTCCTTGAGTCCTGTGTCCAGCTCTGGGCTCTTCAGTTTAGAAAAGATGTTGAGTTGCTGGAAGGTGTCCAGAGAAGGGCAACAAAGCTGGGGAGGGGTCTGGAGCACAGCCCTGTGAGGAGAGGCTGAGGGAGCTGGGGTTGCTTAGCTTGGAGAAGAGGAGGCTCAGAGGAGACCTTATTGCTGTCTACACCTACCTGAAGGGAGGTTGTAGCTAGGTGGGGTTTGGTCTCTTCTCCCAGGCAAGCAGCACCAGAATAAGAGGACACAGTCTCAAGCTGTGCCAGGGGAAGTTTGGGGTGGAGGTGAGGAGAAAGTTCTTTCCAGAAAGAGTAATTGGCCATTGGAATGTGCTGCCTAGGGAGGTGGTGGAGTCACCATCCCTGGAGGTATCTAGGAAGAGTCTAGATGAGGCACTTGGAGCCATGGTTTAGTTGATCAGATGGTGTTGGGTGATAGGTTGGACTCGATGATCTTGAGGGTCTTTTCCAACCTGGCCGATTCTGTATTTCACCTCCACATGCAGAGTTTTGGTGCATTTGTTTGACTGTGTTTAGCTACATGCTTTGGTGCTTACATGTCCAACCTTCACCTCAGCTGATACTTTAATGTTGGAGAGTGTGTATGTGTGTGTGTGTTTGGGAAGGTTTGGCTTGATTTTATTTTTGCTAAGCTTTTATCAGCTCTCTGAATATCTTTTCCTGCTGTACTGCTTGTGAGGGGAGATGCAAATGGCTGGTTTGATGTCTTTGCTTGCTGTTGACTTTCTTCAATCTAATAATAGGATCATAGAAGGCCTTGGGTTCGCAGGGACATTTCAAAGTCATCTATTCCAACCCCCCTTCAGCAAGCAGGGACATCTTTGACTAGATCAAGTTGCTCAGAGCCCTCTTAAGCCTGACCTGGAATATCTCCAGGGATGGGGCCTCTACCCCCTCCCTGGGCAACCACTTCTAGTCTCCTACTATCCTCATAGTAAAGAGCTTCTTCCTAATGTCCAGTCTAGATCTACTCTTCTCTAGTTTGAAACTATAAATCCTTTTCCTAGTGTTACATGCCCTTGCAAATAGTTCCTTCCCAGCCTGCTTTCTTTCTGATGCTGAAGGTGGTTTTCATCTATAAAGGTATCCCAAGCTCAGTGCATTAATGGAGATGTTAATGGAGAGGAATGCTACCAGTATAACAAATTCAGAGGTCTGTTAGATGGATTTGGAGCTGTTTAGGTCAGCTTGAGGAAAACTTGGACAATTGGAAACCAGGTTCCAATAATTTAGAAGTGTTAGGTTGAACATGGTTTTGGCTGCATCACTGCTGAAATGTGGGCTTCACGGGCACTGAGGGCCACAAATTCTGCTTTATTTGTTCTCAATATACAGATTGTTGTAGTTCTTTGTTTTGTGCCTGTTCTGGCACAAAATTTCCTGAAGAGAATAATCCAGCAGAGGCTGCAGATTCTATGCTTTTAATTGCTGCTTATTGAAATCAGTACAATAGAACAGCTAAGAAAATTAGGGTAGTGTGAAGATTTTTTTTTTCTTTCTTTCTGTTATTCTTTTTCCCCTCCCCAAATGTGCTTTCTGTGTCACCATACTTGAAATGTGATTTCTGTGTGTGAGAACTTCATAGTCAAATGGAGGGAGGAGGGGGGAAGTGCTGAATAACAAGGTGGGAAAGAGTTTCACGGTCAAGTCGCTAGGTGCAAGCAATGCATGTCATGGAGGGGTGAAATCCCTCACACAGACACAGCAGCCTCTGCCCATCCAACTCAGCTGGGCAGTGCTAGAAAAGCCATTAACTCCAGAGGGTGTCCTTGCATCAGTTTCAGAGAATCATAGAATTGGTAGGGTTGGAAGGGTCCTCAAGGATCATCTAGTTCAAGCCCCCCTGCCACAGGCAGGGACACCTCACCCCACAGCAGGTTGCTCACAGCCACATCCAGCCTGGCTGCAAAAATCTCCAGGCATGAGGCTTCCACCACCTCCCTGGCAACCTGTGCCAGTGTCTCACCACCCTCACTGGTGGAGAACTTCTTCCTCACATCCAATCTGAATCTACTCATTTCTATGTTTGTTCCAATCCCCCCAGTCCTATCATTACCTGACACCCTAATAGAATCGTAGTTCAGGGTGGTTGGACATACCGTGGTGTGATGGATTGTGTTGGGACATCAGTGCAGACTCTGGAGCCTTCTGGAAGTGCAACATCTGCTGGAGCTTAGAGAGCTAACCCAGATGAGCTTTGCACAGCCACACTGAACTTTCTAGAGCTTTACACAGCCTGTAAAGACTCTGTTGATGCATGAATATCTCCCAGACTTTCCAAACTGCCTGTTTAAAATTTCACTTTCTACAGTCTCTGCTCTCATTTTCTGGCACTGCTGGGCTGGGTTAGTACCTCACATTTTATTTTGGGGCTGAAAGACAGGAGTGACTCGTACACATGGCCGTGAGTGTCTCGGGCTCTGAGGAGTCTACATCTGACAACTGTTTTTCCTTCACAACCTGTTCTCTTTGATCTCACCTCTAAAAGCAAACCCTAAAAAACAACAAGGCATCTGCTTCCAAAACCTCTTCCTACAGTGCCCTATGAGCACTTTGACAGTGAACAGCAGCTCGCTGCCTGCTTGCTCACGTTGCTTTTTAAAGCTCCTGAAAGCCTCTATGTGAAACGGGGACGTGTCAGCTTCCCAACCCTTCAGAGAGCCCACTGGGTACTCCAGTGTGTATGTGCAGCTGAGGAGTTCTCAGAACACTCTGTAAAGTATAACCTCACAGCCATAAGGACAGGAGAGAAGCATGCTGTGTATGAAAACTTAGACATAAACTCTTCCAAGTTAACTGCCAGGAGTGATGAGGGAAGTGGAACTAGGACAGCTGTGGAGAGGTTTCTTAATGGTCACAGTGTTGGCACCTGGTCTTAATGAGCCAGAATTGTGTCCAGGTGGGCAAGAAAGCCAGCCCTCTCCTGTCTTGCATCAGAAATAGTGTTGCCAGCAGGAAGAAGGCAGTGAGTGTCCCCATGTACGCAGCACTGGTGAGATGGCACCTTGAGTACCGGCTTCAGTTTTGGGGCCTTCTCTACAAGCAACACCCTGAAGTGCTGGAGCAGGTCTAGAGAAAGGCAACAAAGCTGAAAAGAGATTGGAGTGAGGTGAGGATCGGTCTGTTTTCCTGAGTAGCAAGGGACAGGACTTGATGGGGTGCTTGGTGCCATGGTGTGACCGGTTGAGGCTATGCCTTTAAGAAAGAGACAGTTGCTGAACACTCTGGCTGAATGTTTTTGATGTTTAAACAAAACCAAGATAGTCTAAATTCATTGGTAGATTGTAGAATGCAATTTTAAGTTTGGGCTCTGTTAGTTCAGTCTGGTCTGGGTTCAGGCTGTGTGCAGTCTGTGTTTCTCTGTCCTGTGGGCTGGATGGCTTCTCTCTTTCTGAAGCAGGAGTGACCTTGGTTAACAAAGCTAACCAGATAAGAAAACTAACTCTTGCATGCACTTTTGAGCTGACAGAATTTTTCTTCCTTAATTGCCTTTCTCTCTCTCTCTCTCTCTCTCTCTAACCCTTTTTGGGAGAACAGGGGAGGTGGGGAGGGAGAGAGGGGTGTTCAGGGAACCCCCCTGGCCAGCTGGAGGGGAAAGGCTTTGTCTGCATTGTGTTCATTGCTGTGTATTTGTGTATCTATTGTAAATATTGTATATTTGTGTACATATTCATTGCATTCCACCTCTGCCTGTAAATAGGGCTTTCATCTGCTTTTCTGACTGAGCTAGCTGTGGTTTCTTTCCTTGTGTGTGGGGAGGGAACTTTCTCACCCCACCACACATGGTCTAGTTGTTTAGGTGGGTTGGATTGGTTGATGGGTTGGATGTGATGATCTTGAAGGTCTCTTTCAACCTGGTGTATTGTATTGGCAAGAGGGTATGGCCTCAGGCTGCATCAGGGGAAGTTTGGATTGGATATGAGGGAAAATGTCTTTCCTGAATGAGGGGTCAGGCATTGGAAGGCTGCCCAGGGAAGTGGTGGAGTCACCACCCCTGGAGGTGTTCAAATAAGGTGTAGACACAGCACTTTGGGACATAGTTTGATGGCCATGGTGGTATTTGGTGGATAATTAGACTTGATGATCTTGGAGGTCTTTTCCAAACAATGCTTCTGTTCTGTGACTCAAGTAATGGCACTTCCATGGTCATGAGACATGAAATGGTTGTTAAGAATCCAGCCATGGTGGGGCTCAGTGTTCACTCTGCCATGGGAATGAGGCAGAGGTGTAAAGCACAGGGGGGAAAACAAAGGAGTTTTCAGAGCCTTGGTGCATGCATGCAGGGGAATTGCAGCCAGGCCAGGCAGCTGGGTGTGTTTTAACGTGACAAGCCTGAAGAAGAATAATGGTGGGCTTCCTACCTCGATTTCCCAGCTGTAAACTCCTACTCCAGATGTAAACAGCTAAGCTTAAAGACCTTCTCCTTTCCTTTCCATTCTGGTTGTTGCAGGTCCCCACCTGCATGCCAATTAATGTGCTGATTTATCTTAACTGCAGCTATAAAAGTAGTGATCCTCCTTTATTAATGACAGGGAAGAGGAGAAATAAACAGCCCATAAATTACATTAGCATTGGATGCACAGATGGAAACTGTTGGGTAGATCTCTAAGGACAAAGACAAAAGGCTGGTGTGGTTTGGAAGGAACTTGAAGGTTTTTGGGTGGTTAAGGAAAAGAGTAATAAAGAATTGCCCAAGTGCAAGTTGGTTTGGGGGTTTGGTGGGGTACTCCTTGTGCTGGAGAAGGAGGGATTTAACCCTTTCCTTTCTCCTTGATTTACTCTAGTCCTAGGAATTATTTGAATGACTTGAATACCTGCTTGGTGGGTTTGCTTTGGGGCTTTTTATTTTCCTTTTGAAAACTTCCATCCAGCTTTATTATTTAGGTAGGTAATACCACAAATACAGATGGCATTTACCCTTGCCTTGTTTCCTCTCAATCTGTTCTCTTTTCTGGGTTAATACCTTCTCCCACTCTGCTCCTCTATTTCAATGTGGTGTTTAAAAATAAAATGGCAGGTTTCTCTTTGCTTTTCCCCTGTCTCTCCTTCTCTCTGTTCACATCTATCTTTTGACTTTGTTACCTTTGGCTCACCTCATCTGCCCACACAGAAGGCTTTTTTTGTTTGTTTGGCAGATTTTCTGTTCAACTTTCCCTAAAACTCCCAGAGAGTTGTTTTGAAGAACGAGCTCCATGTTTTCAACCCCAGGCACAAATCCAGGCTGGGCAGTAATGGCTGGAGAGCAGCCCTGAGGAGAGAGACTTGGGGGTGCTGGTGGATGAGAAGCTCAACAGGAGCTCTCAATGTGCACTTGCAGCATGGAAAGCCAATCAGGTCCTGGGCTGCATCAAGAGAAGTGTGGCCAGCAGGTCAAGGGAGGGGATTCTCCCCCTCTACTCAGCTCTGGTGAGACCCCACCCAGAGTACTGCCTCCAGTTCTGGAGCCCCTATTCCAAGAGGGATCTGGAGGTGCTGGAAGGTGTCCAGAGAAGGGTCACGAGGATGATCAGAGGGCTGGAGCACCTCTCCTGTGAGGACAGACTGAGGGAGTTGGGGCTGTTCAGTCTGGAGAAGAGAAGGTGACCTAATTGTGGCCTTCCAGTATCTGAAGGGGGCCTCCAAGAAGGCTGGGGAGGGACTTCTCAGGACATCAGGTAGTGATAGGACTAGGGGGAATGGAATGAAGCTGGAGGTGGGGAGATTCAGGCTGGACATGAGGAGGAAGTTCTTCCCCATGAGAGTGGTGAAGCCCTGGAATGGGTTGTCCAGGGAGGTGGTTGAGGCCTCATCCCTGGAGGTGTTTAAGCCCAGGCTGGATGAGGCTCTAGCCAGGCTGATCTAGTGTAGGGTGTCCCTGCCCATGGCAGGGGGGTTGGAACTAGATGATCCTTGTGGTCCCTTCCAACCCTGACTGATACTCTGATACTACGATTCATCCTTTCAGAAACGGCTTTCCTTCTTCAGAAGTGTGATGAGAAAAGAGAAGACAAGTGAGGAGTTAAGGGAAAGGAGTAGGACAGGAGCTTGGGGGTGGGGGGGAGGGGGAAATGGAACTGTGCATTTTAGGTTTGGTTTCTGCCTATGAGGATGGCACTGGGTCTGTTTTTCTCTATTACAATTGAAGTTTTGAGTTTGGAGATTCATGCATGAACTAAAAATTGGCAGCGGGGTGGGGGGAGCAAAATAATTGGTTTAGTGAAATCTGAAGAAAGCTCTAACAAAGAAATGGTGTGGGGAGGGGTGGTGGTGAGTTGCTCTGGAAGAGAACTTCTTTTTCTTTTAAAAACAAAATTATTTAGTAACAGTATTTTCTTTTAAAATGGGAAGGGGGAAAAAAAAGGCACCTCAAGGAGAAAATATCGTTAATATTGTTCACGGTGCAGAGGCTAAAATATAGCGCTCTGAAAGCAGAAATGAAACTCTTCTGCCTTCCTCCAAACATCATACTTCATGTTGGAAGTGCTCCAAAAGCAATCATCTTGGGCTTTCGAACAGGCCTGATTTATTTTCTTCCTCTGAAGGCATTCCTTAAGCCAGGCTCTGTTTTGAATACTCCCAGCTTCCCTAATAATGCTCCAGTTGGGTTTCCAACCAAGAGAGGAAAAGCACCAAATTAATTATCTAGTTGTGCAATTGTGAAGCTTCCCTGTCCCATTGAACAACAGCAACAACGCAAAAGGAGGTTTGTGCCAGGCTCTCCTGTCATTTGCAAACTTTTTGTCACATTTTGTCACAGCAGGGATCAATATTTGCCATGGTGCCAACGCACCAGCTCCATATGCTGCCTCTTTTATTAGTGCCTTCCACAGAGGGTATGGCAAAGAACCCACTGTGGTGCTACTGCTGCTGTCCCTCAGGAGAGGTTAGTGCCATGGAGCTGCACAGAGGGAGCTGGGCTCCTGCGGAGGCATGCATGGCGATGTTTCTGTCGGTAGAAAAGGCAACCAGCAGCTTCACTATGGGTGGTTGGGGGGGGGGGGGGGATGGCGACTTGCCTTTTATTTCAGCAGGAATTGGATGGGTGTTTGGGTGTTTAACACCACTCCAACGGTTTTTGCAGGCTGATTAATCCATGAAAAGCTGGTAATTATCTGAGCGTTTCCCCCTGGACTTCTTAGCATGTGTTGGTGTCTGGCTCTCTCTTTCTAGCATATGCTATCCATTCCCCAGATCTCTTGCAAACCAAGAGAAGATGCCTTCTGCAGAGTCAGGCTCTTGCCTGTGCAGCGTGGTCTTTGTTTGTTGTGTCATTCATCAAGTGGCAGGGGTAGAAACGCCATGGCAACACAATGCTGCGCTTACGGCTAATGAAGTGTGGCTCTGATTAGCAGAGAGCGTATACTAATTAAAGGCAGCTCCCCAGTTTCATCTCTGGCTGCATAAGGAGAAAGGAGACATGCACTAGGTGCAGTGGTGGAGCAAGCTTGTCACTTGAGGAAATGTGTGGAAGGAAACCTATTGGTAGGAAACCAACGTGAGTTTATGATGAGCAGCTGAGGGAACTGGGGTTGTCTAGGCTAGGGAAGAGAAGGCTGAGGGGAGACCTCACTGCTCTCTGCAAGTCCCTGAATGGAGACAGCTGGGGGTTGGTCTCTTCTCCTTAGTGTCAGGTGATAGAATGAGAGGAAAGGCCTCAAGCTGCACCAGGGGAGGTTTAGGTTGGATGTTAGGAAGCCTCTCTTTCCTGAAAGAGTGGCTGGGCATTGGAACAGGCTGCCCAGAGAGCTGCTGGAGTTGCCATCCTTGGAGGTGTTCAAGAAATGTGTGGGTGTGGCACTTCAGGACATGGTTTAATAGCCATGCTAGACTTAGGTTGATGGTTGGACTTGATAATCTTAGAGGTCTTCCCCAGTGAAACTATTCTATGACTGCACAATTCTATCAAGCACCATCATGAAACAATTCTTTTTTGAGAACCCCAAATGAATCACAAATGCTTCCCTTGACCTGACAAGTCTTTGATACCATTATGTTCCTGACCAAGGTGCCACTGAGACAAAGACTTCATAAAGCAGGTGACACAATCTGGCCTGTTGAAGGGCAGACCTGGTGGCTATTTGTGTTGGTTTGATTGGTGCACATTGGTTTAGTTAATGTGATTTGCCAACTGCAGCTACTTTCTTGTACTGAAGCCACTTTGGAATCTGAGATGTTTATGTTCTGGCAAAGCTAACTTATTTTTTCCTGACAACAAATGAAGCTCAGTCAGTCCTTTTATCACAAGGAAAGAAATAGTCTCTTCCTTAGACCGCTTCAGTGATCTCCTGCTTTTTACTCCTAGAAAATTAATTCAAGAGATGATTAACTCTAAAATCCTTTTGGGTTTTTGTTTGCTTTGGTAACCAGGGTCTGGTTTGTTGTTTTGGTTTGGGTTTTTTTGTCTTTTGGGGCTAGTTGGTTGTTAGGTGGCTGTGTTTTGGTGGGGTTTTGTTTCTTTTCTGTTGTATCCCCTGTGCCTCTCAGTACTGCAGTGTGGACAGGCTTGGCTTCCCAGGCCACCAACAAGGCAACCTGACACATCCAGCCCTGGTGAGCTCCTAGGAAGGGCTTTCCTATCTTGGTTTGTCATGATATTTCACTTCTCTCTCATGCATCAGGATTTCCCTGGGAGCTGAGGACGCGATTTGAATAGCAGCTTTCCCAGAAACAAGCTGAAAACAGTGGTTGATACAATGCTGAAAAGAGCCATTGCCTCTTATTGCAGCAACATCACACCATGGTATCTCTGTCACTCACCTCTCACTTTTTTACTCACATCTTAGTTTTCCTTCTTAAAGAAGCCAGACAGCCACAAAGAGTCAAAGCCAGCAGCTGACTGCCTCACCTCAAGACATTTTGGAAAGCTGTTTGTCTTGGAAGTCCTCCTTCTGAGGAATGAGGCTTAGCCCTTCCATGGCAGAGGAAAGAAGTTATCATGGTTCTATTAGACTGGAAGGCAGGATCTCACCAAGTCCTTGCTTCCCCCTGTGATTTTTGTGGTTGCAAGTGGAAAAGCTAAGGGTTGCAATAAGTTTTCCCCCTTGTATGGTGTAGTATCCCACTCTCAGATGGTGTTCGCCATCATTTCATCCTACCTAGGCAGTACAGTGCTTACCCCAAAGCAGTCAGCCGGCGGTCTGGGGCTCTCTGACCTCACCAAATCCCTTCAGGGGAGATTATTCTGCAACAGTCATCTGGCAAATGGAGCCAAGCCCGTTCATTGCCTCAACAAACAGGAAAGCACATTGTCTGTGCCGTATTAGACCGATTTGATACCATCATTTAAGCAACTGGAGACGCAGATATGGAAGAATACACGCAGACAGAAAATTAAATTGTATAGATCATGATCATCTCAGGGTTGATTAAATGAAATGAGAGTGCATTTCCTCTTTCATACAGAAAGAGGCTTAACATTTAAAAAAAAAAAAAAGCAGCCCCCTAATCTTTTCCAAGATAAAGTTCATTAACACAATGATTATTCATTTGGCTTTTATAATGATACTGCTGCTTAATCACCAGAACATTTCTTCCTGTGCTCTAGGAGAACCAGCAGGAAGCATCTGAAAAGACAGAGCTGGTGCTAATGCAGCAGCAGCCAGAATGGAAATCTCAGCTCTTTTCATTTTGAAAGTGGCATCTTATTCCTGCTCAGGTTTCTAAAAGCCTGCCCGTGGAACAGCGTGAGCTTTAAACCCAACATGAAATTTATACTGCAGCGAAGCCTCAGGTTTCCTGTTTCTACACAGTTAACATCTAAGTTTCCTCCTGGGTCCATTTCCATTATTTATTATATTATTTGCCTGGAGTAGGACCCTGGAGAAACATTGTAATCAGGAACTGAGGCTGTGCTGGGAGAAATACACCGTAGTCACTCCAGACTTGGTATGGCCTCTTGAGTTTATAATCCTAATAAACCAGGCAAACAGTAATAGAGATGGATAAACAAATGCTGGAGGTAGCTGTCTGATTAATTACTTCCTTTTGCTGCACTTTTGAGTCCCCACTTCATGTTCCTGTGACAGTTCCAAGCAAATCTCCTGTGCTCAGCTCTCTGTGTCAGTTGGAAACCCCAGGGTCAATCCCATGTTCCCTTCTGTCACCTGCTGAGTTGATCTTGCAGTTAACCATTGCTTCTCATTGGCATCCTTTGTGGCTATCTTCCTTCATCTTTCTCTCCTTGGAGCTTCCCCCAGCACTGATGGACTGGCCCATACAGGTCCAGGACTGGCCCTCTGGCATCAGGGTCAAGTTGGTCTCCCACTGGCACTTCAGATGCCACTGAGCAATGTCAAGTTCTCTTCCTTCCATGACAATGTTACAGGGTAGTGCTTGGAACACTTTACTCTTATTTTTTTTTTACCCCCTGAATTGTTTTATTTTCCTCTAAGAAGCTGAGACGCAAAAGGAAGTAGTTGGGGATGCTCCCAAAGGAAGAGGAAAGAATTTGGAGAGCAAGTTCAGGGGATGTTTAGGATCTCTTTACGTTGTAAACATAGGGCAGAACAGGATCACCCCATGACCAGAAATCAGCAAAGACTTCCAGGCATCAGCAGAAGAGTCCACAGAAATCCTGTGCTCTTCAGCCTGCTGCTCACAACTGTTTCTCTGTTTATTTTTACATCTGCAAGAGCGGGAAGCGCTGAAAACGACCAATTCCTGCCCACAGAATTGTCCACTGGGACGAGAAAACTGGAACACACATCCCAGTAACTCCATCTGTGCACGTATGGAGGAGACTGAAATCAAAGGGCGGTTGTCTGAGCCCACATGACTTTAACAAAGATGTCAATTCTTACTGAACAGCCTGGCTGCAGCCCTGGTGTGCCCCAAGCAGCAATACAGGATCCCTTCTGCTTGCTCTCCTGTGAAACTTCTCTCTTTGTTTTTTGTGGCAAGCAACATCTCATGCCACCACGAGCTTGTGCCCCTGATTAGCACAAAGAGTTTCTGCTGGGTTGTTCATTACCTACACGGTGCTAACGCAGGAAGCAGCAGATAAAATTGCTGCCTCTCAGACTTGTTTCCCCTCTTCTTTCCGAGAGGAGCTATTAGAGTCAATATGCCCAAGAAGGGGGGATTAGGAAGTGGTTTGTTTTGCCTCCAAGTTTCTTGAGGAATTCACATTCTGTTTGTGCTATCCCCTCGTAATTACAGGCTGTGTCTCTCCGTGTTCTTGCTCCCTGGGGATAATTTTATGGCTGTACTCAGTAGGGACAGTAAGTGCCTTTGTTTTTCTGTACCTGCTCATTGCAGCGGTGAGAAAGCTGGATGAAAACAATTAAGGGAAATGTAACAACACTCTTCTGCTCTAATTGGGGCTGTCATAATCCAAATTAGCCTATAAAAACACTCTCACAAGTGATCTGGTATTGAAGTCCACAAAGATGGGTAAGCCTGAAAGCACGGCTTCCCATCCCAACTACGTGCTGCCAGACAAATCTGGTTTGGAGTACCTGGGAAGGTCATGTTTAGCATTTGGGCTTGGGAGGCACAGGAGAATCTTGGAGATCTGCTGCAGACACTTTCCATAAGTTGGGCCAAATCTTTTGTGGGATTGGTGATGATTTTCAAGTGCCTTCTAGATGCAATGAAATGGAGCAAAGTCTGGTTTGGGTTGGAAGGGGCGTTTAAAGGTCATCTAGTCTGACCCTTCTGCAGAGAGCAGGAATATCTTCAACTAGGTCATGTTGCCCAGAGCCCTGTCCAACCTCATCTGGAATGTTTCCAGGAATGGAGCATCCAAACGTTTAGTCCTTCCTGCTGCTGCTGTTATGGGGGGTTGTGACATGGACTCTGAGGTTGTTAATGCCTTCAAGCTCTGAGGGAAGGGTTTCAGTTGAGCATTGACTTGCAGAAGTCTCTTCTGATTCACTTCCTCAGCAAGGGGTGCACAGAGCCATCTGTGAGAGGTCTGCTCAGAGTCATGAAGTATCTAGGGCTGATGAAACTTGTGTACATAGCATGGAGTCCAACTGAATGGTGATCTAAGCTGTGGGTATTGAGGTCATGACTTGTTGGATGTCCTTGTTTAGCTTTATGTTGGTAGAACTCTTGTGTGAGCGTGAACTGAGGCTACCTAACACTTGGGACTGAAGCATTCCTGGAGATGTCAAAAGCAAACCATTCCTGAGGCTGCCAAGGCAGAGTTTGGTCATCTCTGGGAAAAGCAGCAGTATCAATGAGAGATCAGGGAGTGCTGTTTTGGATTAGCCTCCGAAAATAAGGGCTGAGTGGAATTTAGTACTTCAGTATGGAACAGCATTTCCCTGCCCTCAGGGCACTCTTAAGAATAAATACATTGGAGACTAAGGGGATGTTGTGCCATTAAGGACCATTAGAAGCAGCTGACATCTACTGTCACACAGTGCATTGTTTCAGAGGGTTTGGTGGATTATTTTATCCTTCATATTTTCTTTCTTTTTCTTTCAAAATCTCTGCCTCTTTCTTTTCATTTCCCTCTCAGATCCTTCGGCATCCACCTCCTAGAATAGCCACAGGAATGTGACAGTGTTTTTTAAATGAAGATAAGAGATGTGTGAACAGCTCTCTCTTTCTTCTCCCTTTACAGTCACACAGAAAGAACATTAAAAGGATTTACTACAGGTCATTGTTTCCACATTTAATTATGTCGTTATTTGTTTGAACCGATTGAAGTGCAAGAATCGCCCATCACAGGCTCTGGGCTCTCCTTGCTATTAATTAAACCCAGAGTGAGCTATACAATTAAAGTGAATTCAAGAAAAGAGTGAGAAGCTCGACAGTAAATACCCAAACCACAATGCCTGAAGAATAATTGAAGTCACCAAAGTCAGGTACTGGGACACAGGCTCAGCTGTGAGTGCAGGATGAATCACACAATGTTAGAGGTTGGAAGGGACTTCCAGAGGTTGAGTCCAACCCTCCTGCCAGAGCAGGATCACCCAGGGCAGTCTGCACAGGAAAGCATCCAGGTGGGTTTGGAAAGTCTCCAGAGAAGGGAACTCCACAACCTCTCTGGGCAGCCTGCTCCAGGGCTCTGTCACCCTTGTTGTAAAGAAGTTTCTCCTCATGTTGAGGTGAAACCTTCTATGTTCCAGTTTGTATCCAGTGGTCCTTGGCTTATTACTGTGCACCACCCAAAAGAGCTTGGCCTCCCCCACTTGATACCAGATATTTATAGACACTGATCAGATCCCCTCTCAGTCTTCTCTTCTCAAGACTAATAGCCCCAGGGCTCTCAGTCTCTTTTCATAGGTGAGATGCTCAAGTCCCCTAATCATCCTCATGGCTCTCCATTGGACTCTCTCCAGCAGATCCTTGCCTCTCTTGAACTAGGGAGACCAAACTAAGCACAGTATTGCAGGTATGGTCTCACCAGGGCAGAGTAGAGGGGATAAACACCTCCCTAGACTTGCTGGATACACTTTTCTTATTGCACCCCAGGATACCATTTGCCCTCATGGCCACTGGGGCGCATTGCTGTCCTATGGAGAACTTGCTGTCTGTTAGGACTCCAAGATCTTTCTCCATGAAGGCACTTGACCTGCTTCCTTCAGGGCAGGATTGCCCAGCCCTTCCAGTAGGGAAGCACCAAACCGCAACCGTTCTTCAAATCAAATGATCTGCTCTCAGCTTCAAGGAGAATTTTGCTCACAGGCAACTTTCCTTCCCAAGACAGCTCTTCTGTAGCTCTTAGAGCATAAACAGCCCTCGTTTTTCACTTTTAAGGCAAAGAAATGAGGCTTTCAGCCCCCATCCTTCTCATTCCCCGTGACTGATCTCAGCAAAGCACTGGTGCTGCTGCTGCTGTCTGTGGTGCAGATACCGCCTTGCAGTGCAGATGTGTTATTTAAATCACAATGCTGGGAATACATTCGTGTCAGTAGCTCTCCATCTCCTCTTCCAAGCGTTAAAACCCCGCACAGAAGCAAGCCCTCCTTCCTCGCAGCACCTCTCTAGTTCCCTCCTCGCACCACTCGCTTTGCTGCATCTGAAGAGCTCGCTCGTGTGTTCCCATCCACTTCATGTATATATTATATATATATATATTTTATTTCCTTTTATTGCAGCTCTGTGTTTGTTACAGATAAGGGCCCAGGAGGCAGCTGAAATCCGGGCTCCATGTATTTTTGCCCGGGTTTGAATCGTCGTGGAGCGCTCCGGCGTGCCACCAGCTCCCTCGCGCCGGCAGGAAATTGCCAAACTCGCTTCAGCGAATTTTTCAAGGGTACAAAGTTCAGATAAGAGAAGTTGAGATAGTAATCAAACATGGCAGGGAGAATTATTTCGGTTTCCAAAAGCATGAAAGGCTTGGCTTCTTTTTTTATCCATTTTTCCCCCCTTTTTTTTTTCTTTCCTCCTCCCCCTTTCCCCCTGTTTTTAGTTTTATTTTTTCCTTTTAATTTTTATTTTTTATCCTTTTTTCCCATTTTTCTGTTTTTATTTTTTCTGTCTTTCTCCCCTCCCCTTCCCTCTCCTTCTCCCCCCCTCTCCCCTTCCCTTTCCTCTTTCTTTCCCCCCCTCCCCTCCCCTTCCCTTCTCCTCTTCTTCTTTCCCCCCCTCCCCTCCCCTCCCTTCTCCTCTTCTTCTTTTCCCCCCCTCCCCTCCCCTCCCTTCTCCTTTTTTTCCCCCCTCCCCTCCCCTTCCCTTCCTCTTCTTCTTTTCCCCCCCTCCCCTCCCTTCCCTTCTCCTCTTCTTTTTTTCCCCCCCCTCCCCTCCCTCCCTTCTCCTCTTCTTTTTTTTTTTCCCCCTCCCCTCCCCTTCCCTTCTCCTCTTCTTTTTTTTTCCCCCCTCCCCTCCCCTTCCCTTCTCCTCTTCTTTTTTTCCCCCCTCCCCTCCCTTCCTCTCCTCTTTTTTTTCCCCCTCTCCTCCCCTTCCCTTCTCCTCTTCTTTTTTTTCTCCCCCCCCTACTTCCCCCCCCCCCCCCCCTTTCCTAAATTGTTAATTTTCTGGGCAACCTCCTTTCCATGGGCCGCTCTTCTCCATCCCCTTTTACCAGGCAATCTGCCTGTTGCCTTGCAATCACTCCTCAGAGAATAGTCAGTGGTCACCTTTCATCCATTGGAAATGGACAACTGCCCTCCACAGCAGCACTAATTTAACAGCAGAGTGGGAATTTGATGAGCTTACTGCTGAAGGTTACCCATGTTTGGCCCAGGAGCTGCTACCTAATGAGTGACATTAGAGAGGATGAGGTCAGATTGATTTCTTGGGGGCACACAGCTGAAGGGAAGCCAAGAAAGGGACAGCATGGGAATCCTTGTTAAAAATTAGAAGGGGGGGAAATAAATATCACACTAAGCATAGGCAGACACTTGAACAAGTTGTCCAGAGAGGCTGTGGAAGCTCTATAATTGAAGAGGATCAGAGTGCTTGCTCATGGCCAGACTAGAGCCACTTTCAGCACTGGTCTTTCTCTGAGTGCTGAGGTTGAACAGTTGACCTCCACAGGTCTCTTTCCACCTTTAAATTGTTCTAGTATTTTAATGTCTGGTTGGTTTCCCTCCATGTGAGGCAAATGTTTAGCACAGAGACAAAGCAGCATCAATCATTTCAACCTTTTTTTATTCCCCCTACACCTTTTCTATCTACACACTCATTACTCAAGACCCTTCATGGTGCTTAACTTGGTAGGAAGATGTGACTGACATGCTGCCAGAAAATGGCCAAATGCTAAGAAGGGTTGAAGGAAAGATGGTTTGTGGTGATATTCTCTGAGGCTATGACTGATCTTGTGCATTAAGAGTTTCAGATAAATATCTCACACAGTCAAGTCTAACAGCCCAGGCAGTAGGTACCCTGTGTTTTGGTAATCATCATTTGAAGCTGGAAGAAGGGAGATTGAGGCTGGATATTAGGAAGAAATTCTTGACAGTGAGGGTGGTGAGACACTGAACCAGGTTGCCCAGGGAAGTTGTGGATGTCCCCCTCCTGAGGGTGTTCAAGGCCAGGTTGGATGACACATTGAACAACCTGGGCTAGTGGAAGGTGTTCCTGCCCCTGGCAGAGGGGTCAGAACTGAAAGAGCTTTAAGGTCCCTTCCAACCCAACCCATTCTGTGATTCCTTACACAGTAACCAGGTGGCACTTCATATGGTTTAGTTCTAGGTAATCCTTCAAGGAGGGGGGTTTGGAGTAGATGGATCCTTAGGGGTCCCTTCCATCTCCAGATGTTCCATGACTCTGTGACTGATTCCTGTCAGCACCGGTGCACTCTGTGATCCAAATGATTGATACCCAGCTGCAGAGAGAAGCTGAACACCTACCTGAGATTGCTCCTAGCTATTTTATTATTCAGTGGTAAATTGGCTGGGGGGTGTGGGGGAACACAACCCACCACAACAGGTAAAACTAATTTGATAATTAAAAGTTAATAAAACCTTGAAGCTGCTTGCCCAGAAGTCAGTAACCATAGATAAACACTGTTTAAGCAGTTTAAATACATGGCACTGTTAATTACTAATGCAAATTCATAAAGGAGAAAAGGATGGCACAGTTGCACAGGGAGAATGCATGTTATCTTTTTCCTGAAGAGAATTTTTAGTCCCAAAAATCTATTGGGGGAAAAACCAACGTTCAGCTGTGTAAAATCGTTTTAGGGACTTCTGTGTAGAGTTGAAAAACAATTACGAAAAGAATTTTTGGACTGACAAGGGAAACTAATTAGAGCCTTAATGAGAGACAGGGTAAGGTTTCTTGTGGAATCAGCCGAAGATTGTCCTGAACCTGTCTCCTGAGCCCTGGGGCAGAGGCTAAAGGAAAGATGGATGCAGAGCTCCTTGATATATCTACTCTGTCTGCATGAGACCACATCTGGAGTGTTGCATCCAGTTCTGGGCTCCCCAGTTCAAGAGGGACAGGGAAATAGCAGAGAGTCCAATGGAGGCTATGAGGATGACTAAGGGAGTGGAGCATCTCTCTGATGGGGAAAGGCTGAGAGCCCTGGGGCTGTGTAGTCTGGAGGAGACTGACAAGAAATCTTATTGATGTTTACAAATAACTGAAGGGTGGGTGTCAAGAGGAAAGGGCCAGCTTCGTTTTAGTGGTGCTTTGTGATATGATGAGGGTGCAGGGGACACAAGCTGGAATCCAGGATGTTCCACCTCAGGATGAGGAAAAGCTGCTTTACTGTGAGGGTGCTGGAGCCCTGGAGCAGGCTGCCCAGAGAGATTGTGGAGTCTACTTCTCTGGAGACTTTCAAGACCCATCTGGATGCACTCCTGTGTGACCTGTCCTAGGTGACCCTGATTTGGCAGGAGGGTTGGACTTAATCTCTAGAGGTCCTTTCCAACTCCTATTCTATGAATCTGTGATACAGTATTGGTGCAGCTTCACAGCAGGGCAAAGAGAAGAGCTTTATAAGTCCTTGCTGTTGATGTGCTATCAGTGAGAAGAACTGACCTGCACAGATGTGTGTGGGGATGGCCAGACAGGGAGTGCTTGGATGAAGAAGAGGAATCATAGAATCAGTCAGGGTTGGAAGGGACCACAAGGATCATCTAGTTCCAACCCCCCTGCCATGGGCAGGGACACCCCACACTAGATCAGGCTGGCCAGAGCCTCATCCAGCCTGGGCTTAAACACCTCCAGGGATGGGGCTTCAACCACCTCCCTGGACAACCCATTCCAGGGTTTCACCACTCTCATGATGATGAACTTCCTCCTCACATCCAGCCTGAATCTCCCTACATCCAGCTTCATTCCATTCCCCTTACTCCTGATATCCTAGGAAGGATATCCTACCTGATATCCTGAGAAGTCCCTCCCCAGCCTTCTTGTAGGCCCCCTTCAGCAATAGCTTTTATTACCTTTTTTTTCCTCCAGGTGTCCTTGAGACTTGTGCATAGTGGCCCAGATTTGCAAGTGGGAGGCTGGACATAGATGATCCCCAGAGGTCCCTCCCAACCCCTGGCATTCTGTGATCTTTGTGGTTAAGGATCAGAGGCAAACATTTGCTCTGCCATGAAACGTGGAGCTGGCAGCTCTGCAGATACAAGTACAAAATCATGTAGCTCTTAAATTCTCACTGAGGCTCCCTAGGAGATTTCAGATAGGACCACGGTGATATTACAAATCTAGCTGCTGGCTCTCTGTGCTTGAATGCATTTCCCTGAGTTTACACACAGCCAAAAATTAAAGTGTTGGAGGGGAATGATTAAAAAAAACCGAAGTGAACTTCAAGGCTTGAATATTTGATATTCTAATACTCATTAAAATTCAGTAATTATCTGATTGTATCTATTAATTCTGGCACATTGGATTGCTTCAGCCTTTAAATTCTACACAAATTCTTATGCTGATTAATTAAAATAAAAGGGACTATGCTTTATATGCCTTCTTTAGTCTTAATCCTTTTTAGCCCTTACCTGAGTGCTTCCCTTTCAAGCTAAGGGCTATCACTTTAGTGAATCAGACACCTTCCAAATGGGATCATCCCTTGAGAAATAAGACTTTGCAACAAGAAAAGGAGGGGAAAAAATGCTTCATGTCTCACTTTCATCTTCTAAATTGAGACCTTCATAAGTGAGCTCCTGAAAAGAAACACCTGCATCCCAGAAATTAAATATTCAAGGCACCAGTGTGATAATCCAGCTCACCTATGCTGGGAAGAGTAAGAGGGGGGAAAAGGCATCTTGTAAAGAATAGTTGATAGCCACTCTTGCAGGGCCTTGGAGCTGAGGGCTGGATTTCTTTTGTCCATGTGCAGTATTACCCCTTCAGGTACTACCTGAAGGAGGCCTACAAGAAAGCTGGAGCCCCACATGTAGACACTAAAGTAATCCACTGTCATTAAAGCTTAGAAAGCTGCTTCAGACACAGGGATATGAAAACTCATCAGGTAACACTTCACCTGGATGTTTTTGGATAGTGCAGTCTGGAGAATAGAATGGAATAGACCAGACCAGGTTGGAAGAGACCTTCAAGATCATCGTCTCCAACCTATCATCCAACACCACCTAATCAACTAAACCATGCAACCAAGTACCCTATCAAGTCTCCTCCTGGACACCTCCAGTGATGGTGACTCCACCACCTCCTCAGACAGCCCATTCCAATGGGCAATCACTGTCTCTGTGTAGAACTTCTTCCTAATCTCCAGCCTAAACCTCCCCTGGTGCAGCTTGAGACTGTGTCCTCTTGTTCTGGTGCTGCTTGCTTGGGAGAAGAGACCAAACTCTGCCTGTCTACAACCTCCCTTAAGGTAGTTGTAGAGAGCAATAAGGTCACCCCCATGTGCTGAAGACTTTCTGGGAGACCTTAGAGCAGCCTTCCAGCACCTGAAGTGGTCCTACAAGAAAGCTAGGGAGAGATTTCACAAAGGCTTGTAGTGCTAGGATGAGAGGGAATGGCTTTAAGCTGAAAAGTGGAGACTGGAGCTTTCATGGCAGTGGATGGTTTCAGGGTCTATGTGTGGGGCTCTGTTTAGTATCTCTGTGTGGGTTGTGATTTTGATATTTGTGCCTGCAATTTTGATATTTTGATAGCAGCCCATTTTCAATTCATTTACTCTTCTGACTGAGACACCTCAGAACCATTAGTGTTTACACTAGTACTTAGGACTTCTGCTGAAGAAATAATAACAGGTCTATTTGCCATCTGATGGAAACCACCTTAAGGAAATTGTACCACATCTGAGCCTCTTCTTTGGCCTTTATTTTTATGTCCCATTTTTTTTATCTCCAAGTGTGTACTTGCTCTATAGGCATTCAAGTGGAAAAAGCAGGAAATGATCATTTTATGTGAACAATTTTAGAAATCACCTATCCACAAGATAGAGACAAGGGTCTCTTTGGATTATGACACACTTTTCCTTCCACTGTAATGCAATAGATGTTCCTTAAAGTCAGCTCATAACACTTGAAAAGTAGTGAGAAGGAGCCTCATGTATGGATTATTAATTCCCCTGGAGTTGACACCATTTGCTAATACTGAGAATTTCTCCATTTATTTTTCAGTGCAGATGTTAACACTCAAACACATGCAATTGAGAGGAGAAAGATAAAGGTAATAGGATAATAGCCAGCAGGAAAGAGGCAGAGGGTTGTGATGGGAGCACCAGGTAGCTTATTCCTTCTTTGTTTGCACACGTCAATGAATTCCCTTTCTAACAGCACAACAAAAGAAAAGTATCAGTAACCTTAAATTACTTTTGGGCTCTTTACAGAGCATCTCTCAAAAAGCAAAGTAAATGGGATCTGCTGGGCAGCCAGAAGGAAAAGGCCATCTCAACATATTTTGTTCTGCTCAAGACAAAATGCACTAATCCAAACTCAACCCCCTCTGTCATTGTTTCCATTATGAGAGCGAGCGGCTGGGCAGCCACCGGTGAAATGAGAGGAGATTGGGGAGTGGGGAGGAAATAGGCTGTGTAGCCTGTGGAAAATGGGAAGCTGGTCTTAGCTGCAGGAGATCCTCACTCCACTGTCGCCCAAGATGCTGCAGTCAATGGCCTTGCTCTCCAACTTGTGTTGGGCAATCATGAGGAAAAAAAAATGACCCAAACGCTGAGGACTAAGAGTCGGGTGAGGTGTAGCTGGTGTGTAGCAGCAGTAGGTGCTGCCAGGCAGTGACTTTTTTCTTTCCAGTTAAGAACGGTGCCCTCATCTTCTTTGTCAGCTCTGTTTGCAGCATGGTAGTAACTCAGACTTTCAACCTGGTTAATTCTATTCTGTTGTATCTAGTTGGGGATGCCCCTGCTTACTGCAGTGAGGTTGGACTAGATGATCATTAAAGGTCCCTTCCAACCCAATGTATCCCAAGATTCTATTCTGAGCTACTAACTCGTACTGATGTTGTTATGGGTTAAACCAACCAACCAAAAGACCCCCAACACAAACCACATCAACACTTTTCTCAACTCAGCTATAGCACCTGTGGACTTCATGTATGGCAATCATAACAAGAAGTCCACATAATCTCTAGTATAGGGCCTCAGGAGTCCACAAAGATCACGTTTGCTGTGACCTCACAAACACCCTCACCAAAAGAACTCCGCTGAGAGACAGTGACAAAGTGGCACTTGAAGATCCAAAGGCAAATCACAGTATCACTAAGGTTGGAAGAGACCTCAAAGATCATCAAGTCCAACCTGTCACCACAGACCTCATGACTAGACCATGGCACCAAGTGCCACGAATGACCTTATTGCTTCTGATTCTTTACCTAAAGGTGAAACCTTAGCTCATGTGGGCATGGTGGTGTTGGGTTGGCAGTTGGAATCCATGATCCCAGAGTTCTTGTGTTGGGTTGACGGTTGGGCTTGACGGTCCCAGAGGTCTTTCCCAACCTTAATGATTCTGTAACTAAATGGTCTTTTGAGGTGTTGATGGCAGTTTGTGATAATCAGGTGAGGAAAATACAGATTACTTTATGAAAAATCAAGATGTGGCTGAGAAGCAAAGTTCCTACAAGCACTGATCCATGCAGCTAAAAGTAGAGCATTAGAGAAGTCCAGTCAGAGCTCAATGAAATAAAAATGAGCTGAGCTGCAGCTGCCCATTTTCACTGAAGGCTTCTGGGCTTCAGAAATAGGCCCTCATCTAGTGAACAATCAACTTCCTTCTGCATGAGTTTTAGATTAAATTTAATTAATAGAGGGTTTTTTTTCCTCTATTTTTCCCCCCCCAGTGAGGAATGGAGTGGAATTTTCCATGGAGTCCCTAAGCTATATACATATATTCTATTATTATGTTTTTTTAAGCCTGTAGAAATGGAAGAAATAAGTAGATGTGGGCTCCTTTTAATTGTCAACTAACTTTTCTTTTTAAAGCACATGCAGAGGAAGCATGTAATTTCTTATCCTGAGGCTCAATGGAGTTGGACTGGTCAGTGCAGAGAGCAGCCAGAGAAGAAGGTTGTGCAGTTACAATAATTGCTTTTTGCTGCCATCGCTACCCAGAGCCAGTAGCTGAGTGGCTTTAACTTTTCATTTAAAAGTGCAGATGAAACTATTCCTGCAACCACAGGCACACCTCATATTCATCCTTTAATCTGAACAATACCTTTCAGCACTGTCTCCTGGTTTCTACAACCGTTTCTTTGAACTCCTTTATGAGAAGGACAGAAAGCTCCGTCTGCTCGGGGATAATGGCTCCTCGGGATGGAGAAACCCCTGTGCTGCCAAGCCATTGCCAGCAGGGATGAGGGACATGATTCATTTCTTCTCTCTCATCCTTCACATGTGGCATGCCCTGTGATAACCTTTCTGATTCCTTCCCAGAGCCTCTTTTCTCTGTGACTTCTCAGATGGTGGTCATCTTCGACCCACCATGGCAGACAGCTATCCCTATGGCCTTCTTAGTGTTGTCCTCAGCCCTTATCTGGCAAATTTGAAGGCTTGCAAGGTGAACATGCAGTTTTCATTTGGAAAAGCATTGATTGCAAGAGTAGACTGGAAACAGTTGGTGAAGCTCAGAGATGAAATCAGGGCAGGACTAAAATTTTCATAGAATCAACCAGGATGGAAAAGACCTCAGAGATCATCAAGTCCAACCTATTCCCTAATACCTAACCAACCTATTACCTAATACCTAACACCCCCTGACAACTAAACCATGGTTCCAAGTGCCCCTGGGAGGTGGTGGAGTCACCATCACTGGAAGTGCTTAAAAGAGCCTGGACAAGGCACTTGGTGCCATGGTTTAGTTGATCAGATGGTGTTGGGTGATAGGTTGGACTTGATGATCTCAGAGGTCTTTTCCAACCTGGTTAATTCTGCATTCTGTAAAGATACAGGAAGTTTCTTACTTGCCTTTGGTTGGATAATTCTCATTTGGGTACAAGATGAATTTGGTCCTCAGCATGAGGATTATGCAGAAAAGCTCTTTTCCAGTGGGTTTTCAGCTTTGAAAGGAAAGAGAGAGGCTAGATGTGTAAGAACTGTAAAGATGTCCACCCAGAAAGATAGATGCATTCAATTCAGCTGCTCTGAATTTTTCATACTCTCCTTGCACTGCTTCAGGTGCGTCTATGGAAGGCCTTTTTCCCACCAGAGTTTTGGTGCCAATGTGATAAGAATGTGAGGACTGATCACATTCCCTTGCTTCATCACTTATTTATAACCACTTAATTAAGTTATTATGAAGTCATCCCTTTTTTTGGTGGTGAGGGTGCAATTAATTTTCTTGGTCATTCCATCATAAGCAGGATTCCTGAGATAGTTTCTCTGCTAAAACCCTTCTTTTTCAAAGGAGCATTGATTAGCCACAAGGTATTTTGTGATGACCAATTCAAAACTTGCCGTAGGTAAACCACAAGAAAGCTTCCTTTGGGGGGAGATTTGTATCCAGTTCCTCTGCCAATATGCCAAAAAAATCCCTCCTATGTTTCTTTGTTGCTTCCCTTTTAAATGCTACAAGGCAAAGACATTTCCTAATCTCTTTTCTTTTTCCTTTCTCCTGCCCCATTTGCCTATTCTAAATTCCCCCTCCAGACTCTTTCTCCTAATACCTTTTTCCTTTAGTTATTGTCTTTATTGGTCCAGTAGTCTGACAGAATCGAAGTTTGTCTTCTCCTTGCCCACACAAAACTGTCTTGGGAAAGAGAGAAAGCACACCAGGGCTGTACACAGCATGGTTAAGGTTGCTTCTCTGGTGGGGCCACAGCACAGGTCCAGTCCCACCTGTTAGGCAGTGCTGGGGTCCTATGGGCCGGAGGCAGCCCAAAGTTGGTATTGTGGCCTTACAGTATCTGAAGGGGGCTCCAAGACAGCTGGGGAGGGACTTTTCAGGGTGTCAGGGAGGGATAGGACTGGGGGGAATGTAAAGAAACTAAAACTGGGGAGATTCAGATTGGATGTTAGGAAGAAGTCCTTTCCCAGGAGGGTGGTGAGACACTGGAACAGGTTGCCCAGGGAGGTGCTGGAAGCCTCATGCCTGAAGGTTTTTGCAGCCAGGCTGGATGTGGCTGTGAGCAACCTGCTGTAGTGTGAGGTGTCCCTGCCCATGGTAGTGGGGTTGGAACTGGCTGATCCTTGAGGTCCCTTCCAACCCTAACAATTCTAGGATCAAAAAAGGAACATCTGAGTTATTAAGAAACAGTAGGAGAGCTGTGATGTTACTGCAGGATTTAAAGCCTAATTTATTTGGTATAGGACTTCTCAGTTGTTGTCAAGGAAGGCTTTAAGGTTTTAGGGATAATATTTAAGGGTTTTCTCCTTTCATTGCACTATACTTATCTAAAAGGCAAGACTTCTCTCTGGATTTTCCAGATCTCCTCCGTTCATTTGCTCTCCGTTACATCTTTCCCCTCTAAACAAATGTGACTTCTGCTTTAATAATGTGCCCCATCTGGGGTCAGATTAAGTCATTCATCAGCTCACGCTCTGCCTGGCAAAACCACCACACGTCTTAAAATATTTGTTTAATACAGCAGTGAGAGAAGGTTCATAATCCTCAGACCTCACTGGTGAAATATTAATAACAGAAATCACTTCGTAAGAGGCGAAGGCTTTTCTTCACTCAACAAGGTCTCCCAAGAACAGAAGAAATTAGAAAGAAATTTGGATGCTCTGAAACTGGCAAAGAAAAAAGAGAAAGAAATCAGCTATCAGCAGGGAGCTTTCATCTTGAAAGGCATTCAGTATTCACCCACCTACATGAAGACAGAGTAATGATTTTGTCTTGCAAATTAAACGTTTAAACCTTTTAAGTATGTAAGTCATAAAGCCATTTCCTATTCCCTCACTTCAAGGGCAAGTGTAGAGTCTTGCACCTGGGAAGGAACAACTCCATGCACCAGGTTGGGGATGGACCTGCTGGAGAGCAGTGACAGTGAAAGGGACCTCGTGGTCCTGGTGGATGGAAGGATGACCATGAGCCAGCAATGTGCTCTTGTGGCCAGGAAGGCTGAGGCCATTCTGGGCTGGCTTAGAAGGGCTGTGACCTGATCAAGAAAGGTTCTCCTCCCCTTCTACTCTGCACTGGTGAGGTCCCATCTGGAATCTTGTGTCCTGTTCTGGCCCCCTCAGTTCAAGAAAGACAGTGAGCTGCTTGAGAGAGTCCAGCACGGAGCCACAAGGATGATGAAGGGAATGGAACATCTTCTGTATGAGGAGACACTGAGACAGCTGAGGGCTCTTTAGCTTGGAGAGGAGGAGCCTGAGGGGTGACCTCATTCGTGTCTATAAAGATGTGCAGGGTGAGTGCCCAGAGGCTGGGGCCAGGCTCTGCTGGGTGATGCCCAATGCCAGCAGAAGGGTCGGTGGTGGAAGCTGAGGCAGAGGAAGTTTCATGTAAATATGAGGAAACGTTTTTTCCCTGTGAGGGTGACAGAGCCCGGGAGCAGGCTGCCCAGGGGGGTTGTGGAGTCTCCCTCTCTGGAGATATTCAAAACTCACCTGGATGCATTCCTGTGCAATCTGGTGTAGCTGCTCCTGCTCTGGCAGGGGGGTTGGACTGGATGAGCTTTCGAGGCCCCTTCCAGCCCCTGAAATTCTGTGATTCTGTTACCTGGAGATTCTCCCTTGCTCGGAAAGCTGCAGTAAAACACCTGAGAGTGACTATCAAAATGCCCTGCACCCCTGTTATCTAATTTCATGTGATGCCAGTCTGGGTGTTTATAGTTTATTTTCTCTACAATCTCTTTCTTTTTTATGTTCTCCTCAATCCTGAGTTAATGTCACAAATAGATTTTCCCCCACCCCCACCCCCCCTCTTTTTCCTTTACCTCTGCACATCTTATTGGATGCTAAAATCCCTAAAGGTGATGGGATCATAACTTAACTTTCAAAGTATGATTATGCTTCAAGCCAGCTGTGATAAATCACAGCATTCATTGTGAAGATACAAATCTGTAATAATAATAAAAAAATTACACTTACTACAAATCTTTAATGCTGTAAAATACTGGGAATCAGATGTGGATTAGACAGCAAATGTCTCCTTTTTTTCTGTGCTGCTGTTGTTGTTAAAGTACAAATATGTTTGCCCTGGGTGCCTACAGAACCTATTTGTGTGTAATATAATCTTTCCTTTTTTTCTCTGAGCAGTTTCCCAGTTTGCAATAAGTGCACCCAGGAATGCTGAGGCTTGCTCTGCAGTGGAGTGAGTTACTCCCTGTACTCAGATCAGCTGCTTTTGCATCACGGTGTGGTGGGTTGAAATTCGACCCCCATCCCCACCCTCCCCAACATTAACTTTGCCAGACCAGCTCAGGTGGAAGGAAATGGGAGCTGTATTTACAGGAATAGTGTGGCCAGCAGGAGCAGGGAGGTCATTCTGTCCCTCTGCTCAGCACTGGTTAGGTCACACCTTGAGTCCTGTGTCCAGTTCCAGGCCCCTCAGTTTAGGAAAGAATTTGAGATGCTGGAATGTGTCCAGAGAAGGGCAACAAAGCTGGGGAGGGGTCTGGAGCAGAGCCCTGTGAGGAGAGGCTGAGGGAGCTGGGGTTGCTTAGCCTGGAGAAGAGGAGGCTCAGGGAAGACCTTATTGCTCTTTACAACTACCTGAAGGGAGGTTGTAACCAGGTGGGGCTTGGTCTCTTCTGCCAGGCACCCACTGGCAGAGGAGAAGATGCAATCTCAAGCTGTGCCAGGTTTAGTCTGGATGTTAGGAAGAAATTCTTCCCAGAAAGAGAGATTGGCCATTGGAATGTGCTGCCCAGGGAGGTGGTGGAGTCACCATCCCTGGAGGTGTTTAGAAAGAGCCTGGCTGAGGCACTTGGTGCCATGGTTTAGTTGATTAGATGGTGCTGGGTGATAGGTTGGACTCGATGGTCTTGAAGGTCTTTTCCAACCTGGTTAATTCTCTTCCATTCTGTAATCTACAAGTGTTGTGAGGGGTGGCTGAGGGAACTGGGGTGGCTTAGCCTTTAGGCTGAGGGAACACCACCTGGTTCTCTGCAACTCCCTGAGAGGAGGTTGGAGCAAGGAGGGAGATGGGCTCTTCTCTCAAGTAACAACCAATAGGACAAGGGGAAATGGACTCAAGTTGCACCAGGGGAGGTTTAGGTTGGGCATTAGGAAGAATTTCATCAACAAAAGGGTTGTCAAGCTCTGGAACAGGCTGCCCAGGGCAGTGGTTGAGTCCCCATTCCTGGTGGTGTTTAAAAGACGTGCAGGTGTGGTGCTGAGGGATATGGTTTAGTAGTGGACATCATAGTGCTGAGTTAACAGCTGGACTTGATGGTGAGAAAGAGCTCTTCCAACCAAATTGATTCTTTGATTCTCTACCTGCATCAAAATATTAACCTCCTACTTGCCTGCTTGCTGGGCTCCCCCAGCCAGCAACTGTGCCATCCAAGAAAACCCTTCTCAGGTGCTGCCAGCTGGCACCATGCTTCTGGACCATCTGGGCAGTGGCAGACCATCATTTGGTCTGAGATACACTCAAATAAAACGCTTGTGATTTCAGCAAAGAGGAGAGAAATGAAAGGTTGCCTTCCAATTCACTTTGTGGCTTGCAGACTGATTGTCTTAATGGCACTCTCATTAAAAGCTCTTGCTGTGAAGCTTTGTTTTCTTTCTCCTTTGGAATTCTCTGCATTAATAATTAGCAGCTCCTTTTGGAAGATATTTATAGAAAGTATTGCTCTTGTGTCACTTCATGCCAGACAAGCCCAAAAGAAAGGCTTGTGCAGATGCATGCATGCAGCAGACCTGTTTAACATGTTGCTGAAAACTACTAACAGGGAAGACAGAACAATTCTTCCTCCTACAGCAAAGTGACCTAAATGCAGGAAGGTAAACTAGGTGATTTAGGTTGACATGATGGAAAACAGCTCCACAGAGAAGGCCCTGGCAGTTCTGGTAGACAAAAAGTTCACCATGAGCCAGCAATGTGACTTTGTGGCCATGAAGGGCAATGGAATCCTGGGGGGCATTAAGAAGAGTGTGGCAAGCAGGTCGAGAAGGTTCTCCTCCCCATCTACGCTGCCCTAGTGAGGCCACAGCTGGAGTACTGGGTCCAGTTCTGGGCTTCCTGTTGAAAAGAGACAAGAAACTACTCGGAGAGAGTCTAGAAGAGGCTACAGAGATGGCTGGAGCATCTCCCTGAGGAGTTTCAGCAGAGAGACTTGGGGCTGTTTATCTTGGAGAAGAGCAGCCTGAGAGGGGATCTTCAGTGCTGATCAATAGCTGAAGTGTGGGGGGCAAGAGGATGGGGCCAGACTCTTTTCAGTGGTGCCCAGGGATAGGACACTGGAAGTTCCATCTGAACATGAGGAGAGATATCTTTGAGAGAGTCTTTTTCTCTGAAGAGACTCCAAACCCACCTGGACATTGTGGTCCTGGGCAAGGTGCTGAGGGTGACCCTGCCTTATCAGGCAGGTTGGACTGGGTGATCTCTAGAGGTTCCTTCCAACCCCCACCATGCTGAGATTTTGTGAGATCTCCTCCTAAGGCTTTCAGTGGCTTCCTTAGCCAGTGGCAAAAGCTCTTCCTCTCATACTGCAAGCCTGCAGAAGGCTTCATTTTTCCAGCCCTGTCAATCTCCTCTCTTTCTTTAAGTGCCTATCTGCACGTTCAAATTAAACCCATGGCATTTACTTCATTAAACTGGTGCCAGGGAAAGCATAGAGAAAGCAGAAAGCAGTTGCTTGAAGCCCTTGGGAAGGGAAGGAAGGAGCTGTGGAGTGTGTGGGGCTGGCAGCAGCCTGGAGTGGGGCTGCCAGACAATGGGAAGATTTAATTTTAGCTAGGGAAAGCAAAACACTGAATGGCTGGGGGAAGTGGGGACTGCAGAAGAAGCAAGGCCAGCAGAACCAGCTGCGTGGAGCAGGGCTAGCAGTGAGAGGAAGAGGAGGATGGGCACACAGGCCCACATGTGTCATTGCCAAGCAAGTTTGAAAGGACTCCAGAACGGGATTTAATGTTTTGGTTGGGGTTGGTTTTGTCTTTTTCTCCATACACTGTTTCAAAAAGACAGCTGCAATGCAATTTGCTGTCTGTGTAGAGGGGAGTAAGAGATGAGCAGGCCAGGGCACACTTGGAAACCATTGCTGATGGAGGCACTGGTTCCCAGGTGGAGCCAGCGGCCGGGCAGGAGCAGAGCTCCCTCCCCTCACACAGCATCTTCACAGCACCTGGCTGAAAACAGGCACCTCAGCAGCCTTTTGATGTCATTTTGGTCATCATTTCTCACTGGGGGAAAAAAAAAAGACATTAATCCTAACTCCTGTCATGCAGACAGAGCATGACAGAGAGTGTTGAGTAAGACCTGTAAATACAAATAGAAGAAAAAGCCCCAGTGAAGCTGCTACACATCACATCTTTGCTGCTTCTCCCACCCCTTGCCAAGCCTCTCCTGGTGGTGGTTCTTTCCTTTTCCTTTTTTTTTTTTAACCCCAGGAGACAGCTGCTTTGTATTCAGTCCTCCAAAATAAAATGATGCTTCCAGGCCAGCAACCTCTGCACCTCCTCAAGTCCAAGTGCTGGGTGCTGCACTTCTGGGCACAGCACCCCCATGCAGTGCTACAGACTGGGGGCAGAGTGGCTGGAGAGCAGCCAGGCAGAAAGGGACCTGGTGGTGGTGGTTGACAGATGACTGAACAGGAGCCAGCAGTGTGCCCAGGGGGCCAAGAAGGCCAATGGTATCCTGGTCTGCATCAGGAACAGTGTGGCCAGCAGGAGCAGGGAGGTCTTGGATGTGGCACTTGAGCCATGGTTTAGTTAGTCATGAGGTGTTGGGTGATAGGTTGGACTTGATGATCTCTGAGGTCTTTTCCAACCTTACTGATTCTGTGATTCTATGGCATGGCCACATAGAACAAAGAGTTTGATGATGATAATTAAAAAAAAAAAGAAAAGTGTAATATTTGATGTATTTAGTGCTTTACAATTCCAAGCTGCTGTACAAATATTAGCTAATGACTCTTGGGTAATCAAACAGATTTCAAGCGTCTAGAAGGGTTATCAGAAACTGTGAGGGGAGTCTTTTGCAATTTGTGGCTGACTTTTTCTCACTCCTACATTTCCAAGGTTATTTGGCCTTGCTACACCTGTGACTTGTGAGCCATTTTGTGTTGGTTACTCTTAGAGTGTTTAAGTATTCATTCTTCTTATTAGGATTTAAGGATTGGGTGAGTGTGGAAATAAGCTCTTTGCAGTCTATTCAGAAGGAAACACTGAGTGGGGAAACATTGATGTTGTGTGGGGAAACATTTGACCAGGGAAGTGATTGTCCCCCTGTACTCAAAGGTCTCTTCCAACCTGGTCCCTTCCCTTCCCTTCCCTTCCCTTCCCTTCCCTTCCCTTCCCTTCCCTTCCCTTCCCTTCCCTTCCCTTCCCTTCCCTTCCCTTCCCTTCCCTTCCCTTCCCTTCCCTTCCCTTCCCTTCCCTTCCCTTCCCTTCCCTTCCCTTCCCTTCCCTTCCTTCCCTTCCCTTCCCTTCCCTCCCTTCCCTTCCCTTCCCTTCCTTCCCTTCCCTTCCCTTCCCTTCCCTTCCCTTCCCTTCCCTTCCCTTCCCTTCCCTTCCCTTCCCTTCCCGTGAGGTTACACCTTGAGTACTGGGTTCAGTTTTGCACCCCTCTCTACAAGAGGACATTGAGGGGCTGGAACAGGTCCAGAGAAGGGTCTGAAGGACAGAGCTGGTGAGGAGCAGCTGAGGGAACTGGGGGTGTTCAGTCTGGAGTAAAGGAGGCTGAGTGGAAGAGCTTCTAGCTCTCTATAACTTCCTGCAGGGAGGTTGGAGCCAGGTGGGTGCTGGTCTCTTCTCCCAGGGGATGGAATGAGAAGAAATGTCCTCGGGTTGTGCCAGGGGACACTTAGGTGGATTTTAGAAGCAATGGAAAGTGTTGTCACACACCACTTAGCAGTGAGCACACAGCTGAGGTGGTGGGATTCCCAGTACGAGTTGCTATCTCCTCCAGCAGCCGGGGTTGGCATCGTCCCTTTGCAGGAATCTTCCCAGCTAAAGCAAATCAGCAGAATGTATCTTTCCTGCCCAGCCCATCCCGTGAATACACCAAATATTGATTCTCTCTTTTGTCACAGATGGAATCGGTTTGGCTTCACAGTATTGATAAGGAGAGGAAAGGCAGATGCCCAGACACAGTGGCTGTGCCCCAGCGTTTCAGCCCATCTGGGAACGCTTTGAAGTTCAGCCACCCAAGTGCTCACTACACCAGACCCCTCCGGTTTAACAATTCTGATGCATGTAGTCAAGCTCTTCTAATGAGCTTGCCTTGATGGCTGTAATTGGTCTCTTCTCTCCTTGTTTTTGTCCTTGGCTTTGAAGTTTTGATTCATTACCTTGTGCGAATTCTCCTCCCGCACCATGACAAACAATTTCATACCACCCATTCCTCTGCTTCATTTGTACCCGAGCTGCCTTTCCCCAGCCAGCACGCTCTTATCTCTTCCTAATCAATTTTCTGCTTCCCAAATATCCACGGTTTTGGCACCTATGTAGCAAGCTTTCTTCACATGAAGTGATTAAAGTATGCAGCTTGCTCTCTTTCTGCCTTCACCTTGTCTCCTTCGGTTTGTGCTTTGAGCAGTAGCAGGCCACTGGATATATCTTGCTGCTTAAATTCTGCAGATTATGTGTGATCTCTATATTAAGTTTCCTTTCCAATCGCTTCTGCTTCACCATCCTTGCACAATATGCACTCAGCATCTGCTTCAGCCCTTGCCTCTGAAAGCAGAAGTGATTTCTCCTGCCAATTTTCCACTTCCCCAAAAGAAACTGTTCTTTCAAGGCTTGATCTTGTTGTGTGCTTTCAAGTCAGTAATAATACAGCCTATGAGACATGGTGCTGAACTGGGGATAAAACAGGAAACACAGACAGAGCAGCCAAAATATTTAATAACAAACTCTAATATGCACTCTGCTTGACAGGCCAAGGGAAATGAGAGTCTTGAAGTGACACCAGGCTCTACCAAGAGATAATCCACAGCCCAGGCCGGACAAAAGGGTGTTGGTTGTGGAGCTCGGCACAGGGACAGACCTGTTTTGCTGCCTTTGTGTTTAAAAGCAGCTGTTTCTGACTGACCAGCAGTTTAGTTATTTCAATTATCAGTGCACAGAACAGTCATCTTTTGCCATGTTATTTGTGCTAGAAAGCCTGTCCTGTGTTGCAAGGATGGCTTGATATTTTGGAAAGCTCACTCCAGTTTCTCGTATCTCTGCTTCCCATATCACAGTCTGACATCTGTTTATAGTGTGAACCTCTCAGGCTGGGCCAGCCTCTCGCTAATCACAGGGGAAATGAAGAATGCCTTGGTATTTATGTTATCTGGTAACCATTTGTGAAGACAATGCACATGCAGGATGGAAATTAATTTGCTCACTGGCTAAGAAGAAAACAAGTTTAGTCAGTGCCTGGAATAGTGGATGCTGAACTTGAAGGCTGTGCTGCCATTCAGCAAGGCTTGGACACGCTGGGGATTTGAGTGGGGAGAAACTGAATGAAACACAACAAGGCCACAATGAGGTCTCCTTGGAGCCTTCTCTTCTCCAGACTGAACAGCCCCAACTCCCTCAGTCTGTCCTCATAGCAGAGCAGCTCCAGCCCTCTGCTCCTCCTCGTGGCCCTTCTCTGGACACCTTCCAGCCCCTCCAGATCCTTCCTGTAATAGAGGCTCCAGAACTGGACACAGTGCTCCAGGTGAGGTCTCAGCAGAGCAGAGTAGAGGGGGAGAATCACCTCCCTCGACCTGCTGGTTCTGCTTCCCTTGCTGCAGCTCAGGATGTGATTTGCTTTCTGGGCTGCAGCTACTGTTGTAGGTCTGTGTAGCCCTGATGAGCTTTGTAAGTCCCCAGCTCCTGAGAATGCAACATTTACATCACCACTACCCCACCCACCGCAACTGGCAATGTGTGAGGGCAATTTCCCTCATTAGCCCTTAGGGAAGACAACCAGAAGAAGATGTGCTCAAAAGGCTTCAGAGTGAAAGCCCAGGGAGAGAGATTCCTACAGGGGAAACGGATTGCGTTCCTCCTGTGAAGAATCAGGCTCAGCCTTTAGCCTTCAAAAATCTCACAAAAAGGGCAAGTTGATTCCTACACCTGCTGAAAAGGCACTAAACTGTTTAGGTGGTAGGTATCATCAGGCTGCTGCTCGGCGGGGAGCCCTGATTCATCAGCATCAGGGTTTCCCCAAAGCTTTCTACCTACATCTTCTACTTAGCTTGGCAGGGGCATTGTCAGAGCATAAAAGGCTTCTTCCTCGTGTCAGAGGGCTGGCATTCATCAAAATGATAATACTTTTTACCAAGGGCTCCTTTTAGCTGAGGTTCATGAGGCCTGTAAAGGAGGAGATGATAAAGAGAGAAAAAGTTGCAGGATTATTTTTTTTTTCCCCATTAAATTTTTGGCACAAAAAAGGATCCTACCTGAAATGGAAGATTTAGTCTTTCTTTCTTCCTTTCTTTCTTTTATAGGTTTCCTTTGGCTTTTAGTTTATAAATATTCCTTGCTTAAGACAGTGAGCTTGTTTTTGTGCAAAGCATAATCCAAAGCCCTTTAAGGGTCAACAGAAAGCTTCTTATTAGTTTCAGCTTCAAGTGCAGAACTGCTCACTGAATCCAAATGTTTTTTGCACTGAGAAATCACAGAATCATTTTGGCTGGAAAACATCTTTAGGATCTTCAGGGCCAACCATCAGCTCAACACCACCATGGTCATTAAACCGTGTCCCAAAGTGTCATGCCCACAGGTTTTCCTAACGTCTCTGGGGATGGTGACTCTACCATCACCTCCCCGGGCAACCTGTTCCAATGCTTGCCCAAAAAGCAAGATTCACACTTTTCCAGGGTCAGCTGCTTCATGATGAGGTTAGTCTAACCCAGTAAATCCTCTGGGAATCTTCCCACTGGCTGGTATGGGACTGGGATGAAGCATGCTGTATCCACCCAGCAAAATCAGGTCAGTCCTGGACACTCTGTACAAGGAAATGGAAAGCATGTTATGCCTTTTTAAAAGGGGGTGTGTGATGTAGAGTTTATTGCAGGAAGAGCTGAGGCTCAAGCAGTTGAGCCACTGCTTGGAACATCCCTACAAACCCCTCTAGATCCCCAAGTCATTGCTACCAATGATCTTTGCCATTGATACACAGAGGTTTTGCACTGAAGCACTGAGTATCTAGGTGGTTGTAGGGTGACTACATGCTCATTTTTGACATTCCCTTCTCTAACTAACTTCTGTTCCCCTGATTTACAACCTAATGATGCTGCCTTCTTCAGTCTCTCCTTCCATTTGTTATTTCCTGCCTCTTCCTTCAATGCAGCCTTTGACCCAACCCCTGCTTCACACCTCAACACTGCTGCAGCAGCAGCAAAAGGTCCCTCCAAAAACCAGGTCAGCTTGGCCTGCCCTCACTTCAGTTGCTGGTGGGGCTTAGAGGATATTTAGGTTAAAATGTGGGTCTAAACAAAGCAGTAGTTGGAGGGAATAAAGTGAGTTTGAAAGGTCTATTTATCTCTTGTCAAGGAAGAAATCCTCACTCATTAACTTCAGAAGCATCAGGAGAAGATGAAGCAGCAGCAAGTTTTCCACAAAACTAAACCAGACAGAGCAGCCTATTAAGTAACTTCACACCTCAAAACTGCATTTTATTATCTCACTTACTATAAAAGCCAGCTTTGGGTGCCAGTCAGTGACCAATAAGCCAATTTCTTCATCTAATTCAAATTGTCTTTATTTTTTTTTAGCTACAATAAAAAAATCAGCATGAAATCAGCTGTTTAAAAAATCTGGAATCTTTACAATAACTTCCTTTTCCACCAAAAAAATAAAGTACCAAATGAATTCTTTCAGCCTGGGGTTGGAGTCTAATAAATAATATGAAGACAGCATGGAAGCCTATTCAGGCTCACCACTGAAATCTGGGTTCTCAGCATAGGTGAAGCCACATTTTGAGTACTGCCTTCAGTTTTGGGTCCTTCACTACAAGAAGGACACTGAGGTCCTCCAGCAGGTCCAGAGAAGGTGAATGAAGCTGGTGAAGGGTCTGGAGAATGGGTCTTGTGAGGAGCAGTTGAGGGGCTGGGGTTGTTCAGCCTGGAGAGAAGGAGGCTGAGGAGAGACCTTCTGGCTCTCTAAACCTTCTGAGAAGAGGTTGGAGTGAGGTTGGTGTCAGCCTGTTTGTCCAAGTGACAAATGATAGGACAAGAGGAAAAGAGCCTTGAGTTGCCCCAGAGGATGTTTAGGTTGGACATTAGAAGAAACTTCTTGATTGTAAGTGTTCTCAACCGCTGGAACAGGTTATCCAGGGAGGTGGTTGAGGCCCCGTCCCTGGAGGTGTTTAAGCCCAGGCTGGATGAGGCTCTGGCCAGCCTGATCTACTGTAGGATGTCCCTGCCCATGGCAGGGGGGTTGGAACTAGCTGATCCTTGTGGTCCCTTCCAACCCTACTGATACTGTGATACTATGAATAGGCTGCCCAGGAAGGTGGTTGAATCCCAGTCCCTGGAGGGGTTTCAAAGAGGCAGAGATGTGGTAGTGAGGGACGTGGTTTAGCACCAGACTTGGTAGAGTTAGAGGATGGTTGGACTCAGTGAACTTAAAGGCTCTTTTCAACTGAAACTAATTTGTGATTCTTATGATTTTTACCTCCTAAAAATGTTTCCCAGCACCTCCTCTCAATCAGTTTTATTTGCAGTTGATTGGGTTTTTTTTACTGAATCCTTTATCATTCTCATGACTTTTAGTGTCTGCTCCAGGCATCCTTTTCTGAACTAATTGTTGTCATACAAAAGTAGCAAAACTCCAGGTTCTGAGCTCCCAGCCAAGCTCGACTTCCAAGGTGTGCTGTCCAAGGGGCTGGTAGAAAAGATGAGCTCTCCACTGCTACAGGCATCATCATCAGCTGAGGGGAAAATCTCTCCTACTTGGTTAGTGCTAAAGTGGATAGAGAGGGTTGGGTTTAGTCCTCTCCATCAGTCAAGAACAGCAACAGAAATAATTATTAGGTGCTTTGAGTGATTTATCACCAACCTGTGCTCCCAGATAAGCTAACCTGTGTGCAGTCCAACAGAGCCCAGTGCTCTGCATCAACTTGCTCCCTGTTGCATGACCACGATAACGAGATCTTGGCCCTTCTAAATGAACTGAGATTTCAATGGAAGTTTAGAGGGCAGCAAAATGCTTTCATGGGCAAATGCCTCATTTGCATTTTCGAAGTTCAACTTTCAACCTTGGGTTATCTGCTCTCAACAGGTTTACCCCACAGAGGAAAACAGCAGGGCACTGAAAGCCAAAATGCACAGAATGGTCAATTGCCCAACTATGAATCACACTTCTGGTGCAGGTACCGAGCACTTGAATTATACCTCCCTAGGCTGACTTTAACTCTGATTCCCCCTCAAGCTGCTAGTTATGTTTTTAAGCCCCATCCCCACTGTAACCAGCTTTCAACCTGCTCTGTTCTAAATGGCACCACCTTCAAGTGGCAGTATTATGAAAACTGATCTAAGTGCCTGTTACACTAAACTTCCTTAAACAGAGGGCTGTTTACTTTTAATTAGCTGTCTCTGTATGCTTACTCCTAATTGCAATGGCCCAGAGAATGGTGTCTGCTAAGGCTTTGAAAATAGGCATGAAAATGAAGTATAAAAGACACAATTACTCTCACTAATGATGGATCTCTACCCCGGCTGACTTAAGTCTCAGAATCCCAACATGGTGGGGGGTTGGAAGTGACCTCCAGAGATCATCTATTCCAGACCCACTGCTAAACCAGGGCCACTCAGGGCAGGTTGCCCAGGATTGCAATATCCAGGTGGGTTTGGAGTCTCTCCAGAGAAGGAGACTCCCCATCTTCTCTGGGCAGCCTTGCAGTTCTTGACTAAGATTGCTAATGCAAGCATTGGAGCAGGCTGCCAGGGAGGTGGTGGAGTTAGCATCCCTGGAGGTGTTCAGAAAACAAATGCAGATGACATGGGCATGGTGGTGTTGAGCTGATGGCTGGACTTACTGATTGTAGAGGTTTTCTCCAACCTTAGTGATTCTGGGAGATCAGCAGTAAGAGAGAACTCAACTTCTCAAGGAGGTAGATGCCTTCATTTCCTTTGTTCCTAAGCAACTCAGACAAACCAAATTATCTGCTCTGCAATATACAGAATCTCCAAACATCCACAGGGAGATAACCACACAGACTGTGCAAGAAAATAGTTTAGAAATATATTTTCCTGTTTCTTTAATGCGAGTTAGAAGCAGGGACACTTTTTTCTTCACTCACTCCACTTGCTCACCGAAGCTTCTCCTGCAGTTTTAGTCTTCTGACTTTCCTAATTCTCCTTCCGAAGCAGGCTGCTGCTGGGCAATCACGAGGCAAAGTGAAATAAAGTGAAATGCAGTGCTGCTCTTTGGGGAAAGGAAGGATAAAAGCTCTGCAAAACTGGCAGGCTGCTGCTGCACTGGATGAGCACTGGCACTTGGCACTTTGTAAGAGGTTAGGAGGCTTGAAATTTATTGTAAGCCTAATGCCATTTTACAGCCCATCTTCAAAACATTTACACAGACAGTAAAAGATGATGGATATTTTCTGAGCATTCCTCTTCCCCAGCAGTCTCCCTTGCAGTAACCCTGCACAAGCAGCAGTGATTTGAAATATATTATTGATGTATCTTTGAAGATCTATTATATGATGCCTCATGTTTATTGCTATTATGCAACTGGCTTCTAAGTGTCCTCTTCTATACGAGGTAGAGCTGGGAAGATCCCATCAGCAGTAGTAGTATTTGTATTGCAGTGATAGAGGCAGTAACCTGGCAGAGCACTGGTGATTTAGATACCCTACAAAAAAAACCCCACAGGATGACAGAGTAGCTGCTCCTTACATTGTGAATAAACCAGGGAAAACAAGACCTGAAGGAAACTGATACAGCATAGAAAGAGGCAGCAGAGAATGATGTGCACAGGAGAGAGGTGTGTCTGCACCAGCACAGTTAATGAGATCCATACTTTGCATTTAATGGTCGTCTCTCAATCGACTCCTTTGGGGTGACAAGCTGGAGAGGTGAATCCAGAGCCAGATAACCACATGCCAATACACAATTCCTGATTGGAAAGGTGGGCAGAGTTATGGGGAAGTCACCTTTTTCATTACCATTTGATCTGTGATGTTTTGCTCTGCCTTGTCTTTCCCCCACGTCTTTTATGCATCAGGTGCCTCGGAGGCTGTTTGCTTTGCACTCACACTCTGGTCTTATTTATTCCCACTAATGCTGCTAGCATCTCTAAAGCTAAGAACTGGATCAAACTTACAGTGAAAAGCACAATAGATTTTCTGTTAGTCTTGATTTAAGCAGAGGTCTGGGATGTTTCTATAGCCAAGATGAACCACGAGCGCAGCATTAGCTTAGCAGGGAATGTCCTGTTGGGCAGTGCTTGCCAGTAAAAGATAATGACAGAGTGTGAGCAGAACAGTGTCTTTTGATCAGAAAAGGAGTTGGTGAGGGCAATAGGCAGGAAAACAGCCTGAAATGTTTAAAGAGAGAAGCCAGAGCAGCAGCCATTTGCTTTGGATTGCATAAACACTAAATTCTCCTTCTGCAAGGTGACTTCCCAGGAGAGCATCAGTGGAAAGCCAATGACATAGCAATCTCTTATATGAAGTGTCTCAAATGTCTTATTCATTGAGAAGAGTTCTGCCTGTCCTTAAACCCTCAAAACCACTCTTGAAAACTTCAGGTTATTTTCAACACTTCTTGATGGTCCAATAGTAGCTTCCAGCACCCTGAAGTGCCAGAGACAGAATTGTGCACTCTGGCAATAAAGCAGTTGCCCCACCTAGAAGAAGCTGAGGATTGAGGTTTTGTCTAATTCCTAAACTAATAAAATCAGTTCTCTGTCCTCAAATCATAGAATTGCTGTGGATGGAGATCATTAAGACAAGCTATTCTCTAACTCTGCCCAATCTGGTACTAAATCATATCCATCAGGACCACAGCTCTGCCTCCTTAAAACATCTCTAGGGATGAGGATTCAACTACAGCCCTGGGGACCCTGGTCCAGGGTTTGAGAAACCTTTCAGTGAAGGATCTTCTTTTAAGGACCTGCCTAAATTTGCCCTGGTGCAACTTGAGCCCTTTCCTCTTGTTCTAGCACTTGTTCCTATGAAGAAGAGACCAGCCCTCACCTGGTTCCAACCACTTTTCAGGGGCTTGTAGAGAACCAGAAGGTCTCCCCTTAGCCTCCTTTTCTCCAGGCTAAACAACCCCAGTTCCCTCAGCTGCTCCTCGCATGATTTTGTGCTTCTAATTCTTCACCTACTTTGGTGCCTTCCTCTAGACATGCTCCAGGACCTAAATGTCATTTGATGCAGCCCAGGACACAGGTTTTTGCCTTCTGGGCTGCAAGTGCACATGGCTGGCTCATGTTGAGCTTTTCCTCAACTACCACCCCAAGTCCTTTTCCTCAATATAAGATGATCATACCTACATGTAACCTGACATAACCTCATAGAACCTGATCATAGAATTGTTAGGGTTGGAAGGGACATCAAGGATCAGCCAGTGCCAACCCCACTGCCACGGCCAGGGACACCTCACACTGCAGCAGGCTGCTCACAGCCACAGGCAGCCTGGCTGCAAAAACCTCCAGGAATGAGGCTTCTACTACCTCCCTGGGCAACCTGTGCCAGGCTCTCACCACCCTGATGGGGAAGAACTTCTTCCTAACATCCAATCTGAATCTACCCAGTTCTAGTTTTGTTCCATTCCCCCCAGTCCAATCACTCCCTGACACCCTCAAAATCCCCTCCCCAGCTTTCTTGTAGGCCTATAATGCCTATATAAAAGCTAATCATATCAATATAGAACCTGGCTATGAAGTAGAGACCATCTGATGCTCTCTGTTACAATTAAAAAGCATTTCTGTGTTCCCCTCCTTTGGCTGCGTTCTGTACAGCTCTCCATGCCTCGAGGACTACCACCCAACACCTGGAATCTCAGAGGAGTTTGATTCCTGTTTTGCTTGTAGTAGGTGATGCTTCCAATTTTGTTTTTTAAGTGTGGCTAATTCTCCTTTCAGAGCTGTCAGTTTGCACGGCTGAATGCCTCGAGGACTTGATAGCTGCACAATGCGCAGCGCTGCGCCCGTGTACCGTACCTGCACGTCTACACAATATTTTGATAGCCTGGCAGGAGCTGTGGGTAATAATGCATTTGTACTGCAGTTTTGGCTAGCAGTTGTCAGAATACTGGTGAAACTCCAGTTATTACAGAAAATTAGTTTTCAGACAGAACAATCATGTCCTGGAGCTTTAGGGTACAGATAATGGAATCTAATTTGGGAAGGGCCTCAGCTATGCGCCTAATAAATGTATGCATGCTGGAGATTATTCCTGCAAGGTGACACCTTCAAATGCCACCCCAGAGGTTAAAATTCAAGATGATTGTGTGCATTTTGAGGGCTTGCAATGGCTTGTGTGCAAATATGTTTGTGCATCTGTGACTCTTCCCCAGATGAAGCCTGATTTTTCAGCATGCCTTTACTGCTCATGCACTATTCTTAGCTTTCTGGCTGTTAGAGTGGTAGGAATCCGTTTCAAGTCTGATGGTAAAAATGAAATGATGTTTTAGCCACCATCTAAGTTCATCATTTATCTCTAATTGCTTTGAATTTTTGGAAGGAAGGGAAAAAAAAAGATATATTTAATGTTCAGTGGTGGAGCAGATGGAGCTGTGAGCTGTGAATGCTTTACTACATGATAATAGGCTGTGGTTCTGGCTGATGGTGTTGCTTTGTTTCTTCATTTTCTCATTAAACAATACTCAGGCTTCAGAAATAACAACTTCCATGTTTTCAAGAATTTCAGGCTCAGAGGCAGGCTAAGATGTTGGCAGGGGCAGGGAAATACTGGATACTGCCCAGCAGGCTGAGGGGGGTGATTCTGCACCTCTACTCTGCTCTCTTGAGACCCAGTCTGGAGTCCTGTGTTCAGCTCTGGTGCACATAGAGTAAGAGGGACATGGAGATGCTGGAGAGGGTCCAGAGCAGGCCAGGAAGATGATCATAGAATTGTCAGGGTTGGAAGGGACCTCAAGGATCAGCCAGTTCCAACCCCCCTGCCATGGCCAGGGACACCTCACACTACAGCAGGTTGCTCACAACCATATCCAGCCTGGCTGCAAAAACCTCCAGGGATGAGGCTTCCACCTCCCTGGGCAACCTGTGCCAGTCTCTCACCACCCTCATGGGGAAGAGCTTCTTCCTGACATCCAGTCTGAATCTACCCATTTCTAGTTTTGCTTCATTCCCCCCAGTTTTATCACTCCCTGACACCCTAAACAGTCCCTCCCCAGCTTTTGAGCTTTGAGCTTGATGAAGGGAGGTTTAGACTGGAGATCAGGAAGACATTCTTTCCAGTGAGGGTGAGAAGACACTGGAACAGGCTGCCCAGGGAGGTCATGGATGACCCCTCCCTGGAGGGGGTTGGATGCAGCTTAGAGTAAGGTGGTCAAGTGGAAGGTGTCCCTGCCCATGGCAGGGGGGTTGAAACTAGATGATCTTTAGAGGTCCACAACCTCTGTTATTCTGCTAATTAATACAGCAATTGATAATGGGATTAGAACTGCACCTGACTCACCATACCCCGGAAGGGAGCTGTGGTAGAAAATTAAATGACACCTGCTGCATTCTCATCACATTGTGTTGTGACAAAAATAAGCAAATAGCAGGTTCCCACCCTAGCTGACAGAAACACAGAGTAAAAAGGAGGAATGGGACCATTCAGATCACTGGTTGTTTCCAGGAGAGACACTTCCTTTGCAGACTTCATCACCTGTCACTGGCTGACAACTGTGGGAAGCTCCTGGATTACTCTTCAACACAATTTCTTGCAGTGTTCTTCCTAAGGAGTAACAGCTGACAGGGATTTGAAACCTCAAGTTGCCTAACAACTTTTGGTACTGGGTAGTTTTTGTTGGGTTTTGTGGTGTGGTTTTTTTTTCTTTCCTTCTTGATGAGTGTAGAAAGATTTTTGCTAATTTCATGTTGAACCTGAAAATTTAATGAAGGAAAAGTAGTTCACCTAACCTGATTTCTGTTTCAAATACCAAGTCCATCACAAGTTACTGAGGCTATCACAGTGTGGTCACTTGGCCAGCTCTTAACCTCTGTTAATATCTATGGTCTATAGCACCTATTGGGCCTCTAAATCATTTGTTAAATAGATTCAAATGATGAATACTCACAGAAAGACAAAAAGTATATGCCACAATAGTGTTGCTGATCTGTGGTGGAGAGCCTTGCCTATCAAAAATATCAAAGCACCTGAAGAGCTATGTGCTTGTGTCACCCCTTCATACAAGGACCTCTGGAGAGACTCTTGAATGTGTCCAGAGAAGGGCAGTGAGGCTGGGGAGAGACTTCAAGCACAAGCCCTATGAGAAGAGGCTGAGGGAGCTGGGGTTGCTTAGCCTGGAGAAGAGGAGGCTCAGGGGAGACCTTCTTGCTGTCTACAACTCCCTGAAGGGAGGTTGTAGCCAGATGGGGGGGTTGATCTCTTCTCCCAGGCAAGCAGCACCAGAACAAGAGGACACAGTCTCAAACTGCACCAGGGGAGGTTTGGGCTGGAGGTGAGGAGAAAGTTCTTCACAGAGAGAGTTGTTAGCCATTGGAATGTGCTGCCCAGGGAGGTGGTGGAGTCCCCATCCCTGGAGGTGTTCAAGAGAGGATTGGATGTGGCACTCGGTGCCATGGTTTAGTAGTCAGGAGGTGTTGGGTGACAGGTTGGACTTGATGATCTTTGAGGTCTTTTCCAACCTTATTGATTCTATGATTCTGTGACATGAGACAGCCATTAATGAGTAGAGCTCTACAAGGCTACAGGTTGCCACTGGGGAGATTCAGACTGGATGCCAGAAAATAATTTTTCACCATTTGAGCTATTAGACACTGGAATAAACTTCCAAGGGAGGTGGTGGATTCCCCTACATTAGGACAGTTTCCAGGCTCAGCTTGACAGGGTGCAGGGCCAGCTCATTTACACTGTATTCTTACCCTGAAAGGTTGGACTAGATGACCCTTGAGGTCCCTTCCAACCTGGGATTCTATGAATCTACCCAGGAGAAGAATCTCTTTACCCTATTACATGGATTTCTGAGACAAGAAACGTGTTTTCAAAGGCAAAAGTGTGTGAAGCTTAGTTTTTAGGGGCAGAAGCATTGGTTATCTATTACATGAGTTCTGCTTTATTTCATTCTATTTTTTTTCCCCCTAATATATTGAGAAGCAAACCTGTGGATAAATTTGGGTTTTTTGTTTCTCCCAGCAGAAATTTTCTTGACTGTTTAATTAAAGGCCTCATTGCCCCATCATGAAATGCAAAGAAGCATATCTAATGCAAGCACTTAAATGTAATGTCACTTATTAGTCTTTAATGAAGAGAAACTCACTCTTTCTCTAAAGAACAGCTGTAGAAATAGTGCCCATGTCACCCACAAAATTATGTATTATGAAGAGTATTAATGTGCATTTAATGACTGGAGAAATCTTCCTGTGGAATAAAAGGACTGCATTCCTTCTCCTCTGACTTCCCTCATAAAGGAGGTTAATTAAAGCCTGAGCATCACAAATTCTGCACCACTGCTACAGGTTGTTCATCTGCACCCCGGTGTAACACAGCTCTGTGAAACCTCAGCACCAGGGAGAGCATAAAACTGGCTGCTCCCCTCCTCAGCAAGGATTGCTGCTCTCTCTTGAACCTTGGCTCTGGCTTTCATCATCCAACAGCCAGGAAATGTGCTGTTAAAGACAAGGTTTCTCTAACCCTTTCCATAGCAGGGTTTAGAAGTGTATAGCTAGGCAGTAATTCTGATGTTTAAGGCCATGTCCAAACTGGTCTTGATTTTTTTCCAAGGAGGAGGCATCCACAACTTCCCTGAGCAGCCAGTTCCAGTGTCTCATCACCCTTGCTGTAAAAAATCTCTTCCTACTACCCAGTCAAAATCTCTTCCTGACATCCAGTCTAAATCTCCCCTCCTCCAGATAGAATCCATTCCCCCTCATCCTATCACTACAGGCTCTTGGAAAAAAGTCTGCCCCCAGCTTTCTTGTAGCCCCTTGAAGGTACTGGAAGGCTGCTATAAGGTTTGCCTGCAGCCTTCTCTTCTCCAGGCTGAACAGCCCCCACTCTCACAACTTGTCCTTGTAGGGAGAGGTGCTCCAGTCATCTGATCATCTTCATGGCCCTCCTCTGCACCCTCTCAATGAGGTCCATGTCCTCCTTCTGTTGGGGGCCCCAGAATTGGATGCAGTACTCCAGGTGGGGTCCACCAGAGCAGAGTAGAATCACCTCTCTTAATCTGCTTGGCCATGTTCCTTTGATGCAGCCCAGGATGTGGTTGGCTTTCTGGGCTGCAAGTGCACATTGCTGGCTCCTGTTGAGTGAAGAAGTCCAAGTGATTTTAGCTTTGAGATTTTACCATAGAAGTGACACAAATAAGTTACTAAATCACAGAATCATAGACTGCCAGGTCACCACTCAACTATGTCCCTCAGCATCACATCTACAGGGCTTTTCAATCCCTCCAGGGGTGGGGACTCCACCACTGCCCTGAGCAGGGAATTCCATTCCAGTTGAGAATTTATCTTGGGACAAGCAAATGGAGATGTGTGGATTGTATAAAAGAAAGAATGAATCATAGGATGGTGTAGGTTGGAAAGGACATTTAAAGCTTATCTGGTCCAAACCCTGCCATAGGCAGCAACATCTTCCACTAGAGGAGGTTGCTCCTCAAGATTTATTCCTCCTTCCACACTCTCCTCTAGCTTATAAAATTCTCCATGCCAGTCTCTTACTCCCTCACTTTTTGGTATGCTAAGGGGAAAAGGCAGTAATATATCAGCCTAGGTAAGAAATAAAGTGATCCCCCCCCCCAAAAAAAATGAACTATATGAAGGGGAAAAAAAAACCCCAAACCAAACCAGAAAACTTACTTGTTGTTTGCTGTCTGTGAATTGCTGCCCTGGTTCATTTTCCCCCTGAGAGCTCCTGTTTCATCTCTCAGCAGCCTTAGCTGTGCAATGTTGGTCACCAAACAGCAGCAAGAGCTTGGAGGGAACCTCCAGGTCTGTGGCACAACATCCCAAACTGCTGACAATGATTAGGGCCCCGTGAGGACAGGCAATGGAGGAAGCCCTGGGCTGGCTGATGGATGGGGTGAGGAGCGTGGGGCAGACCTGGTAGGGAGTGAACACCTGGGAAATACAGCAACTTTACTTTCTTGAGGTGGTGTTTAAACGAAGTGTGACCACACTTTTAAAGCTCTTTGACACTCATGGTGCCTTGTGAACAGCTTTGAGATGTATGAGTGGAAAGTGTTAAATAAAGCTCAGTAATACATCTCTTAATACACAGAGAGACAGCATGGAGATGAGATGGGACAGTAGAAAATGTGACAGCTCAGTAGATAAACGTGAAGGTGTGTTTTCATTTAGAAAGACCTCCAGTATATAATGCTAATTATTTCCTGGATTGTAAGAGTCTGACTTCCAAAGAGACTTTTCACCAATCTGATGCTTTAAATAAGTGTCTGTTGGTAGGATACTTCTTACTGTGCTGTGTCTCAGGCATTTTCCAAGAGAGCTACACATTTCCCAGCCATCCATTTCCCTTGGGAAGCCAGATTGCTTTAGTCAGGGTATTCCCATCAAGTATGGGGTGTAAGCACACCCAACTTGACAAGCCATATTGTTTTTCACTACAGGGAAACAAATGTTTCCTCTTCCAACACCACCAGCAAATATCAGGGCTGGAAAAAATTCTTCTCTCAGTAAAAGCTTGACTCAGCTAGAGTTGTGGACAATGAGTAGAGCCTGAAGTATTTACTAAGCCTCCTGTTCTCTACTAGAGAAGTGCTTCAAGGTGTTTCCAGCTTCTTTGTGTTTTGTGCCTATTTGCTCCTTCTTTATCTACAGATTTTCTTAAGTCACTGCCAGGCAAGAAAGACCCTGAGGCAATAGCTTTGGGGATGGATAGAGCAGAGGTCTATATAATTCCCTCTTTCCTCTCTGGACCAAGCTGTGATCCTTCTCTCCTCATCCTGCTAAGGCACGACCTGCTTATACCTGGGTATGATGTGTAGGGCACTTAGAAGTGACATTTACCCAACTATTTGTCGATGCAAGATCCTCTTTTTCCCTTTTCCCCCTGGGTTGGAAGGTCAACTCCAGCTCCCAAGGGCAGCATATTACCCCACCATAGCCCAAGCTCCTTATTCTCCCCCAGGCCCTTACCTGGGGGAGAAAACAGGAAACATTTTCTGTCACCTACCTATGAAATTGCATCACTAGTTGTCCACAAAAGCAGACAAAAGAGCAAGCAGAACTAGAAAGGAGCTGTAATAAAGGGGGAACTTTATTCCCTTGGAGAAAGCACAGGGGGATGGAGGAGAAATGTGATACTGGGCAGATTGGAAAGGGGTTCTCAGCAAAGACCTGAGATTAGCATCACCTCTAGTGGTTACAGGCAGCTTCCAAGGCTCCTGACTGTGGTTTCCTTCAAGAGGGAAGGGTAAGGAAGAGCAGATCATGGCTTAAAAATCAGCATCAATCTTTAAGTAAATTTTACTCTAGGGCGGGCAGCTGTTACTCACACACCTCATATCCCAGTCCCTGACTGTCACCAGTCTAAATATCCTTCCTTTTAGTTAGCTGAACTCATTATTGTTGATATCTTTGTGCATGCCTTGTATCTGAAGTGAAGAGGGAAAGAAGAAGAGATACTGCAATCAGTGTTTTCCTTTGCAAAATATACTGGGCAAAGCCAATCTCCTAGGATTTCCTTCTTGGTTAGGCAGCTGTGAAGGATAGAGAGGAGTGGATTTAGATCATCGTTGGACTGTTGAAACGCTTACCTAAAATGAAGCCGTAGCAGAGCTGGTGTGAGAGGAGCTGTTTACACATGAATGAGGGGAATTCACACTTTGGTGTGCATTATGATGCAATTTGTGCTGCTGTCTGAGTCCTGCAGAGCTTGTGCTTGGCTTTGCTCATCACTGATGTGTCTGCCTGGAAATGATGGGTGTGAATTGATTATCATGAATCTAGATGTTTGCAAATCATTTGACCACTCTTCCAAAAATCCTCCCAATTACTTATTCAGCTCTGATCCAAAAGCATTTAGTGGAGGATTTGGGGGGTGGGGGGAGGGGTGTGCTGTGGGAAATCCACCTCCACGATCAGCCATGCTGCTGGCTCAGACCTGGAAGGGAGACAGTGTACCCTGCAGACTAAGCCCTGAGACAGTGTGGGAAGATCCTCAGCCACTGAAATTTCGACTCCATTGAACAGGTTTTCATGGTTTTCAGTTTCATGAGTTTCTCATTCTGTAAAATCCTAAGGAGCTTTTCAAGATCTGCATATAAAAGGCCCACAGGGTCTGTCTGACTGGAGGGCTGTGACTGGGGCTTATGGTTATTTTTCTGTTCTGCTACACCTTTCTGACTCTAACATCTTTCCCCCCAGTTTCTGATTTTTTTGTCTCATCCTTACTCATCTTTAAAATTCATTTTCATGGAGTCACAGAATTGTTTCAGTTGGAAAAGATCTCTAAGGTCACCAAGTCCAACCATCAACCTAACACCAATGTGAGGCACCATGCCTCAAAGTGCCATGTGTGCACGTTTTTTGAACACCTCCAGGAACAGTGACTCCATCCTCTCCTTGGACAGCCTGTTGGATAAAGCCTTTCTCTCAGCCCCAGCTCTGGCATTTTTTGCCTTGTCCTTCATCCCTCAGTAAAATTTTTTTGGGGGGTTATGACAGTTTGCTTTGCTTCAAGAGAAGCAGAGCCAGCAGGTCAAGGGAAGTGATTCTCCCCATCTACTCCACTCTGGTAAGACCCCACCTGGAGAACTGTGTCCAGTTCTGGAGCCACTGTTACAGGAAGGATCTGGAGGTGCTGGGAGGTGTCCAGAGAAGGGCAATGAGGATGAGCAGAGGGCTGGAGCTGCTCTCCTCTGAGGACAGACTGAGGGAGTTGGAGCTATTCAGTCTGGAGAAGAGAAGGCTCTGAGGAGACCTAATTGTCTCCTTTCCAGTATCTGGAGGGGGCTACAAGAAAGCTGGGAAGGGACTTTTGAGGGTGTCAGGGAGTGATAGGAATGGAAAAAAACTAGAAATGGGGAGATTCAGATTGGATGTTAGGAAGAAGTTCTTCCCCATCAGGGTGGTGAGAGACTGGCACAGGTTGCCCAGGGAGCTGGTGGAAGCCTCATGCCTGGAGGGTTTTGCAGCCAGGCTGGCTGTGGCTGTGAGCAGCCTGCTGTAGTGTGAGGTGTCCCTGGCCATGGCAGGGGGGTTGACAATGGCTGATCCTTGAGGTCCCTTCCAACCCTGACAATTCTGTGATTCTCTGCTGGCTTTTCAATTGTGGATCCGGAAAGATTAATAATTAGGTTGTGCCTCTAAAACTCCTCATTGGGAAGCTCTTCTGTGTGACTCCTTTTCTGATGTCCTGGAGGGTGTTTGCATTTGGCATTCTCAGGGCTGTAAAATGCAAAGCTGTTTAACAGGGAAACCCTGTCTGCCGTTGTGGAGATGCTAATAGAAGTGGCACCGCTCACCACCAGATACTCTAATTTATGACTGCCTTTAAAGAACAGACTTGCCAATTAGTGTCTATTAGAATGCTTACTTTTATCATTTGCAAAATATGGCTCTTAATTGGGACCAGCTTTGCCTAAGGGAGAAACATTTGTTAATAAATGAAGGAATAAACTAAACCTCTCTGGAGGTACCTATGGAGGGAAGCAGCTTATATCACACAGGCACCCTTATAGATTGTATTCCTTATTATTCTTTAACTCAGTCAATTATTGAGAAGGGCCATTTCATCCAACCTTATATTGTCTTGCTGGGGAAAATATAGACAGGATATTGGAATTGGCTTGTTTATTAAATCAAGTAGCTCATTAGGCATAATTAAGATAGGAGCGTTAAATTGTCACACCACACCATCAGCCCAGTCCCTCCAGTGAAGGCAAAAGCACCACAGTTTGCTCTCTTAGTACATTGATCAGGTTAATGGAATTAAGCTGCCAATTTCAGTAGACTCTGAAGATAAGATGAGGAGTGCTCAGTGGTTTCCACTTTACCATGGAGCGAAGAAACTGCTTAAAAACATTTAAAGATAGGACTGAAAAATTGACTGTTCAGCCAAGGGACAAATACAAGCAAGACACTGGTGCAGGTGTGCACCACGGGGACATCACAGTGCCCTGTGTAGTTCATGTCCTTGTGTTTCCTCCTCCAATGGGTGGTGAGAAGCTAGAGCATAGACCCCACACCAGGCACTTCATGCTCATCCTTTCACTGTGGAGGACTTGACCTCACTGGAGAGTTTCTGTACCCGTTGTTTCCGACCCATTGTGATCCTGGGCAAGCTGCTGTGGGTGCCCTGCTTTATCAGGGAGCATTGGACTGGATGATTTTCTGAGGTCCCTTTCAACACTGTGAGCTGCAGCACAGGAGGTTCCACCTCAACACAAGGGGGAACTTCTTTACCTTAAGGATCACAGAGCACTGGAACAGGCTGCCCAGGGAGGTTGTGGAGCCTCCTTCTCTGGAGACTTTCAAGGTCTGTCTGGATGTGTTCCTCTGTGACCTGAGCTGGATTGTATGGTCCTGATCTGGCAGGGGGGTTGGACTTGATGATCTCTTTGGGTCCCTTCTAATCCCTGATACCCTGTGAGCACCTCCCATGCTGGGAGTCTGTGACTTTAAAGACTTACTTTACGTATCTCTGTGCAGACCTGCGCACAAGCGTCTACTTCTGCCCTTCGGGGTGGGATGGTCAGAGCCGCCTCCGACAGGCCCCGCAAGGTGGGCAAGCAACACCTCCCCTATGCTCCGCCATCTGCTTTGAAAAGCGTGCTGTGCACAAATGACACTCAGAACCTGACTGTGGCAGGGGAGAAGAGTTTAGTGTTGCTTTTGGCTTCTGTGCAGACGTGTGAGGTAGGGCCCTTTGGAAAACAGGTGCTTTTGGCAGCGAGCCCTTCTCCTCAGCACGGTGCCTGCGTGCTCTCCCTTTGGTATTTCAGCAGCCATACAAGATTCCTCCACGCACAGAGTAGATCTATTTTTGAATAAATAAATAAATAAAGGCAAGGAAATGAGGTTACCAGTCAAGCCATCAAATCAGCAGGGCTATATTCAGCGGAGAGAGCATTGTGCCTCACAAATTATCTCCCAATCCCACCTGCTCTCAGATGTTTATAGCCTGGCTATCTGCTCTGCTACCGTTGCTCGACGGAGAAATAAACAGATGGGGCTGAGAAAAAAAGCCAAACGAATAAATGGGGTAGAAACTGCCTGCAGCCTTTTGAGCAGCACTATAGGGCAGCTTTGCTTTTTTGCAAGGATTTTTTTTTTTTTTGTCTGTTTTCCTTTTTCCCCCCTTCCCCCATTTGAGGAAAAAAAATAACCTGCTGGAATGCAAGATGTGATTTAGTTTCATTTCTTTGGCGAGCGCAGAAATGTGGTTTAGATGCTGTTTGGGGCAGAAACTCTGTTTTCTTCACAGCAAGAGTGAGTGGCCATTGGAATGTGCTGCCCAGGGAGGTGGTGGAGTCACCATCCCTGGAGGTGTTTAGGAAGAGACTGGATGAGGCACTTGGTGCCATGGTTGAGTTGATGAGATGGTGTTGGAGGATAGGTTGGACTCAGTGATCCCAAAGGTCTTTTCCAACTTGGTTTATTCTATTCTACCCTATTCTATTCTACCCTATTCTATTCTACCCTATTCTATTCTACCCTATTCTATTCTACCCTATTCTATTCTACCCTATTCTATTCTACCCTATTCTATTCTACCCTACCCTATCCTACCCTACCCTATCCTACCCTACCCTATCCTACCCTACCCTATCCTACCCTACCCTATCCTACCCTATCCTACCCTACCCTATCCTACCCTACCCTATCCTACCCTACCCTACCCTACCCTATCCTACCCTATCCTACCTTAAGGCTCTGGCCAGCCTGATCTAGTGTGAGGTGTCTCTGCCCATGGCAGGGGGGTTGGAACTAGATGATCCTTGTGGTCCCTTCCAACCCTGACTGATTCTATGATTCTATACGTTTTGGGCATTTTCTCTCTTGCTTTATTCCACCCCCCTTTCCCCCCCCCCCCCTTTCTTTTTTCTTTTGAAACAAAAGCAATGAAAAGGTAAAAACTAAAGAAGAGAAAAATAAAACAGGGGGAGATTTCAACCCACCACAATATTGTTATTTGAAACTTGTGAGGAAGTTTCTAATGGCAGAGGAGAAGGCATCGCTTCCTTTGGTGTGCTGCAGGCCTTCAGCAGCAGTGAGCTCAGTAATTAGGCTGCTTTTCAAATAAAGGCCAGTTGCATGGATGCATGACTAAGATGAATTATGCCCTGCATAAGCTTCTCTGTTCCTGCATGTGTTTGCCCTTTCTGTGTTCACGTCCACTTAAGGAAAGCCTGAGCAAACAGCTTTTCTGCTCCTCTTCACACCCCATCATACATCCACCTTCTGCTGGGTATCCTTCCTCAGAGGTGACCTCACAATTGTCCTTTGGAAATTTATTCTTTGCTTGTCAATCTTTCTTTCTTTCTTTCCCCCCCCTCCCCCAATTGTAGATTGAGTCCATAGAATTGTTTTGGTTGGAAAAGACCTCTAAGGTCATCAAGTCCAACCATCAACACAACACCCTCCCCTGCCCAATAACCCAAAGCACCATCATTTTGAACACCTCTAGGGATGGGGACTCCACCACCTCCCAGGGCAGCCTGATCCCATCCCTGACCACTCTTGCAGGAAAGAAATTTTACTTAGTTCACAGAATGAAGTGGGAGGGGGGAAAATCCTAATTTTCCAGTGAATATAATCCAGATTTTAGACCAAAAAGCAGGATGTTAAAAAAAGCAAGCAAGATCTTCAAAATACAAGCAAGCAAGATCAAGAAAAAAAATGGCCTGGATGTTTCTTTTAATTATTATTATTTTTAGCCCTTAAAGTTATTTCAGCTCATCTTATTTAAAGCTTATTCTAACAATTTCTTGCCAATGTCAAGGAAAAGAATACAGAAAGATGAAGCAATTATTTCTGTCACTATGTGGAGATCTCAAACCAGCACCATCTTTGCTAGAGAGATGCTGATCCTCAGCAAGAATTTCAGCAGAGGAATTGAATATTCATATTTGTATGGGCTTTAGGTGTCAGCAAAACCCATGTCATTGAACTAAGGCTTCTCAATGGCATGACTGAACTTGGACAGCAATCAGCTCTCCACAATGGGGAGGATCAAGTCTAATGGTTCCCAGTAGCTCACCCTATTGGAAAGCACCAAATCTAATACTCCCAACAGCTCACTATACAGAATTAACCAGGCTGGAAAAGACCTTTGAGATCATCAAGTCCAACCTATCCCCCATCATCATCTAATCAACTAAACCCTGGCACCAAGTGCCTCATCCAGGCTCTTTTTAAACACCACCAGTGATGGTGACTCCACCACCTCCCTGGGCAGCACATCCCAAGGGCCAATCTCTCTTGCTGGGAAGAATTTCTTCCTAACATCCAGCCTAAACCTCCCCTGGTGCAGCTTGAGACTGTGCCTTCTCATTCTGTCACAGGTTGCCTATGTTGGGAAACAGTCTCCCTCCCCCTTCCATGCTTGCATTCAAAATCACATCCTCCACTGTCAGGATGCTTGCTTGCATCTGCTGAATTTAAGCTTGATGGGTAGCCCCAGGGTGGGCAGAGCTGAGGAGGGGCTGAAGGTGAGGAAGATCATTGTCTCTCTGCTCTCCCACCAGCAAATTACCAGCACGTGGCTGGCCAGAGGGAAACACCACCCCAGTGCTCATAGATCCTCCTGCCTCTCCTGAAGATTTCAGTAGATAAGGCAGCTGAATTCTTAAGCTCAGTTTATTACAATTTTCATCTGGCTTTTTTTTTCCCTTCTTCTTCTTCCCTGGTAAATATAATTGAGCTCAAACCACAGCAAAGCCTGGACAGGACTTATGGACTTTGTTTTCCACGATCCATTTCCTGCCTTCATTGGTGGTCCTTGTTGCTATACATTTCCCCTAAAAATACTAGATTTTAGTGGGGGAAAATAAAATAAATCAGTGTTTCATGTGTGTCTGACCACTCTGTGTGGCTGTGCTGCAGAAGGGTCTTGATCTAAGGAGCTGCAGTTCCCCAAACCCCATTAACTCCAATAGATGACAAATATTTGCTGTTATTAGCTGAAATATTATTGATTTTTCTTTTCTTTCATTTTTTTAACCCCATGGAATGAGTTTGCTCAAAACAGGAAAGTGAGTAAAAGCTACGAGTGACAAATGATGTTGATCCCTTGCAACTTTGGAGTGTCTGAATCAGAAGCTGCCACCCAGCTCTGCTCAAGGTCCATATGTTTGGGTTGTTTTTGATAGGAAACGTGTTTTGATTCAGGAACTATTTCTTGGGTTCATTAACATGTAAATTGCTCCACAAGGAAATCTAAAGGAGATTGAGTCTGAAGATATGTAAATAGTCAAATGTAATTGGGGCTCAAGCCCTACATCTCTATTTCTACCAAAGCAGCTGAGACAGAGAGAGAAGAAGGTTTCCACCCCACCCCCCCATCTTTTCTCCCTGAAATCCAGCAAAATTTCCCATCAAGTGATTTGCCTGCAAAAGCAGTCTGGAGGCATGAAGTTCAATAAGTAATTATAAATTAGCAGAGGCAGATTTGCAGAGCAGGGGAGGTGCAGGCACCTGGTGTGCACAGAGCCTTCCTCATCACCTGAGCAATTCTCCACGCTCCGCTGAGTCCAGCTGCACATGTGGGAGCCTCCCGTGCTGACCTGGTAGAGATCCTCTCCCCAGTGCAGAGAGAAAATGTTGTCTGCTGCCAGAATGTGAGGTCTCCTATTACTTTTGATAGATCTCCCATGGAATTCTTTTACAGTTCAATATAAATCAGCTGTGGAAGGGTGCAGCCTGCTCCTGTAAACACGGCATAGGGATCTGATCCCACTGCTGTTGTCGTATCCTGTGCCCTACATGAAGCAGGGTGAGGAAGGATAAATGATCCTCCAGCTGCACCTGGGTGATGTCACTGGGAGCTGGCAGCTGGGAGGAAAGCAGCTACTGGGGAATATTTCATGACCAGGAAGGTAGTTCTCTGGGGAGCTCCTGCTGCTCGGTGTTAACACACACAAACACATGGGGCCCAGGCAGCTGGAGAGAGATCCCTGAAGACCAGACTCAGCGTGTGAAAATCAAAATGTACTTTGGATGCACACAGGGCCAAATTTCTACTGCAGTTGAGGAAACAATTTCTATATTCATTCCCTTATTCTATGCCCATCTCCACAGAGCAGGCCAGCAGCCTTGCCTCAGCACTCCTCACTTGCCACCATTGCCCAGACCTGGGCCAGAAGGAGCCCTCGTGAGCTCCCTTACACAGCAACAACAGCACAGAGCAGAGGCTACAGCATCAGGGCTCAGTTCCTGCCTCCCCCACCATCTGCCAGCCTAATCTTTGCAAATTATTCAAGTTACTTCTGTTTAATTCCCCATCTGTAAACTGGCCATAATTACTCCTTGCCTGAAAAATTGTCTGTTTATGGTAAGAGTATATTTGGAGACTTTCTTTCCAGGTGTTAAAGGTTAGGGCTGGGCTGGCCACCAGACAAGTGCCAGAGGCTCTCTTTGAACCCCTCTGCTTTCCCAAGGGGAGGAGAAAGGGAGGAAAGGAGAGAGACTGATGGGATGAGAAAGCAACTAAACCACTGGGATGGGAAGAACAGCCCCAGTAAAAAGAGGCAAAGAGACCCAAACTGAGAGCCAACCCAACGATGGCCTCACTGATGCTGGGGGAAGGCACTGGGCAAGCCCCAGACTGGACTCAGCAGCAGATGGGAACCAGATTCAGGAGCTGGATTCAGGAGCACAGGTTTTGGGATGGAAGGCAGAAGAATCAGAGTCCTCCTGAGACACCAGACAGGGAAGAAGAGGCTTGACCCTGCAGATCCCTCAGCTGGCTCCTGAAGATGCCCTCCATGGGCTGGAATCCCTTGCTGGGCAGTTGAGGGGCACCTGTCTTGGTCAGTCCTCCCCACAGCTGCCACCTCTGCCTTCCTGCCCCCCAGGGTGTGGCACAAACTGGGGCAGTGCCTTGGTGTGCCCAGGAGCAAGTCTCAAGCAGAGCCTTTCTGCAGCCCAGCCCTTGGCAGGACCACTCTCCTCATTAGCTTCTCCCTGCTAGAAGCAGCCCCTGGCTGTGCCAAGCTGCCTTGAACTTCAGCAAGGGCCTCAGCGAGCAGAGCCTGGGCAGAGAAGCCACAGCACTGAGCTGGATTAGATCTAGTCTTGTAAACATGGCACTCTGGGATGTGGTTTAGTGGGCATGCTGGTGTCATGTTGATTATTTGGCTTGATGATCTTAGCAGTCTTTTCCAACTGTAATGATTCTGGGGCTGACAGCTGCATGCAGCACTCACCGTCCTCCCTCGGTGGAAACCGTGCTGCAGCTTGCTGTATCAAAGGGACACATCCTTCCTTCATTTAGCAGTCCCTGAACTGTTTTCAGCTGCTCCCAGTCTTTGTGTTCCCACAATTTAATGTCATTAACCTGTGGTGCTTCCAGGGTTGGAAATCCATGCAGACCAAGTATTAGGTTCTTCCTTCTGCACAAGGTTGGTTTTTCAGTGTTGCCTCTTGTAGAATCTCAGAAGTATGAGAGTAAAACCTGGCTCAGTCTCATGACAGGTTCTGTGCTTTTGAGGAACAGATTTCCAGTAATCACTTCTGTCTTTGTGCACTGCTTCTCCCCCCCAAAATATTTTATTAGGCCAATTAAGGCAGGCAATGAAAAAAAAAATATAAATCATCTTCAATTCCTTTCAGAAATAGGAAAGATCAGGAAAGTGTTGCTTGAGCTCCCCTATCAACTGAGCTTGAAAGAGGAGGACCCCCTCAAAAGCTCACTTATGGCCAAGTCAACACTTCAGGAGGTGGCTGAGGGAAGGCAGAGTTGTGGTGGGAGACTAACCTGCCCACACAGAGCACACAGCTAGTGTTAAAACGAAAGACAGAGCTGTAACACTTCCTTTGCTGTCGCCAGAGCAGGGGAATTGTTTTTTACAGCTGAAAATGCTGACAGGCTGCTGTCAGGTGCTGTAGCTGCTACTCCAACAAAACCCTGGCAGAGTGACTGTCCACCTGATGGTGCAAACCTGATCAGCCAAGGTCATGCAGACCTTCAGTTGTTTGCTGTGTAAGTGCTGGACAGGCAGATTAGAGGAGTTTGGAGCAGACCTACCAGATGCATCCCATTTATCTTGAAGTCCTGTGCTTCCCCTACCTGAGTTTTGCAGCTGTGGTCACACTCCCAAGAAGGATGAAGTAGGTGCACAGGAAGGCTGCTTAGGAGATATGGGCACTGGATGGTGTGCCCTGTAAAAGTAACTTAAGAGAGTCAAAAGTGTGCATGGATACCTAAACAAGGGTTGGATGCACAGAGGTAGGAGGAGCTATGATTTATATATCATATAGGTGAATAAAACCCTTGATCTGCATTGTTTCAGCAGTGAAATCAGCATGGAAGTTAGGAGGCATCTAAGCATTGTAGGAATAAGGCTCTGGGATGATCTTTCCTTCAGAAGAGGAGGCATGGTGAGATCCAGCTGGTCTCTAGGTGAATGTGATGAGGAAAACCGTAGCATGAGGAGAAGCTGAGAGAACTGGGGTTGCTCAGCCTGGAGAAAAGGAGGCTCAGGGGAGACCTTCTGGCTCTCTACAACTCCATGACAGGAGGTTGGAGCCAGGTGGAGGTTGGCTGCTTCTCTGTGGTACCAAGTGACAGGACAAGAGGAAATAGCCTCAAGCTGCACCAGGGAAAGTTGAGGGTGGACTTAAGGAACAATTTCTTCCCCAAAAGGGTCGTCAAGGCCTGAAGCAGGCTGCTTAGGACAGTGATGGGGTGCCCCATCCCTGGAGGGATTTAAAAGCCATGTAAATGTGATGCTGAGGGTTGTGGTTTGTTGGTGACCTGGTAGTGCTGGGTTAACAGTTGGACTTGATGATCCTAAAGATCTTTTCCAACCTAAATGTTCCATGATTCTATGATGTGGTTACTGCAGCAGTCAAAGCCAGCTGAGCTGCAGGAGCTGAAGGCTGGAAGGCTTGGCCATGCAGTTTTTCCCCCAAGGGCTGAAGAGCAAGCACAGGAAGGGAGAGCCATGTAAGGCTGGAGAGAAGCTAATGAGAAGCCAAGGGACTGAATTTCCCAACAAGTGTGAAATAGATTTTCAATGTTACAAGCCTGGTGTCAGAAGCAAGTAGGAGTTTGGTGGTCCTCCTGGAGAGGAGAAACAGAGAGCCAGCTGGAGACTGGTGACAAGGGCAAGTCGATAATCTGCTTTCCTTCCTACTACCTGGAGCTGTTACACAGGCTGCGAGAAGTCCCTGCGAGGTGAAAGAACAGCAAAATGCATCCTATAGGTGCCTTCAGAGAGGTTTGGGCCAGCCAGGGCATTTGGAACAGGTCTCTTAATGTTATAGAAAGTTCTCACCAGTTTTGTTGCAAGTTATGTAGAGGTGTCTTAAAAATTAGGTAACTTGGTGCAGGATACTCTTCAAGTCTTGGACCTTATGCAAGTATTGGACTTATGCAAGTCTTGGACCTTCTTGCTGTCTACAACTACCTGAAGGGAAGTTGTAGCCAGGAGGGGGTTGGTCTCTTCTCCCAGTCAACCAGCAACAGAACGAGAGGACACAGTCTGAAGCTGTGCCAGGGGAGGTTCAGGCTGGATGTTAGGAAGAAGTTTTTCCCAGAAAGAGAGATTGGTCATTGGAGTGTGCTGCCCAGGCACCACCCCTTGAGGTGCTTAAGAAGAGCCTGGATGAGGCACTTGGTGCCTTGCTTTAGTTGATTAGATGGTGTTGGGTGATAGGTTGGACTCGATGATCTCAAAGATCTTTTCCAACCTGGTTAATTCTATGAGTAAACTCTCTCTCTCTCTCCCTCTCTCTCTCTCACTCGAAAGAGCAGCCAGAACTGTCATTCTTTATTGAGCACCCTGTGCTATGGACTACCATGCCTGTAACAATGCACACGGCATTTTAAGCCCTCAGGGCTACATGAGGAGAACATCCACTTTGAAGCAACAACAGCAGCAACAGAAAAGAGATACAACAACAAAACAACAACAACAAGATAATGAGTTCTAAACTCGTGAAAAGCTCCAGCAGTTACTTTTCAATGGCAGCTAATTCAGTGGCATTGTTTGGACTTTAGTCTCGGGCTGTAACTCAGCCGACTTCAGCAGAGGGATGCCGGCAGCTGAGTGCTGTCTCAGCCCCCCCAAGAGCTACATGCTGCCATTATTTTATTAATCACCACCGATAAACCATGCTTAGGCAGGATTTAATTACTGCAGCCATTTGTTACCTTTGTTTGTGGTTGGGGTGGGGTGGGGGAAGGTTGGGGATGAGGCTTCTGAGGATGATGAGAATTCTTTGTTACTCATAGCCTGGGCTTTTTTCTGTTCAAGTTTGAGCTGGGCAGATTTCATCAGAGTGTTGTTACAGCCATAATGTCAATCGAGTTTCCACTGGGACTGAATCAGATTGTCATTGTGTGGGTCTGCTGGCTGGAGAAAGAAATCAGGTGAAAATTCACTCATTTGATGGAATTTACGAAGGAGACAGCGAGGACAGGAGCAAAAACCAAGATGTTCAGCATAAAATGTAAAGGAGAATCAAAACAAAAGCTTAGCTGCATGTCTTTGATATGTTGACAGTTCCCATAGCTCAAGGTAACCTTTCTCCATAACACTCCAGGGTTTCCCTTTATTGCTGCATTTCGCCCCCCCCCCCCTATTTTTTTGGAACAGAAGCCCAGGATTCTGCTTCAAGTGCATTATTTTTTTTGTGGTGAGCAAAAACACAAAGAGCAAAAGAAACTAAGACATATAATGAGCTGAGGAAAGACAAGCAGTAATAACCAGCTTCCCCACCACCACCCCCCACAAGATGAAAACCCAAGCAAGAGGTGACAGCGGCACTGAAGTTCTGCCCACACGCTGGAGCTGGAAGAGGGGCAGGAGGGTCACGGTCATGTCAGTTCAGGGTGGGGTTTTTTTCCCTGCTGTAGTTTTAAACAGATAAGGAGAACACAGCAAACTCAGAGCACAGCACCAGGAGCCATTGCACAGATCCCACTGGCGTACTTAGGCTGCACCTCATGCAACTCATAGAATGCTTTGGGTGGGAAGGGACCCTCAAAGGTCATCTTGTTCAAACCCCTACCCCACCCCGCTGCAGTCAGCAGGGACAGCTGCAACCACAGCAGGCTGCTCAGGGCCCCAGCACGCTTGAGCTTGAATGTCTCCAGGGATGGGGTCTCTTTTTGGGCAACCTGCTCTAGAATTTCACTACCTTCACCGTAAAGAACTTCCTCCTGCTCTTCCTTTGTAGTTCGGGAAGCAAGTGAGGGTGGGGAGACTCTGGAACAGGTTGCCCAGGGAGGTTGTGGATGCCCTCTCCCTGGAGGTGTTCAAGGCCAGGTTGGGTGAGGTCTTGAGCAACCTGGGCAGGTGGGAGGTGTCCCTGGCCGTGGCAGGAGGGTTGGACTTGGATGATCTTGAAGGTCCCTTCCAACTAAACCATTCTAAACCAGGGCTCTGCATATGCCCTGGTACAGTTAGAGAGTGATGTTTCTGCTTTCTAGACTCCTTGACTCCTAGACTTCATAGGGTCTAGACCCTAGACCCTATGAAGTGTTTATGATTCTTCTCCTTCTGAGCAGTTTTGTTTGTACAGCCAAAAACTTTGCAGATTGTTTTTTAGGAAGATAGATTGAGGAGCTTGTAAATGCTGTAGGAATAATAAACTGCCCTCAGCCTGGACAGGCAGTCTTGACACATCTGACTTGAGACAAAGATATATTGGTTTCTTTGATTTTAGGAGGCAGGGAGATTTTTGTTGCAGTGTAGAGCAAAACCAGATCTTGAAAGGTTTGGCAAGGCTCTCTGAACAGCAGAACAGGTCTTGTTTCACCTGCCCTGACTTTGTCAGGCTTGGATGTGCACACACAGCTACAGACGGATGGCGAGGTCAGCACGGGAAGCTACCTTGATCTTCGAGTATTGTTTTTTGTGCTATCCCCAGGTTGTTGTTTTTTAAGCAAAGTCCAAAAGACTGAGAGATGTTAACAGGTAAAACAGCAGCAGCTGAAAGGAAAAAAAAAACACCCACACACCTAAAAACCTTCTCCCAGGTTCTGAGTTATGACTTTTTCACGATAGGAAGCCATATGCCAGCCCAGGTAAACTGCATTTTGGATCTGCTGCTCCTGCAGTGTCTCAGTGCATCAGCACAATGCATCACAGGTAAAAATCATCCAAACCTCAGTAGTCTCACTTGCAGTAATGGGCAAATTTGCTGTGTTCACTGACCCTCAGAGTCTCCTGTTCCTTGCTGCTGCTGTGCTGGTGGGAAGTGGATACAAAGAGCTGAAGCATAGAAGCTGGGAAGGTACTAGTTGAGGATCCCTAAAAGGTGTCTCAGGAAATGTAAAGATCGAGAATAATTCCTAAAGGGATGCAGGCACCCTGTGTAGATTGTAACTTTTCCTTTCACCCCTTGTGTGCTCTGTTCAAAACTTGAAGCAGAGCAAACATACGTTGAGTGATGCTGCCTGTTTATAAAGCAAACACAACCAACAAGCAGTAGACCAAAGATAAACGAAGAAGATGTTTTGCACACTAATCAAGGTGTCCTAAGTCACAAAGCAGGGACTGCAAGATGGTTCTAGGTCCTTAAAAGTACAACTGAGGTTTCCTTTTTTCCACATGTTAAAAACATCTCTGTGTGATCTGGACCCATCCTGGGAGGAGACCTAGGCACCACGCTCAGTGTTTAGACCTAGACTGGAAAATGACAATCAGAGTCATGGAATTGTCAGGGTTGGAGGGAACCTTGAGGATCATCCAGCTCCAAAGCCTCTGCCATGGGCAGGGACATCTCTCACTAGATCACAACTCACACTAGCCACATCCAGCCTGGCCTTAAAACCTCCAGGGGGCTACAAGAAAGCTGGGGAGGGACTTTTGAGGGTATCAAGGAGTGTATTGTATTGTATTGTATTGTACTGTATTGTATCAAGGAGTGATAGGACTGGGGGGAATGGAACAAAACTAGAAATGGGTAGATTCAGATTGGATGTCAAGAAGAAGTTCTTCCCCATGAGGGTGGTGGGACACTGGCACAGGTTGCCCAGGGAGGTGGTGGAAGCCTCATCCCTGGAGGTTTTTGCAGCCAGGTTGGATGTGGCTGTGAGCAACCTGCTGTAGTGTGAGGTGTCCCTGCCCATGGCAGGGGGGTTGGAAGTGGCTGAGCCTTGTGGTCCCTTCCAACCCTGACAGTTCTGTGATTCTATGTGTCAGGAAGGTTAGAGATGAGAAGCTTTCTTCATCTGCTTTCTTCACTCCAGTTACAAATACCAACAATGCTGAAATTCCACTTTGCTTGCGTGGGACTTTGCTCACTTCACACTACCCAAGGCACTGTGGCAAGGATCATGTGCATTGTGTGTCATCACAAAAGGAAACCCCTTGAAATGCAGACTTGTTTTCAGCAAGGCACCCTCCTTCTTGCAGAGTTTCCAGCACAAATATTACAGACAGCAGTTTAAATTCCACTGCTGTTTAGAGTGTGTGCCGGGCAAGGGTGACCGAAAAGGTCCAAGCTGCTATGAACCGATTGCGAGTATCAGGCTGTAAAAGCTGGGAGATAGGGAAAAACCACCTTGGTTTCTGATGTGATTTTGCTGTAGATGGGCTGGCTTGGCTTCCACTCCTGGGGGGTTACTGTTGAGGCACAACAGCAGAGATTCAAGGCTGGGTGTGCAGTAAGACTTTTCCAGGGAGCGCTTTTCTTGATGTACTCCTAGGGAATGCACAGGGGAAGTATGAATGGAGCCTTGGTGACCTCTCCTCTATTAGTAGGGAGACAGTGAAGTGGTGTTTGGCACATGAGCTCTGCAGACACACAGATGGGAGGACTAACTCCCAGCCTTGCTGCCGCCACCACTCTTTACTTTCCGTGGTCTTGGCAGGGAGCTGGAGGCAGCAGCAGCCGGCCAGGCACCCACAGCCCCTGTCATGCTTTGCTGGGAGAAGCTGCTTCCTCCAGGCAGTGGCTTCTGTGGCTGCCACCACACATGGGCTGCACCCACAGCCCCTGTCATGCTTTGCTGGGAGAAGCTGATTCCTCCAGGGAGTGGCTTCTGTGGTTGCCACCACACGTGGGCTGCATCTCCCCCTCCACAGGTTTAATTTTGCAGTGCAGTACTGTGCCAGCTGGGAAATTCTCCCTCTCTACTCAGTTTGCCCACAGTGTGATGGATTATAATCTGCTGCAGGCACCTGGAGCTGAAATCCCAGCATGGCACAGCAGTTAGACTGGGACAGCTCTGCTAGTCCCGCTGGAGCAGGGATGTCTTCTAGCAGTAATGAGCACATTGAAAGATGTGCCTCCAAGAGTGCAAAAATCTCTGCAGGCTCCAAACATGGGGGTGGGAGTGAAAATGTACAATATGCTGGTAATGAGTGGTGTTACTTTTTTCCCCAGCCCCTCCTGTCCCACTCTGGTTTAAAAATCCATTTGGCTTAAAAGAAAATACCCAAACCATGGTAAATCCATATGGCTGCACATGTGCCCTGTCTGCACTGGAGCACAGCTGATGGGTGACTGGAACCGTACTTACTGACTTCTCTTTAGTTCATTCCTTCTACTATTTACTATCCAGGGCTTTTTCAGTGGTGTGCATAGTGTTTCACCAAGTGTCAGACTGGTTTGGGTGGGAAGGGACCTTCCAAGGTCATGTAGTTTAACCCCCTGCAGTCAGAACTAGAGCAGGTTTCTCAGAGCCCCAACCCATCTGACCTGGAATGGTTCCAGGGATGAGGCATCTCCCACGTCTCTGCCTGGAGATGTTTCACTGTATCAGCTTCACAGCCTGAAGCTCAAAGTAGGGTAGGAATAGTGCATGGTCCTTCACTGGCTTTCTTCATAGAATCATAGAAGGGTAGGAGTTGGAAGGGACCGAGTCCAACCCCCTGCCAAAGCAGCATCACCTCGGGCAGGTCACACAGGAATGCATCTAGATGGGTTTTGAAAGTGTCCAGAGAAGGAGACTGCTCCAGGCCTTCATCATCCTCACTGTTAAGAAGTCTTTCCTTACTTTGAGGTGGAACCTCCTGTGTCCCAGTTTGTACCCATTGATCCTTGTCCTACAACTGGACACCAGCAGAGCCTGGCATCTTCATCTTGATACCCTCCCCTCAGATATTTATAGACATTAACAAGATCCTCTCTCAGCCACCTTCTCCCCAGACTAACCAGCCCCAGGGTCTCAGTCTTTCCTCATAGCAGGGATGTTCAAGTCCCTCAGTTGTCCTCCTAATCTCCACTGGAATCTCTCCACTGGAATCTCTCCAGTAGACCCTGTCTCCCCAAAACTGGACACAGTATTCCAGGTGTGGTCTCACCAGGGCATGGTTGAGGGCAACAAAGGATTTCCATAGAATGCAATATGGATTTTTTACTTCTTTGTGGTTTCTGTCTCTGTCTGCACGAAACAGAGCCTCTGCGATGTGCTTACAGAAGAGCCACATTATTAAAGTGTCCCTGTAAATGGTAGCTGGGAATGAGTGTAAACAGGTTTTGACATGGGTTTCCAACAGATTAACATGCAAGCATAAAAAGGGAAGGGAGAGAGGGAGGCAGGAGAGGCAGGCTGCTGTGATAGCCTTCACCGAGCTATAATTGCCTGTAAAACCAGAAGGGAGTTGACTTTAAATAAGAATGTCATGAATATTGCTAGAGCATTAAACAAATATCCAGCTGCTTGCCTTGTCTGCAGCCTCCACGAATGTGCTGCACACAATGTGTGTCAGATGAGCATTCCATGGAGCTGAGGCTGTTAGAAAGCTCCAGGAGGATGGGGCTGAGCAACGCAAGAGAAATGATCCCCATGTCGAGTGGCACCGGAGGAACATCCTCTGTAGTTTTAACCTCTGCTTGATGGCAGCAAGCTCATCATTACCAAACTGCAAGCAAAGTGGGGACAATCTTTGTAGCAGGGTCTGCTGTGACAGGACAAGGAGTGCTGGGTTTAAACTGAAAGGAGGAGGTTTAGACTAGAGAGAAGGAAGAAATGTTTTACGCTGAGGATGGTGAGAGAGCCACCGAGGGAACTGGAGAAGGGGAAGCTGAGGGGACACCTTTTCCTCTCTACAACTACCTGCAAGGAGGTTGGGGTGAGGTGGAGGTTGGCCTCTTCTTTCAAGTAACAAGTGATAGGACAAGAAGAAATAACCTCAGGTTGCACCAGGGGAGGTTCAGATTGGACATTAGGAAAAATTTCTTTCCTGCAAGAGTGATCAGGCATTGGAACAGGCTGTCCAGGGAGGTGGTGGAGTCCCCATCCCTGAAAATGGTCAACAAGTGTGTAAAGGGGCCACTTCAGGGCATGGTTTAGTGGCCATGGGAGTGATGGGCTGATCATTTGACTTGATGGTCTTAGAGGTCTTTTCCAACCTTAATGATTCTATGAATCCATGACACTGGCCCAGGTTGTCCAGAGAGGTGGTGGATGCCCCATCCCTTCCAGGTCAGGTTGGATGTGGCTCTGAGCAACCTGCTCTAGTTGAAGTTGTCTCTTCTTGCAAGTGGGTGGAGTAGATGAGCTTTCAAAGTGCTTTCCAACCCAAGCTGTCCTATGATTCTATGAATTTATCCATACCAATACCATGGATTAGCAAAAGAGAGTTTGTGAAGACAAGAGCAAAACTAGAAATGATTCAGAGATTCAGACTGGATGTCAGGAAGAAGTTGTTCCCCATGAGGGTGGTGAGACACTGGCACAGGTTGCCCAGGGAGGTGGTGGAAGCCTCATCCCTGGAGGTTTTTGCAGCCAGGCTGGCTGTGGCTGTGAGCAACCTGCTGGAGTGTGAGGAGTCCCTGCCCATGGCAGGGGGGTTGGCACTGGCTGATCCTTGAGGTCCCTTCCAACCCTGACAGTTCTGTGATTCTATAAGATGTATTGCAGTTGTGAGCTCTGTTGGCAGCACAGCTCCCCTGTGCAGCACAACATCAAGGGTGCTCAGATTACCCAGACACATGCAGGAGGCTGGTGTTGGCAAACAGGCCAGAAACTGAATCCTTTCACCTCCCACTGCTGACTGCTTGGCACAAGCCAAGCCAAGCCACTCTGCAGCTAAAGTTACTCTTCCAGCAAGAAAGAAAAGCAACCTGGGGTATGCCTGGTAACCAGCAGCCCCAGTAAGGAGGCAGCTAATTGCTGAACATTTTTCAGATCTAAAAATAATCCAGCAAGCAAGACAGCAGAGAGACAAACCCCACACAGCTCTACAGAGCATGCAGCAAAGCAATTTGCAGCAGGCATCAAGCATTTCTGCATAGTGAAATCAGCTGGGTGACTCCACAGGACAGAAAAGATGATGAGCCTTTGTTCTTACAGCTTTCTCCCCCCCCCCCCTCCCCCTTTCTTTCTCTTTATTTATCATCTGTAATTTAAAATAAAGCCAAGGAAGCAGGTAAAGGACACACAAGGTAAAGGACACACATTCTTCACCTTTATTTCCTTTGGGACATCACAGAGGGATCAGTTTTAACCAACATATTGAGTCAGATGTCAAGATGTGCACGCCTGAGAAAGGGAAAGCTCCTCTCTGACAAGGATGGTTTGGATCAGCTCTTTCATGCCACCTTTTGTCTTCCTGCAGTGGTGATGCTGTAAGTGGAGAAAACAGGTTGCTGTGGTCTGCTTTGCTCAAGCAAGCTCTAACAGGTAAAATTAGTGAGGGACCTTTCCAGTGGAATTACTTAGTCTCACAGCCACTAAGTCTCTGAATCAGGAAATTTATGGCCAGTACCTTGATAATGTCCTTTCCTCTTGCTGGGCTGAGCTGGCCCTGCACAGTGCAGTTCAAGCCCTGGCACACCCCCAGCAACTTCAGGACCTGTGGGGAATGTTTCAGAGAAAGCTGATGGCATCCTGGATTCAGCATCCCTTGTGCCCTTCTCAACCAAGCAGACACACAGGCACTGTGAGGACAGTTTGGGCAGGTAATGACTGATGGAAAAGCCATCAGGTTAGCACTCGGGGACACTGACTCCCTGGGGATGAAGAAGTGGGGAAGAAGTGCTCCTTGGGGAAGGAGGAGTGTTCACAGGGGACAGATGTGCAAAAAATCAGTCTCCATTTTACAATTAAACAGCCAGGCTTCGATGAGCTGCTTCCCTGGAGCCCCCTTTTCTGGCTCATCACATCAGCTCATCTCCAACCTGTGCTCTCAGTGCTCATAGCTCCGGGAAAGTCACTATTCCTACCAGCCTCCTGCTGTGCTGCCAGGGATCAGCACAGCTTCCTGTGGCTTGTGGCTCAGCTGACATGGAAGCGTGGAATCAATCACAGAATCACAGAACAGTAGGAATTGGAAGGGATCTCTAAAGATCATGGAACAGTTTGGGTTGGAAGGGACATCTAAAGGTCATCTAGTCCAAACCCCCTGCAAGGATATTCTCAACTAGATCAGGCTGCCCAGAGCCCTGTTGAGCCTCACCTTGAATATTTCCAGGGATGGGGCTTCAACCACCTCCCTGGGCAACCCATTCCAGTGTTCCACTACCCTCATGGCAAAGAACCTGTTCCTCAGATCAGGTAGTGCAAGCCCACTGCTAAAAGAGGTATGCCTAGATCAGGTTGCACAGGAACACATCCAGACAGGTTTTGAAGGCATTCAGAGAAGGAACCTTCCTTCATGTAGAGATGGAGTCTGTTATCAGCCTCTGAAGTGGGACAGAAAAGATCAGTGATGCTCCACCCGAGAGGGGAGGAAAAAGCAAGTGGTGTTTCCTTGAACACCTCGCTGTACTGACTTGACAGCCACAAGCTTTCCTCTTTCTTAACGTCTTAGCTTAGCTCTGCAATGGTATCTACCTCCTCTGGTCATTGGATCCAGACCTCACACCTCAGCAGGAATTCATGTGGGGGGGATGACTGATTTACAGTTTACTTCAGAAACACTTGGGCTGTGTACAATAACCGTCAATCAAGCCCTTGCCATTGTGGAGCTTCCTCACACCACCCCCTCGCTAGCAGCTCCTTACTGTCACGTCAGAACAATGCCTTCATACCTCGGGTACCTAATATGACTTCTCTCTAGCCTGGCTGATCTGCTAAAAGCCTGTTTTGATTTGCCATGAGCGTTCTTAAAGGAAGGGGGAAAAAAGTATATTACTGTTAAAAGAGTACAGTGCAGGTATTTCAGGAGGCAGCTTCCTGCTGCTGGTCCTTTTCTCCTCCTGACATGAAGACGAACTTCCTTTGGTAGCTGACTCATCGCCCTGGGCTATCACTCTAATTTCTTTGACTTCTGATGAGCAGATGCTCTAAATCTGTCAATATGAAGCACAAAAGGATCTTATTAATGGTCCAACTGCCGTGTTTTCCATGGCTACTGCTATCAATCTTGCCTCACACAAGTGCATTATTGCCAGCAATTGTTTACATATGCTTGTAGCTCCCATTCAGAGCTTTACACCACCCCACTTCATGCTGCTGCCTCATATCCAGTGGTCTTTATGCTACATATATCACATTTATACAGCTTGAGTGAGCTTGAGGCTCTCTTTCTTTGTAAGGTTCCAGGCTGCAAGGTACTTTTATGTTTTCCGTCGTGTATCGGTGTGCCTTGAATTATTCACTCCGTTTCTGAGAAGCAGCATTAAGAATGTAATCTTCTGTTCATAAATCCATTGGAAGACTCTTAATAATGTAAGCCTTAGTGGAACATCCCAGCATCATAAAGGAAGGAGTAAGCATTTCCTAAGGGTTTCAGATGGGTCTCTCTTGCCTCTCCTTTGATGGAGCTAAAGACATCCTTTAGAAAGAAAAACAAAACCCAACCAACAGCAATAACAAAAAACCCCAAACAAAGCTATGCTTAGCTTGTGAAAACCTCACCCATTCTTCTCTTCTTTGTCCTTGTAATGAGTACCCAGCTGCCCTGTCAGGACAGGAAGGTCCATGAAGCTCACAAAACAAGCAAAAGCCAAATTCAGGACCATTTAAGTTCATCAGTTAACACTAATACACTCCCTCGTCTTGCAGCAAAGAGGTTTTGCTTCTCTGGGCTTCTTTCTCCTGAAGACATCCCAGAAGCTTTCATTTCAGGAGCCAAACATCACCTTACAAACACTCAGCTCAGGTGAAACTGACCACCCCAAAAACTTGCATTCAGCCCCAGAAGTGACAGTTGCTGGAAATGTTTGTACTGCCTTCTCCAGAGCTGGTGGCACTGGCACCTCTGCGACTGCAGCCCCCATAACCCACAGGAATGTGATGACCCTGAGCTCCCATGGCAGGGGTGAAGCTGTGCATTGGTTCAGTCATCCCTCTGCACAGGTTTTTGAAGTGAAGATCTAGACAGGGCATTTGAAATGGCTGGAACAGTCTTCTCCAGCAGGAATATGTGGGACCAGTGTCTTGAAGAGAACAAGTGACATTTTGGAGGCCAGGTACTTGGAGCAGTAAGTAAGGCAACAGTAGAGGTCATCAGAGGTGGGATCAGCACCTGTGACTTCAAACAGGGTTTTGTTTCTGATGAACCTTTAATTAAGACCAGGCTGGAGGTGAGGAGAAAGTTCTTCCCAGAAAGAGGAATTGGCCATTGGAATGTGCTGCCCAGGGAGGTGGTGGAGTCCCCATCCCTGGAGGTGTTCAAGAGGGGATTGGATGTGGCACTTGGAGCCATGGTTTAGTTAGTCAGGAGGTGTTGTGGATTAGGTAATAGGTTGGACTTGATGATCTCTGAGGTCTTTTCCAACCTGCTTGATTCTATGGTTCTAAGATTCAGCTGCTGGTTGTTTCTCTGTGTAGGACAAACCACTTTGTGCCTTTGGATCCCTGTTGTCTTGCACCAGCTTCCATGTGCTGCTTCTAATTTGACAGCAAACTTCTTGTGGGGCAGCACAGGAGTTAATTTTGATGTGATCTGTGCTTACAGAACTACTTATTTTTGCAACTGCTCACAAAATACATTTCAGATAATATCTAACCACCGTCAGGGAAGTGCAGCAGAAGATGCTAATGCTGTGCTCTGATTTGGGTTTATGCAGCAGCTCCACAACTGTTCCTTTTAATGCAGTCCCCAAAGTGATGATAATTTCTCACAAGCATGTGAAAATCTGTGAGATCATAGAATCTCACAGAATTATGAGGAGAGGCTAAGGGAGCTGGAGTAGCTTAGCCTGGAGAAGAGGAGGCTCAGGGGAGACCTTCTTGCTCTCTACAACTCCCTGAAGGGAGGTTGTAGCCAGGTGGGGGTTGGTCTCTTCTCCCAGGCAAGCAGCACCAGAACAAGAGGACACAGTCTCAAGCTGTGCCAGGGGAGGTTTAGGCTGGAGGTGAGGAGAGAGTTCTTCCCAGCAAGAGAGTTTGGCCATTGGAATGTGCTGCCCAGGGAGGTGGTGGAGTCCCCATCCCTGGAGGTGTTCAAAAAGGCTTGGATGTGGCACTTGGAGCCATGGTTTAGTTAGTGATGAGGTGTTAGGTATTAGGTAATAGGTTGGACTTGGTGATCTCTGAGGTCTTTTCCAACCTGGTTGATTCTATGGTTTTAACCACAGAATGTTAGAGGTTGGAAGAGACCTCAAAAAGTTATCCAGTCCAACCCCACTGCCAGAGTAAGATCACAAGGGAAGGCATCCAGGCAGGTTTTGGATCCCTCCAGAGGAGGAAACTCCACAGCCTCTCTGGTGGATCAGCCCAGTTAAGCCTGGCACACGCTGAACATCTCATGGTCTTGGTGGCATGGCCTTTTGAGCCCTCTACAGCCCCTTGGCACTGCTCTGACTGCGCTCTGCCTTCATCACAGACATACAAGCTCTCCTGTGTTGATCTAAGTGTCATCAATACATTTGGGCCGGAGCTCTTTGTTTGTTTGCTCCCACAGGATGTATCCAACTCAGGATATTATTTTCAGATGATGACTTAAGTGGGAATCTACGTGTTCATGGTCCCTCTAACATGACTCCCATCATAATGCCATCCCTTCCAGGAAATTGCTAATGCAGGGAGAGTGTGTTGGCAGCTGCTGAATGAAGCTCACATTCAAGTGACAGTTAATAACTTATCTATTGGAGGTACCAAACTGTCCTCAGGCAAAAAAAAAAATCATCATAATTGTTTCAAGGAAAAAAAAATATAATAGAAAGAAGTCAATTTTGGTTTTCTCCTCCTAACAGCTAGGAAAGTATTTGGCTTTTGTTGTTGTTGGCAGGCTACTACTCCTCCAATAAAACTCTACCCTGTAATTATTGGAATAAGGTTTATCTGTGATTCATAAGCTAGAGTGGGATGTTTTTCTTTACTCTTTTTTTTTCCTCCCCCCTCCCTTTTCCTGCTGCTTTTAATGGCCTCCCTGGAAATCTTTCAAATAAAAATCTCTATTACTTTTCTTTTTTCCCCTTGCCACAAATACATTTCCCCCTGCATTTCCATGCTGAAATTAATACAGCTCTATTTCTGTCCTTCCTTATCTGTACATTAACAATAGACTCTGTCATGCTCAGAATTCTCTCCCTGGCTTCCATTGTAGCGAGGGTCCTAAGGGCCTTCCAGTTCTCATTCCTGAGAAGACCAGGTCATATTTTGAAGGGGGTTTAGGCAGCTACTTAAGACTTCAATCTCTAAAATCAGTGAAAATGTCATGTATGGGTTGTGTGAGGACCACACTAGGCCCATGATGCTTCTCTGGAGTTGGAGGCTCTGTTGGTGGAAGGGGCCAGGTCTGTGTGTGGTTGTGGGAGATACATCTCAAAAGCTGAAGTAATTAGCATAGAATGGTTTGGGTTGGAAGGGACCTTTCAGGGTCATCTTGTCCAACCCCCTGCAGCCAGCAGGGACATCAGGTTGCTTTTAACTAAATCAGGTTGCTAAAGGGTGCTGCTGATGACAATCAGATTCATGAGGGGGATGTTTGATGACACAGAAGCACTGCAGATCATGCTTTAGGATGTCCAGCTGCTCTCTGTCCTGAAGGAAGGAGTCATTTGTCATTCTTTTCCCTGGAATAACTCATGACAATCATGATTTGAGGCAAGATGTTAGATAAGACAGGCTGCATTTGGTGTAATTCTTGTCCTATGACATTAACTCCTAAGTGCCCAGAGCTGACTTTCCTCTGGATACTTGGAATTTTATCTGGCTTGGAAAGCCTGCCTCCTCCATGAGCTTGCCTGGGAAAGAAAGCTGCTACTTTTCCCTGGATCACCCAGTTGGACTCATGGAGGATCACATCACATCACAGAGTAGACTACCAGATTGGAAGGGGCCTCAAGGGCCATTTGGTCCAACTTTACTTGGAAAAAGCATGGTCAACAAGATGACCCAGCACCCTGCCCAGCTGAATCTTTAGTGTCCAATCATGCAGAGGTCCTTTGGAGTCAGTGGTGCTGATTGAAGCTAGAAGGCTTCAGTTTTGAAGAGCAAAGTGCAGATTCCCTCTCTGAAAGGCAAATGAAGTTGTCAGTGAAACACTCATACCAGAAAACATGAGGGCCTGTGAGTCTCAGCTAGCTTTGGGAGAAGAATCACTGCACCATGGTTGATGAGGCAACAGGTTGATGTTCATCCTTTCATCCAAACTTCAGTGTTTCATAGAATGCTCTGGGTTGGAAGGACCCTCCAAAGCTCATCTGGTCCAACACTCTCTGCAGTAAGCAGAGGCATCCTCAACTAGACCAGGCTGCCCAGAGCCACAAAGATCCCTGTGCATCACACTCTTTCACAAGGTCCCAGATGTGCACAAGGTTACTGCTAGCAGAAGTCTCAGGCTGCACCAGGGGAAGTTTAGGCTGGAGGTGAGGAGAAACTTCTTCACAGAGAGAGTTGTTGGCTATTGGAATGTGCTGCCCAAGGAGGTGGTGGAGGACATCCCTGGAGGTGTTCAAGAGGGGATTGGACGTGGCACTTGGTACCATGGTTTAGCAGTCATGAGGTCTGTGGTGACAGGTTGGACTTGATGATCTCTGAGGTCTTTTCCAACCTTATTGATTCTATGAAGTCCTACCTCATGGACCTGAAGTGGTGTTTGAGCTATTGGTGCCCACAGCCATCTCTTGTTAGGACTGTGAAAGGGAACCGGGAGGGCATTATGCTGCTTGTTTATCAGGTGATGGATGATTAATGGGTCTTAGCACACAATGAATTTGTATCTCTTCTTCACATGCTAATCACATGGCATTTATAAATGTCAGCACCTTATCGTGGCAGCACACTCTGAATTGGGTGTGGGTTTAGTGGCTTTGATTTGCAGCCTCTTTAACGTGCACGCTGTCCACGCTGCATCACTTGAAGCTTTAAGGAGCAAGGTGAGCTTTGCCTTCTTAGTTCTGAAGTAATTAGCTGATTGCATTTTAAACCTTGGCCTCAAAAAACAAAACACAACAAAAAAAATCACTGCAGATAATGAAGTTGGCATCAACGTGTTTCTTCAACTGCTGAGATGCAGCAGTGAGGGCAGACTGAAGGAGTTGGGGCTGTTCAGTCTGGAGAAGAGAAGGCTCCGAGGTGACCTCATTGTGGCCTTCCAGTATCTGAAGGGGGCTGCAAGAAGGCTGGGGAGGGACTTCTCAGGACATCAGGTAGTGATAGGCCTAGGGGGAATGGAATGAAGCTGGAGGTGGGGAGATTCAGGCTGGATGTGAGGAGGAAGTTCTTCCCCATGAGAGTGGTGAAGCCCTGGGATGGGTTGTGCAGGGAGGTGGTTGGGGCCCTGTCCCTGGAGGTGTTTAAGCCCAGGCTGGATGAGGCTCTGGCCAGCCTGCTCTAGTGTGGGGTGTCCCTGCCCATGGCAGGGGGGTTGGAACTAGATGATCCTTGTGGTCCCTTCCAACCCTGACTGATACTATGATACTATACACGCACACCTCACCCCACCCCACCACCCCAATTTATAATTATTAAGCTGAGAAGCTTCAGGGTTTTCCTGTTCTGCCTTTTTTACTTTTTTTCTTTATGTTAAACTTCTTTGCTTTGTAACCTAAGTTTTAGCATTCCAGACCTGCATTCTTTTAATTTGGAAATCCTGGATTTCACCATTTTGGTCATAAAAATCTGCTTTAGCACCAAATGTGATTAGGAAATGTGAACCTCAAGGTTTTTAAATTGCCAAAGACTTTGTTCCCCAGATAAAATTTGTGTCCCTTTCTGTGTCCCTTGATTCAGGCAGAACTGTTGTTGTCTTCAAAGATTTTATGGATCTCAAGAATCTGGAATTAAGTAGTTCACAGGCTCACAGGATGTCAGGGGTTGGAAGGGACCCAAAGACATTGAGTCCAACCCCCTTGCCAGAGCAGGGCCATACAATCTAGCTCAGGTCACAGGGGAACACATCCAGACAGGCCTTGAAAGTCTCCAGAGAAGGAGACTCCACAACCTCTCTGGGCAGCCTGTTCCAGTGCTCTGTGACCCTCACAGTAAAGAAGTTCTCCCTTGTGCTGAGGTGGAACCTCCTGTGCTGCAGCTCACATCCATTACTCCTTGTCCTATCCCAGGGTGCAGCTGAGCAGAGCCTGTCCCCTCCCTCCTGACCCCCAGCCCTCAGAGATTGATAAACATTTATTAAATCCCCTCTCAGTCTTCTCTTCTCCAGACTAAAAAGCCCCAGGTCCCTCAGCCTCTCCTCCCCAGGCAGTGCTCCAACCCCTAATCATCCTCATAGCCCTCTGCTGGACCCTCTCCAGCAGATCTCTGTCCCTCCTGAACTGGGGAGCCCAAAACTGAACCCAGTACTGGAGGTCTCACCAGGGCAGAGTAGAGGGGGAGGAGAACCTCCCTGGATCTGCTGGACATGCACCCCAGGATCCCATTGACCTTCTTGGCCCCCAGGGCACATTGCTGTCCCATGGAGGGCTTGCTAGCCACCAGCACTCCCAGGTCCTTCTCCACAAGGCTGTTCTCCAGCTGCTTTCCACAGCACTAAAATCACTTCAGCTTTGTCTAAAAAACTCTGTTCTCCACCATATCCCATCTGTCTTGTCCCATGTCTGTGGTTTGGACATGTTTACAGGTCACACATCATTCTCAACCAGTTGCTGATTACTTTTTAGTTTTTCCTTTTATTGTATCACCTTAAAACTGATGCATTTGATTCCATGATTCTGTGATTTGATACCCTGCCCAATCAGCCAGGCAGAAAGGGACCTTGGGGTAATGGTTGGCAGCAGCAGAACATGAGCCAGCAGTGTGCCCAGGTGGCCAAGAAGACCAAAGGCATCCTGGCCTGTATCAGGAACAGTGTGGCCAGCAGGAGCAGGGAGGTCATTCTGCCCTGTGCTCAGCACTGCTTAGGCCACACCTTGAGTGCTGTGTGCAGTTCTGGGCTCCTCAATTTAAGGACATTGAGACACTTGAAGGTGTCCAGAGAAGGGCAACAAGGCTGGGGAGGGGTCTGGAGCACAGCCCTGTGAGGAGAGACTGAGGGAGCTGGGGTTGCTTAGCCTGGAGAAGAGGAGGCTCAGGGGAGACCTTGCTCTCTACAACTACCTGAAGGGAGGTTGTAGCCAGGTGGGGGTTGGTCTCTTCTCCCATGCAAGCAGCACCAGAACAAGAGGACACAGTCTCAAGCTGCACCAGGGGAGGTTTAGGCTGGGTGTTAGGAAGAAGTTCTTCCCAGAAAGAGTAATTGGCCATTGGAATGTGCTGCCCAGGGAGGTGGTGGAGTCCCCATCCCTGGAGGTGTTCAAAAAGGGATTGGATGTGGCATTTGGAGCCATGGTTTAGTTAGGCAGGAAGTGTTAAGTATTGGGTAATAGGTTGGACTTGATGATCTGGGCCCCTCAGGTTAGGAAAGATGTTGAGTCACTGGAAGGTGTCCAGAGAAGGGCAACAAAGCTGGGGAGGGGTCTGGAGCACAGCCCTGTGAGTATTAAGGTATAAGTAATAGTGTTGGGCTTGGTGATCTCTGAGGTCTTTTCCAGCCTGGGTGATTCTATGACTCTGTGATTCTATGACATGAACCACACAGGAGGCTGGTGATGGTTATAAACAAACAAACAAAGCAACAAAAACACCAAGAGAAAGGCAGATTTCTCCACAGCACTTTGTAAGCTGGGCTGCTGCATGTATCACTGAGGTACAAGATGAGCTTACACAGCCCCTCAAAGGACTTCACCAAGAGCCATCACCTTGTAAAGATGGTCTTGGTATTTTAATTAAAGGTCAGAGCAAACTGCGGTGTAAACCTTGGAGATGTTTTGCAGCAGTCACTTAAAGCAGAGTCACTTAATGAAATCTTATTGTATTAGTCAAACAATGCCCAAACCTTTCCTGAGACCTACACAAACTGCAGCCTCAATCAAGATGCCTCTGCCAAAGTCCAGGCTGCGAGTTCAGCAGCCACAAATCACAGCCTGGCCCTACCTCTGGTAATGTCCCTCGATGTCTGGGGTATCCCTACATGTCTGAGGTATCCCTGTACATCCAGGGTATCCCTATGTGTCTGATGTATCCCTGTATGACTAGTGTATCCCTCTATGAAGTATCCCTGTATATCCAGGGTATCCCTATATGTCTGAGGTATCCCTATACGTCAGGGGTATCCAGTTCTTCACCATGAGGGTGGTGAGACACTGGGAACAGGTTGCCCAGGGTGAGCCTCATCCCTGGAGGTTTTTAAGGCCATGACTGGGGGGTTGGAATGAGATAGTTTCATAGTTTCATAGTATCAGTCAGGGTGGAAGGGACCACAAGGATCATCTAGTTCCAACCCCCCTGCCATGGGCAGGGACACTCTACACTAGATCAGCCTGGCCAGAGCCTCATCCAGCCTGGGCTTAAACACCTCCAGGGATGGGGCCTCAACCACCTCCCTGGACAACCCATTCCAGGGCCTCACCACCCTCACAGTGAAGAACTGATGATCCTTGAGGTCCCTTCCAACCCTGACAATTCTATGATTCTGTGATCCCTATATGTCTGGGGTATCCCCATAGGTCTGAAGTATCCCTTTATGTCAGGAGTATCCCTATGGGTCTGGTTTACCCTCATATGCCTGGTTTACCACTATATGCCTGGTTTATCCCTTTAAACTAGTGTGGAAGTGCTGCAAGGGCGGTGCACTGCTCCGCTGAACTCCTCTGAGTAAGCAGTGGGTAGCACATGGTGCATATGTTAGGCTTGGCCCCCTCCATGTCACAATGGCAGGGCAGAGCGCTGCAGATGTGTCAAGGACGGTGCCAGTTCTGCCTTCTGCTTGGCTTTATTTGCAGCCTTGCCTGACAACCTTCACAGTAATTAAAAATGGTTTGGTCTTACTTAATTAATATTACGGTGCCAACCACTGGAGTGGTGCTCTGGGATGAGGATCCCAAACATCAATCAGGGGCACTGTTGTGCAGCAGTGTGTTTCTGAAGGCTTCTTGCAGGGCTTTATTCAAAGTGTCAGCTTTACAATTACAAGGGATCTTAAAAACCCTTTTTTTCTTGCCAGGTTTTTTCTCTCTTTCCCTTGCCAGCTTTATGAAGTAGTTTAGACTATTTGCTAAGGAGGAGATGGCTGAATTTTAAACTGGAGCCTTTGATTTCTGACTCTTCTACCTTTGGCCATATCCATGGATTCATCTGGGGGGGGGAGGAAATAAATGAATAAAGCAGGTGCCCTGTTTTGCTTATTCGTTCAGTGGTCAGTTACAACGTGGATGATATTTTTTCTCTGGTGCTTTGTACTGCTCTGAGCTAGAGGAGAACTAATTCTGGTCAGTGCAGAGACTTGGCACAGCCAGGGGCTGCTCCTAGAAGGGAGAAGCTGATGGCAGAGTTCCTGCCAAGGGCTGCAAAAAGACTCTGCCTGAGACTTGCTCCTAGGCATACCAATGGCACTACCACAGCTTGTGGACCACCCTAGAGAGTAGGAAGGCAGAGGGGGCAGCTGCAGGGAGGAGCAGCCAGGACAGGGGAGCCTCAACTGCTCACCAAGGGATTGCAGCGCATGGAGAGCATCTTCAGGAGCCAGCTGAGGGATCCCCAGGACCAAGCCTCTTAATTCGTGGCTGGTGTCCCCACAGGACTCTGTCCCTTCTGTCTTCCATCCCCATCCCTGTGCTTCTCAACCCAGCTCCAGAATCCAGCTTCTGACTCTGGTTCCCACCTGTTGCTGAGTCCAGTCTGGGATTTGCCCAGTGCCTGCCCCCAGCATCAGTGGTGCCAATGGTGCACTCATTGCCACCAGGGCTTGGTCTGGGTCTTGGTTTGTGTCTCTATCCCATAACATTGTTCTTCTTTCCATGCCAGCTGCTTTAGTTTCTTTCCCCCCCCCCCCCCCCCCCCCCAATCAGTCTCCCTCCCTTCTTCCCTTTGGGAAGGGCGAGGGGTTCATGGCGAGTGTCTGTCACTGGTCTGGTGGCCTGCCCAGCCCTGACACTTGCCCTGCTGGTGAGGATGCTGCATGCTCAGGGGGGTTGTGATGATGTATTCTGCCCGTGTTCCCTCTGAAAAACTCGGAAGCGTGTTCAGCGTTGATTTCCCTCCAGAGTTATTACACCCCACACAGATTGGCAGCACCGTGCCAGAGTGCCAGGATTTATGAGGTGACCTTGGAGACACAGGCACTCCCAAATTGAAAACACTTGGTGCTAAACTTGAAATATATTTATTTTGGATTACTGAGCAGTCTCCACTCTTGTATAAATCAGAATGAGATTACACAAATAATACATAACTTTTATATAACATTTCATAACGCGAGGGAATTCTTTTACACGCAGCTCAAACCAACACTCCTGCCTCCTCTGCTCTGCTTCACTGTTGGGTCCAACCAGAAACCCTCAGCAGGATTCAGGAAAGGCAGCACTTGGCCTCCCCAACCCCTGCCATAAGCACTGGACAATGATTTGGGCCATCCCCCACCAGGATGCTTTCAGTTGCCTGCAGTCTTGGGCCCCTGGCTACAAGACAGATATTGAGGTGCTGAAGCTGGTCCAAAGAAGACCAACAAGGGTGATAAAGGGTCTGGAGAACAAGTCTTGTGAAGAGCAGATGAGGGAACTGGGGATGTTTAGCCTGGAGAAAGGAAGGCTGAGGAGAGATCTGAGGAGAGATCTTTTGGCTCTGTACAACTCCTTGAAAAGAGGTTGGAGTGGATGTTGGTTTATTCTCCCAAGCAACAAGTGTTGAGACAAGAAAGAGGAAATGGCCTCAAGCTGCACCAGGGGAGGTTTAAGTTGGATACTAGGAATAATTTCCTCCCCCAAAAGGGTTATCAAGTGCTTGTACAGGGAACTGGCGGAATCATCACCCCTGGAAGGGTTTCAAAGCCACGCAGATGTAGTGCTGAGGGACATGCTTTAGTGGTGGCCTGGCAGTGCTGGGTTAACAGTTGGCCTTGATGATCTCAAAGGTCTTTTCCAGGCCAAACACTTCCACGATTCTATATGGGAGCTGAGCATGCCTAAGACACTGTGCACAGCAGTACTCAGCAGCTGCTCAGGATTGCCCCAGCCAAAGCTGCTCAGCTCTCTCCAGCAGCTGGAGACACCCTGGCCCTTTCCTTTCCTGCTGCGTGGAGTGCCGCCCAAGCCCTTTGGATCCACGCAGACAAATCCTATATGGGATTGAGTGTGGGATCCCAGAATGCCACCTTCTTGAGCCTCTCAGGGGGCTTCCCATCCACCTTTTTGGTGCTGATAAAGAGGTTCTGACAGATGGAGAGGAAACCTCAGAGCGAAGGCGCGCGGAGCCATAAGCGGCAGTAAGGGCGACTCCAACCTGCGCTGCCGTTAATTGTCAGTTTATATCGACGTGCAGTTTATTAAACCATAAAGCAAAGGCAGCAAGCACCGAGAGCAGCTCTAGAGATAATTAAACATAATAAGGGTTTCACTTAATCCCTCAAACCCCACGGGAGGCACAGTTAAGACTGAATACCCTCTTTGCACTGAAACACGGTGGGTTTTTTTTTTACATGGCCATTTAAGAGCGTTTCCCTCTCCAAGATTCCAGGACAAGGCAGACAGGTAGGTCCCACCTGCACTTCTGAAGGCATTTTAATTCTTTTCTTTGCACCTTTAAATCATCCTTCTTATTAAGCCCGAACTCTGACTTTACAAGCAGCGCCTGGCTCATTATGTGCTTTGCGGTAGCAAGCAGAGAACCTCCTGAGGGATCCTGAGACAGGTCTCAGAGCAGGACAGCAGATGGGCAGGTTGGTGGCCAGGAGGGCTAAAAGGCAGCAGGGATGGGACCTGTGTGCTCTCTCCTCTCCAGCTTGTGTCATCTCCCTGCACATGACATTCATTTCTTGGATGAGGAGGGTCAGGAAGGAGAGGGTGGACTGGTTGTGCAGAGTGGGAGACTGACAGAGCAGAAGGATGAAGGAGCTTTGGAACAGTGGAAACAATGTGGCAAATCTGAGTTTAAAGTTGAAAGCAAAGGGGTGTGTGTGTGGGGGGGAAATAAAGATGCCCTGAGCATTTAGGATTCTCAGGTCTCTTGTTAATGGGAATGAGACTGGTTGAGGATGGGAAAAAGCAGGGAGTGGGAATGAATCAGGCTCCCCAGAAGCAATGCTCTGCAACGTGGGGAGCAGAGGAGGTGCCCCAGGATGTGGGAAGCAGAGTGGGTGCCCTGGAGTGCAGGAAGCAGCTCAGTCTGGGTGGTGAGGGGATGTGGTAGTTTTAGGGGTGTGCTGTATCCTCTGGGAAGAACCATACTGGAGCTGAAAGGTAAGTGAAAAGGGGAGGAAATGGGAAAAAGGGGGGGAAGGAAGAAAAAAGAAACTGGGGGGGGGGGGGGGGAAGGAAGGGGGAGGAGGAGAAAAAAAGGAGGGAGAAACGAGGAAACCCAGAGGAAGAGGAAGGAAAAAAAACGGGGGGAGAGGTTTAAAAGTGGAGAAAAAGCTGGAAAAAAGGGTAAAGGTGAAAAAGGAGGGGGAAAAGGCCGGGGGGGGGGGGTGGAGTGAGGAAGAGGAGAAAAATGGAGGGGGAAAAGGAGGAAAACCGAGAGGGGACAGGTGAGAAAATGGGAAAAAAGGAGGAAAAACAGAAAGGGCGGGAGAACGGGGAGGGGGGGAGAGAGAAAAGGGAGAAAAAAGGAAGAAAAACGCGGGGAGAAGAGAGGAGAAAGAGCGAGAAAGGATGAAAAGGGGGAATCAAGGAGGTAAAAAGAAGGAAAAAGGGGGAATATCCTTCAGGTTCAGGACTGAGCCGCTGTAGCAAAGCCCAGGGGCTGGAGCGTTGTGCCGGGGCGGGGGAATGCCTGTGCCACAAGCGGCTCTCCCGGGCTGCGGGGCAGGAGAAGGGTTAAGGGCAGCCGCGCTGCCGCGGCTCCTCCGCCCGCCCCCCGCGCACGGCGCAGGTTTGGGAGGTGGGGTTTGGCTCGGCGCTCGCCCGGTTCCCCGGCCGCTTGATGCTCAATGCTGCGGCCGCGGGGCTGCTGCGGGACTTGCGCACCTCGGGGCTACCGCGCACGGCACATCACGGCCCGGGTGGGCAGGCAGAGCCCGCGGAGCCCCGGCATGTCCCCCCGCCCCGGCGCCCAGGTAAGAGCGCCTCTGCAGCGGGAGGAGGGAGGCGGGTTTGAAAAGATTAAACTGGGAATAAATCAGGCTTGAAACCGGTTGCGGTGGTGAGGGAAAGAAGAGAGTGGCTTGGCTGAGCGGGGTGCGGAGCTCACTGCGAAGGGAAATGCTGAAAGAGGTGCGAATCTCCCCCCAAGAGAGATGCTTAAAGGGATGCGGAGCTCCCAGGGAAGGGAGATGCTGGTAGGGGTGCGGAGCGCAGGATGCGGAGCTCCCTACAAAAGCAGATGCTGAAAAGGGGTGCGGAGGTCGAGGTGCGGATCTCTCCGAGAAAGGAGATGCTGGAAGGGGTGCGGAGCGCAGGGTGCGCAGCTCCCAGGGAAGAGAGATGCTGAATGGGATGAAGAGACCGGAGGTGAGGTTCCCCGGAGTGGTGCCCCGCGGAGCGCAGCGCGGTTTCCGCAGCTCCTCGGTGGGTACCGGGCTGGATTCCCCAACTAAATCAGAGCCGGAACGGAGAGAAGGGTCGGGCAGAGTCAGCTCTGACCGTGGAAAGAGGGAAGAGAGAGTGCGGTGCAGAGCTCAGGGCTGTGCCTGTGTCTGCGGGCAGAGGGATGCTCCCTCCCCGGCTGGCAGAAATGCATGCAGAACTTTTTGCTTGCCGGCGTTGCCTTGCTCGAGTTTTAGCCTCTTTTTATTTTTTTTCCCCTTTTTGCTCTCCCTAGGCTGATGTTGCTTCCGTGTCGTGAGCAACATAACACAGCATGTTGTTTTATTTATCCCAGACAGGAGTGACTTGCTCTCTAAACTACAAATTAAGCGACGCGGCTTGCATAACAAGTGGAAATAGTTTGTATCTTACATACTAATTATCCATCACCTTTCAAAGGGAGCAAAAGCGGGGTGGTTTGTTGGGTTGCGGGTTTGGGGTTTTTTGAGGAGGGTTCAGTGAAACAGTCTGAGGTCTTGCAGTATCGTATTCATTTTCCCCTTGCTGGATTAGTGTGGGCAAAGGATTAAGAGCCAGCATGTTGATTAGGCGTCCTGAGGTGCGGGGAAGAAGGGGAGCGTTTGGCTTATGGAAAGAAGTCAGCTTTTACGTTTGTGCTTGCACATCCGTCCTCCTGTTTACATGGTTCGGTTCAGGACCTGCAATCCAGCCGATAAATCATCCACATGAGAACAGGGTCTGGTTTAAGCCTCCGATTCAAATGGCCAGGCTGCTCGTAACATCCTTTCCGACGCGGCATCCTCCCGGCTCCCTCCCAACGTGCCTGGATAGCTTCCCACTAGCTGCCCTGAGGTTGGGATGGCGCAGCCTGTGGCGTGTCCCAGCAGCATCGTAGCTCTCGGAACCCCTTCCCTGCTTTGCGCCTCTTGCTCCCTGCCAGCAGCTCCATCCCAGGGGTGCATGTGGAGCTCCGGTCCAGGCTCCCATGCACCCAGACTCCCCGTGCTGCTGAAATGGGGTGTGGAAAGCAGGGCAATGGGGCTCTGCACTTGGGACCAGCTTGGTGGACATACTCCAGGAGCTTGTTTTGCTGCTTTTCTGACCGGGACACTGATTTTTCTCCTTTTCTGGACCTGAGGAGCTTGCATTTTTACCCTGCGTTTGTTAAGTCCCTGAAAACTGCTTAAATGGCTCTTGAATAATCCTTCAAAGTCACCTCCCCTCTTTAATCTAATACCAAAAGGACTTACTCTACATGGCTAATCCCCCTTTTACTTGCCGTACAGCCTCATTTTGAGGTGTGCACACTGCTAATTTCCCCCCAAGCAGCCTGCTTTAGACAATGGCTTCTGCTGGTGTGCAGCAACCTCTCCCTCCTGTGCCAAACTCTGGGCAGAGCTGAATACATCTGACATGATTTTTGCTTGATTTCGGGAGGTGTTTCATCGGATGCCCTCATGTGAACTAATACTTCTGCAGAAAGCCACATCAAAAAGGCTTTGGCTTGTCTGTATTTATAAATGCCACCTCTGGGGAGACTCAGGAAGGTCTCCTGCTCAATGTGCCTGTGCCTTAGCTAGCTTGGAGGCAGTGCTTGGGTGGTGAGGACTGAAGCAGGGTGTGCCTGCAGATAGTTGGAGTTGAATGATCCTGGCAGAACTCTGGCAACTTGGAAAATTTCCTGTCCTTATCTTCTGCCGTGGAGTTGAGCTCTCTTCTAGCCCACCTAGTCTTCACAGAATATTAAGCTTGTGCTGCTCTTGATGGTGACAAAATAGATGTCTTGAATGTGAATGACAGCAGAAGAGAAGCTTACCTTTGCAAGAAGCCTCCCTTCTCCCTTAGCATGTAAACATGATGATGTGATTTTGCTTTCAAACCCAAGCTTTACATGCAGCAATTATGTCCAGAGCTCCTTAGCCTCTCACCTGAGGTCACCAAGGGTGTCTGACGAGGGACAAGTGTGCTTTCAGTGTGCTCTGGGTAGTGGGAGGGGGTGAATGGCAGTGTGTCCTCTCATTTATGCCATGATAACACCTTTGGCGGCGGTGTGGCACGAGTCCTCTCGGATGGGTGGTCTCTGAGACCACAGCCATCCTGCCCTGGTGTTACCTTAGTTGTATTTGCAGGCTTAATCCCTCGGCCGCTTATTTCCTGTGTGCTATACCTGTCAGCTGAGGGGTGTTTATTAGAGGGAAAACCAGCAGCACTGCAAGGCAGCTGCTGAGACAGCCCACCTTGAGTCCCAAACTTGCACCTCCTGATGTGTGAAAAAGCTTATTGTTGCTAGCCAAGTCTTTCTATTTGCTGGGATTATCACTGCTTTGATTTAAAATGCATTCCTGTGTTATCCCATTGGGGACAGAAATAGGTCTAAGCTCCTGTACAATTTCTACTACAGATACATACTCAGAATGATTTTATAGACATTCTGGTGCCACATAACTTGGCTTGGGGAGTTGGCTTTGTCTGTGTAGTTAACTTGATTTAAACACCCCCCAAAAACAAAAATCAGAGGTAAAGACAAGTCAGAGCTGAAGGGAGGATATTAACCACGAGGTAGTTAGACCTTTCCCTTTTTATTTTCTCTCATGTTCTCTCTGAATTGTATTTGGTGAAGCATGATGGAGGTGTCAGCCCCTGGTTTCCATCAGGGACATGGATGGGTGCAGCCCTGGCACCGTGCAGGTATCTCTCCTGGGCTGTAGGAGATGCAGGAGAGGATGATATTGCTTAAAAATACTCTGCTGCCTTTGAAAGTTCATAAATCATCACAGGTCTATTTTTAGCTGTGTGAGATGAGAGCAGGGCTGGGGTTTCTTCCCACACCTCCCATCTGTGGCCTAAAATGACCCAGTAATGTCTCTGTAAAAGCTACTCATGTGCTCCTTTGGGTTTTGCTGGGGATCTCTTGTTCAGCCCCTCGATATCCAGAGGATGGGGCTCAATTTGCAGAGGGTTTGGTGCAACAGTTGGGAATTTTCCTTCACATGCAGAAGCTGGAAGCCTGGTGCTTTAGAGTTAGGTAATGGTTGGACTGGAATGGTCTTTTCCCACTGATTCTGTGCTTGGTGCATGAGTGATGTGCAGCCCCTGACAGCAAGGTAATCACAAACACAGAAAAGTAACATGAATCACACCACATCCACAAATGCCAGCTCCCAAGCTCTAATCTAGGCGTGCTGCCAAGGTTTAAACTTGCACACATCTTCACTGTTATCTGCTACAGTGGTTCCTCAAATATAAATATGAATATCATGACAGTAGTGATTCACTCTTCTTATTATTAGCAAAGCAAATAGATAATGATGACATCCAACTGATTTACTCTTTCGTACAAGGACACAGCTACTCCCTCTCCCACCCCCCACCCCCATCCCTCACCAAAACCAGCGATATGACACCAAAACCTCTTGGGCTAAAGCTGCTTAGCATCAAACAGGTTCCCATTTCATTTAGGAAGCAGGACAAAAAGCATTTTCTACTCTATAGAGGGGTTTGCAGTGCTGTCTGTGTTGTACTTGGGAAATAACTTCATCCTTTGCTTTTCCCTGGATACAAACAGTCACTTTTTATCTTAATCTGCTGGATAAAGATCTCTTTCCACGAGACACCAAGAAAAGAGAGATTTGTTGGGGGTGGTTTGATTGCTGGGTTAGATCACTGAAAGGCAAACCCTCAGGACCAGCAGGGTCACAATTAATCTAGTGACCTTGACATAGGCACAATTCAAATTTAGGGAGCTAGAGCATTAAGGGGGAAGTGCAGGCTCTGCAGTGTACATTGGGACTTTATTTGCTCAGGGATGCAATTACAGCATAGATGGATCAGCACGTGAGGTAAGCGATACATTTGCTGCATTATTCCACTTCAAAGAGATCTTTTGAGGACTCAAGGAAATAATCCAGGACCATTTACAGTCTTAAAATTACCTTTACAGGGATTAGTTTTCACATTGTGTTAAGCAGCTCTACACAGTTCTACCACATTTGTTTCTTCCATTAGCTCTTTCCTGAGCTCCCAGTTGGTCAGCATTTCACGCTCTATTACTTGAAGATGGAGACTTCTCATATATGGCCAAGCATCTTTGTTAATGAGTACAAGGATTGATATATCCAGTACCAAGCACTCCTAAGATACACTGTACTAAAGACTAAAAGCCAAGTACCTCACTGGTACTTCATCACCTTTTCTCCTCCTTGTTTTAGCAGAGGCTTGGAGCCAGGCTTCAATGAGACTGAGTGGACACAAGTGTTAAGAACCATCTCACACAGGCTTTCCCCATTCTTGTTTACAGAGCAAGAGGTGGTTGAAAGACCAACTGTCAGGTTTGGCTTTCTCCAGAACTTTTTTAGCCCAGGAAAGCAATCCTGGGTGATGGTTCCTCTTCCTTTGCAGTCCTTGCTCAGAAGTAGCATGGTCACTAACAGGTTTGTGCCCTTCACCCTGCCATCAGTGTCCCTCACCTCCCACAGCCCTTCGTGGGAGTAGTTTAATTTCCAGCCTGACCACCACTTGCACCTCCTGGGATCTCCTGAATTAACATCCCTCTGTGGAGTCTGGTGTGCTGGGGAGAGCAGAGGGGATTGCAACCTCGCCTAGATGAACCTGCTTCATTAGGGGTTTGGTCTTGATGATCTCCAGCAGTCTCTTCCAAAACCCAACAATTGGTCTGTGATTGCACCCAGCCAAGGGGACACAACCAGAGCTGATGAAATCTGGTGCCATAAAGGGACCTTGGACCGAAGATGCAGTTATTTGAAGTTTCCAACAGCAGTGTGCCTTTGGTAGCTCTTCAGGAAACAAGTTAGTCCTGAGCTGCTTCTAACTCCAGATTGATTGAAGTTCTACCAGCAGCAGATCTTTGCTGGCCTCAGAGACAGTCTGTGATCATAATTTATTGATATAAACGCTGCAACAGTGAAGAGCTGTGGCATTTAAACCCAGTCTCCATAAGGTTTAGCAGGTCATTTTGGTCAATTAGAAGACTGAGAACAGGGAGCAAATGGCAAAGTTGATATTTGTGAGGGAAAACCCCTGTGTGCCAAATGGTAATTTCAGCTGAATTGTCCTGAATATTAATTACCTGCCAGTGGTTTCTGAACCCAGCTCTAAGTTTATTAAGCTCTGGGTTTTTTTCCCCTGCAGCTAACAGGATATTATTTGGGAATACTTCTAAACAGCATCCTGCTCAAACAATTAAACACATTTCCCTCTCTGTGCTTCCAGTAATAGGAGTGTGAAAACCCAACTAGCCATCTGTCTTTAGGATTGCTGGGGATATTCAGTCTACGCTGCTCCCTGGCTGTATGGTTATGGTCCTCATCTCCTATTTTCACATCTTTCTAGCTAGAGCTATAAAGCCTGGAGTAGAGGTTTTTCTCCAGCTGGATCCAAAGCCATGGTTTGAGAGGTCTCCCCCTTCCTGGCCTCTGTTAATGAGTAATCAGTGTAAAAACTGAATTCTGCTCCACTGCTTCCTCCATGTCCATCTCCTGAGAGAGCCATAGTCTGTTCTGTACCTTTATAGACTCGTGCCACTCACTACCTCTGAGCCAAGAGCTGATCTTAGGGGTTGAAGCAGCCCATAAGATGTCCAGGTTTCTGTCAGGTAGGTCTGCTTTCCTTGGGCTGATATATCCAAGCCACCTTCTGTTAACTTAGCTGTAGTCTTGTACCAGGTTTGAGTCAATTTATAGAACAAGTTGTGTATTAGCAAAGAACACATATGGCTGAGTCAGTGGCAAAAGAAACATCCTGGCTAACTGCCACAGCGCTGAGCTGCTTTTCTTAGCCCACCCACGGCAACCTTGGTTTCTGACATCATCATGTGTGAACTATTTGCTGGATCTTCTCTCCCTGGACCTTTAGTGGGACCACCACGTTTTTACCTAGCGTGTGTGTGAGGAACCTGCAGCTGGTGGGCTCCCAATGGTGCCTGAATCCATTTGGTGTGATTTTCTTTTCCATTATATTCTTTGGTAACACTGTACCTGGTGTTTATGGTGTGACCTGTGGCAGACTTGCTTGGTGCTGAGCAGAGGAAGGTTCTTCACTTCCCAAACTGAGCACCAGACAGCTTTCACCTAATAAGGATTCTTCTCATCCCTACTGCCGCGCTGTTGGGCATTGGAGGTAAAAGTTCTGTATCCTCCTGTGCTGAATGAATGGCTGAATCTTCTTGGTCTTTGCCTCTCAAGTCTTTGGGAAATAACAGTAATAAAAGAAGCTTCTGAACAGCACTCAACTCCTAGTTGTAGGGTTTTTTTTTTTTCAAACGAGTCACTTAGCATAAGAGGAGAACATTTGCCTAAGAGGGTTTTAGTCCAAGAGTGACTTTTCATATTTAATTGATCTATTGTTAGACCAATTAGGGAGATGTATAATGCTTTTGTTGTGCATGTATGGCTGGAAGTAGAAATGAATGACATGTGAAGTACAGCAGAAGACTAATTTCGAGCAGAACCAGCTCTTACTGATGCACCAACCAGGATTTCAGCCCAGGCCTTGATATGCTTCAGCAAACAGGAATCGTGTAAGGGCATCAGATCGTTACTCCTGACATGCAAATTAATCTGAATTAGAATAGTTCTCCTTATTCTGGCTAGAATTCAGTAACAAATCAGATTTATAACCATTTCCAGCTCCCCAAGTAAATGGATTTCAGGGTGTTACCACTTCTCTGGAAAGAGCTCTTTGGGGCTTCAAAGCTCCCCGTGCTTTCCCAAATCCAAGTGCAGTGCCGACAGTGAGGAGCTCAGCAGACCGCAGAGCAGCGAGAGGCGAACAAACACGAGTGACAAGGATCCCTCAGAGTGACACGGGTCCTGCAAAATGACTCGGATCCCACAAAGCGACAGAGATCCCAGAGAGTGACACGGATCCCACAGGGTGGCAGCACTCGACCCGCTTGGCTCCAGCCGCGGCCGGATCAGTTTCAGCCCCGGCTGGGGATGGTGCATCCTGCAGCACATCCTGCGGCGCATCCCGCGGTACATCCCGCGGCACATCCCTCCCAGTCAGGAGCTTCGGGAGCGAATCCCTTTCTGTGAGTCCAGGCCAGGGCCAGTTTGCAGGACTTCAAGTGGATTTTGGGGTATTTTTTTTTTTGCCTATAACCCTAATCCCAGCGTTTACAGCAGAATTTTCTTACGTCTGAGGAATCCACTTAAAAAAACCCACCACCCAAACCTCATTTTGCTCTCTCCTCTCACAGGTATTGTGGTTCTCTGTGACCCACAAAGCTACTGTGCCTCCTAGTTTTCCCCTTCATTTTCCCCACTCCTTTAGTGCTCGCTGCTATCCATCTTTCCTTGCACAGCCTGATGCAGCAGGTCCTCTTACCTTGTGTCTGACAGGCAAAGGGCTTTTTGTGCCTTGCTCAGCATTACCCTCTCTCTGCTCCTCCCCAGCTCCTTTCCTTTCAACACAAGATGATCAAGAGAACAAAAGGGTTCCTCTGCTGGATCCAGACTTGCTGATATCTGCTTATTCATGAAGAATAATCCGAAATCAGTGCAGAAAACCAGTGCCCACAAGCAGGGAGCAGACAGTCGGTTCAGAGAAGCTGCCCTGAAAGGTGCTTGGCACAAGGAAAAGTTTGACTGTATGCAGTTCTCCTCATTGATGACTTGCAGGAAGTGTTTTTGGGGGTGTAATGGTTTCAAGTTTTACCAGGGAAGGTGTAGGTTGTATATTGGGGGGGGGGGGATCTTTGTTGAATGGTTCATCAGGCATTGGAACAGACTGCCCAGGGCAGTGGTGGCGTCACCATCCCTAGAGGTGTTTAAAAGAAGTTTGGATGAGGAGCTCAGGGACGTGGTCTAACAATTATGTACAGGGAGATGTCAGGTTGTGGTAGGACTCAGTCTTTTAAGGTCTTTTCCAACCAGTCAGTTGTATGGTTCTATGTACACGTCTGCTAAGGTCAGCTTAGTGTTAGTCCAGCCCAGAAATCCACGCAGCAGACGACATCTGCCAACTCCACTTTCAGTGGGCATCAAGCAGGCATCTCTTTGTGGGCAGGGGGAAGGTCTGTGAGCCCCAGGGATGGGCAGGGCAGAGGGAAAGCACTCAGCACCTTTCCCTCTCCCAACTCTGCTGCCACACAAATGTTTCCCTGTTTGCCAACACTTCCTGCAATGAATGTTAAATGAGCATACAGCACATTGTTGTACCGGGGAGGGAGAGGTGGAGAGAGAAACAGATGTGGAGCAATACTAAGCTAAGCTTTGGCCAACCTCTTTTCAGTGGTGCCCAGCAACAGACAAGGGGCAATGGGCACAACATAGGGCGCAGGAGGTTCCATCTGAACAGAAGAAACTTCTCAGCTGTAAGAGTGCCAGAGCACTAGAGCAGGCTGCCCAGAGAGGTGGTGGAGTCTCCTTCTTTGGAGAGACTTTAAATCCATCTGGGCGTTGTGTTCCTGGGCAAGCTGCTGTGGGAGCCACAGCTTTAGGAGGGGGGTTTGGACTGGATGGTTTCCAGAGGTGCTTTCCAACCCCCACCACGCTGGCTTGTGTAAGGCTGTGTCTTTCCTCTTTTTGTTATTTTATTCTGTGCCTTGTGCTGGTTCAAATCCAGGAATTGCTCGGGTGAATGCAGCGTTTGATGGGTCTCCGAATTGCAGATGTAGGGAGGGGGGGAGGAAATGAAACACAAATCAAATCTAGCTGAGAATGAAGAGCACAGAACAAGGATTGACTCAATATTTTCTCTAGTCAAGTGGAAAAAAAAAAAGGAAGCCTAGAATGAGAAAGCTGGAAAGGTCAAACTAATTTGTACTCATGTGATAATAGGTAATACCTCCACTGTTTATGAAGCTTGCAAAGTCTTCCTGGTGTTAACCACTGTGATAAACCTGATGGTGATTTGGAGAAATTAAAGATGAAATAGCAATCGTTTCCACCTTCCTCAAGCCTTAATCTGTTCTGGTTTAGGATTCCCTGAGCAAGTTGCACAGTCTTTACCATTAGGTTGAGAGGAAACTCCTTGGGTTCTTTCGTCTCCGCTCTGCTGCGGCTGGGGGAAGATCGCTTTAAACAACAACAAAATCAAAATTAATAGTGAGGTTGATAAGAGTGAAAATGCTGCCTGTGTCTTGCTGCTTAAGCATTCTGGCTGTGTTCCCCTGTTTGTTTATTTTGCTGCAGTCTTCCCTGTTTATTTACTAGGGTAAGTGGAATTTTTATCTGCGTCTACAGCGACTGCTGTTAAAATAGGAATAACAGGTGACCTCCCAACAGCCCAAACTGCCTCCTGCTGCCCCAGCTCTCCAGGTGGATTTGTGGTGTCTTTCAGTAGCCACTGGGAGTTCATAAAATCAATAAGGTTGGAAAAGACCTTAGAGATCATCAAGTCCAACATATCACCCAACACCTCCTGACAACTAAACCATGGCTCCAAGTGCCACATCCAAGCCTTCGTTGAACACTTCCAGGGATGGGGACTCCACCACCTCCCTGGGCAGCACATCCCAATGGCAAATTCCTCTTTCTGGGGAGAACATTCTCCTCATCTCCAGCCTAAACCTCCCCTGGCACAGCTTGAGACTGTGTCCTCTTGTTCTGGTGCTGCTTGCCTGGGAGAAGAGACCAACCCCCACCTGGCTACAACCACCTTTCAGGTAGCTGTAGAGAGCAAGAAGGTCTCCCCTGAGCCTCCTCTTCTCCAGGCTAAGCAACCCCAGCTCCCTCAGCCTCTCCTCACAGGGCTGTGCTCCAGACCCCTCCCCAGCCTCATTGCCCTTCTCTGGACACCTTCAAGTGTCTCAATGTCCTTCTTAAACTGAGGGGCCCAGAACTGGACACAAGTTGTGTGAACTTTCCTGGGATTCTGGGGTGGGGTTTTTTTTGACATCAGGAAAAATTTTCCCCTGGGTGATGCAGCAGTGGAGCAGGCTGCCCAGAGAGGTTGTGGAGTCTCCTTCTCTGGAGAGCTGCCAACCCCAGCTGGGCCATTGTGATCCTGGGCAAGCTGCTGGGGGTGCCCCTGCTTTAGTAGTGGGGTTGGACTGGGTGATCCACAGAGGGTCCTTCCAATCCCCACCACGCTGGGGTGTTTTTCCTGGGAATGACAGTGCATTGGAGAGAGAACTTTCCAAGGCAAGGCCAAACCCAAATGTCAAAAGGGTTTTTTTGTTCTTGTTTGTTTATTTAAGAGTTTAGCTCAATTTTTAGCTTAGGATGTGGGAAAACACGTTACAAAACTGCCCTGAAAGTCTTTGTTTCACCAGCCAGAGCCCTTAGTTTGGGGAGAAAGCTTGAGGGACCCTGGTGAATCAAGGCACACCTCACAGAGATTTCTTTAATGATGCTGTTGCATGTCTGGGTGCAGACTGCTTTGGATTCCATCACATCATGACTTGTTTGGATGAACACCTTAGGAAATGGTCAAAGCCAGGGGCCTTGAGCAACCTGGTAGGAGGCAGGTGTCCTTGCCCATGACAGGGGCTTGGCACTAGATGATTTCTAAAGTCTCTTCCAACCCAAACCATTCTGTGATTGTTGTGATTGATTTTCCCACGAAGCAGCAGAGGACTACATGAGGAGTCCCTCCTGCCTCATGCACAGCAAAAAGTGTTGGCTCCAGAGGAATTCACTTGCCAGGCTTATTGCTGAGACATTTAATATCCAGAATGATTTAGTATATCAAATTCTAGAGTTTGGGGCTGGCTGTAGCTGCATTCGTCATTGTTGCAGAACCTTGACAGTGAACAAAAGGTGCTGCAGGGAACCATAACTCACACAGCAAATTAATGGGTTCCTGGCTTTGCTTGCTCAGCTCAATGGAATCTGGGAACAATGTGGCCTCAGCAGCCAAGGGCTTTCTGCAACAAGTTTGTGGTTTAGGAGTTTGCATGTCCTTCATGCCTGGGGTGGATATTAAAAGTGTGGCTGGCTTTGACTGGTGATTTTCATTCACAGAATCACACAGTCCCAGAATGTTAGGGGTTGGAAGGGACCTCCAGAGATCATCTAGTCCAACCCCCCCTTGCAGTTACTTCACCATACTTGAAAGGAGGAAAAAACCAACCAACCAGCTTGCTAGCTGTTATGGGAGCAAGATGCAATTGTTCTAACAGAATTATTTCTCTTTAGTGGGTGTCCATAAGAAGAGAAAGAACTTGATTGAGAAGGTTTTGTCTGCCCTGGATTCTGTTGTGTCACACTACAGCAGAAAACTCAGAGCTATAAACCCAGTGACACTCCCAGGCCACATACCACCACTGATAACTTTTGCCACAGGACAGATATGTGCATTGTAAGAAGGTATTTAGAATCATAGAACTGTTGTGGTTGGAAGAGACCTTCAAAATCATCAAATCCAACCATTAACTCAGCACTGCAGCTCGCCCCTAAATCATGTCCCTCAGTACCTACACAGCTGTGAAACCCCTCCAGCGATGGGGACTCCACCACTGTCCTGGGCAGCCTGTTCTAGGGCTTGACAACCCTTTGGGGGAAGAAATTGTTCCTCATGTCCACCCTAAAACTGCCTTGGTTCAACCTGAGGCAGTTTCCTCTCGTTCTGTCGCTACAAGATTGAGTTTCAAGGCCAGGCAGTGTTTTTCCAGTGTGTAAGCACTGTCTAGCTGTACAGCATGATTGCACTGCCTCATCTGCTTTTCTACTTCAATCTTCTGGACCACTGAAGTTGGAGACCCAGCAGCATGTGGCAAAAGATGCCAATAACTGTTCAATAATACCTTCTTCTGGTCCATTCAATCCCTTGTAAGCAGCAGCTTGCAGCAGAGCTGAACAGGACATTGGCCAACCACTGGAGGTAGGAAGAGAGTCCTTAATCCTTAGAGCAGATGAAGAGAAACATCACAGCTCCTGTGCAGGCATGGCAAGGAGGAGTCTACTCTGCCACAGCTAGCAGGAATGGACAGGATGCAATGTTTCTATTGCTGTTTAATTACTTTAGATTTGCTTCTCTGTACACACTTGTTCTCAGAGCTGTACCTTGGAAGCTCTGTCTCCTGAGCAGTCTGTGCTGAGCAGAAGCACTTGTGTGGTTAAAAAAGGGTTATCAAAGACTGGAACAGGCTGCCCAGGGAAGTGGTTAAATCCCCATTCTGGATGTACCCAAAAGCTGTCTAAAGATGGTGCTCAAAGATATGGTGTAGTGGTGACCCTGGTAGATAGATAATGGTTTGACTTGATGATCCTGAAGGTCTTTTCCAACCATAGTGATTCTGTGGGATGGATGCTGCTTAAAGAACCACTGAGCTATCTCTTTGCTTTGGGAGAGGAAAACATGGGAGTCACAGAGGAGGTGGAAAATTGGTGAAGAGCAGGAAGCATGGGAAGAAAACTTCAAAAGGCCAGGGAAAAGTTCCTCCTTTCAATTCTTTTCTACTTAGACTCTTCTGTCACTTGCTGCTTTAGTGACTCCACTCATGTTGTGGGTCATGCAGTTAGCAGTAAGACAGACATCCAGAGACTTGTCACAAGCTTTGTTTATGGTGGGGTTGCTGCCAAGGAGGCTCTCTTGCTCTTAAGGAGAGGAGGCCTGGCAGCAGGGCTGGACCACCCCTTCCTGCATCCCCAGTGATCTTCATCCTGGTTGCTCAGGTAGTGCAGAGGGTCACCCATTCTGTCTGAAGACAGCATCTAGCTTCTTTGTTGGGCCAGGAGGAAGATCCTTTAAATCCTCTTTCAAAAGCAATTAACCTGTCAGTGGAGTGGTCTGCAAGCTGAAATCATCCCTGGGACCAAGACCCCCTCTCCTCCCCCCAGCTGTTAGGCTTGATTTTAACACACTAGGAAGTTCTGAGCTTTGTGGTGGGGCAGTTTTGTGTCTCAGCCAATGCTCCCAACCACTCCCAGAGCCAGCAAGCCTACCTCTGATAGGCTGCTTGCTATCAGCACGTTCTGTATCTCAGGACCATTTTCTTATTATGATTATTATTGTATTTCAGAACCATTACCTAAAATAGGGCATCAGTGCCCCTAGGAAAGTGGATTATCCTTTCCTGGATAGCTGCTTCTATTTCAACTGGAGAAAATTTGATTCATATTTCTGCAGCACTGCCACTAAACTGCTTTCTAAAGCAGAGTTGCAGTGCAAGACCAAATTAGATTCGTGTAGGGAGACAGGAAATGGTGGTGGTGGTGGCGTTGCAAGCGTCCAAAGGGGTTGGAGTGAAACTAATCTTACAGATCAAACTTCAATTGAGTCCTGATACCACACAGATAATGCAGTTCTACACCTGGAAAATCCCAGCTGCCAGCAAAAAAAACCCAACCCAACACCAAACCCAACTTCAGGGTCACGTTTTCAAATGGCACTTCCAGGTCTGGCTCGGTCTGGCTCATCCAGCTTCAGTCTCTGGCAGAGCTGGGATGTCAGATGGAGCTGCTCTGCTATGAGGACAGGCTGAGGGAGTTGGGGTTGTTCAGTCTGGAGAAGAGAAGGCTCTGAGGAGACCTCATTGTGGCCTTCCAGTATCTGAAGGGGGCTACCAGACAGCTGGAGAGGGACTTTTGAGGGTGTCAGGGAGTGATAGGACTGGGGGGAATGGATCAAAACTAGAACTGGGTAGATTGAGATTGGATGTTTTAGGAAGAAGTTCTTCCCCATGAGGGTGGCGAGAGCCTGGCACAGGCTGCCCCGGGAGGTGGTGGCAGCCTCATCCCTGGAGGTGTTTGCATCCAGGCTGGCTGTGGCTGTGAGCAACCTGCTGTAGTGTGAGGTGTCCCTGGCCATGGCAGGGGGTTGGAACTGGCTGAGCCTTGAGGTCCCTTCCAACCCTAACAATTCAATGATTATCACAGCATAGGTCCTGCAAAGAATTTTGGGCTGTGTGAGTCTCCTCCAAAAATGGAAATCAAGCCAAAAGGAGAAGGGTGGGGGAATGCTCTTCAAGGCTTTCTAAAATCCTGCACAAATTGCAGCAGTCTGACATGGCTGCTGCTGGCTGTCTCGGGGACTTTGGAGTAAGGCTCTGAAAATTCAGGACAGACTAAAGCTAAGCCAAACATCTCCAGGAGAAAAATACCTTGGGAAGTTCTGCAGCTTGAAGCAGGAGCAGTTAGAATCAAACTGGAGAACTTATTTGACCCTTCTGATTGTAGTCTCAGAACAGACTCAAAATTGCAGCTCTTTAATTATCCCTGTGGAATTCTCCTGAGCAGGTTTTCTGCTGTTGCATTGGAGATGAAGAACTGAGATGCACGTGCCAAGGTGGTCAGAGACACAGAGATATTTGAGCACTTCAGGGTAAGCTCCCCCCAAATTCTCCCAGTTTTAGGGTAGTGAGCCATTAAAAATGAGAAGTTTAAGGCAGAGGAGAAATTTTAACACTGGTTTCTCTTCTTATCCCCCTCGGATTGCATCTTAGCTCTGTCTTATGCCTAAAGCAGATGTAATTATTTTTGCAGCTGTGTTTTCATCTTGGATCAGTCCTTCCCAGCTCCCTCTGAATCTTTCCTTTAAACCCACCCATACCTGGCACTGAAATTCTCTCTTTGAAGATGGCATCAGATACGATGTAGCTGTCTAAAACACTGTGAGCAAACCTAAGCACTCCCCTAGAAATAGCTGGCCATTGTGTAAAGTATAAAATATCATGCAGTATTTAAATCCAGCTGCAGAGAAGCCTCTGTAACTGTACTGACAGCATCTAAATTTAGCAACTAATTAAATTCCATGGAAGAGGAGAATGCATTTCTCCACTGCAATCTGCCTCTTGTAAGGACAAAGATTATGTGTGTTATCTGTACTTCTATTTTAATATAATGTGGTGTATTTATATAGATAATAACCTCATACCTGTGCTTTCTGAGTGCCTACACCTCAACAGGAGGAGAAGCTTCTCTACAGTAAGGGTGGCAGAGCACTGGAGCAGGCTGCCCAGGGTGCCCAGGGTGGAGTCGTGGAGTCTCCTTCTCTGGAGACTTTCAAAACTTGCCTGGATGCATTCCTGTGCAGACTACCTTGGGTGATCCTGCTTTTGGGGGGTTGGACTCAATGATCCCTGGAAGTCCCTTCCAGCATCTAACACTCTGTGATCTCCGCTGAAAAGGACCCAGGGAATGGCAGAGCGAATACAAGCTGGTGCTGAGGCTCAGCTCCCCTTTGGTCTGGCCTGTGGCCACAAGGTTGAGAAGGGGACAGTCACTCCTTCCTTGACACTTAGTCCACATCTGGATCCCCTTTAATTATCACAGGATCACAGGATGTTAGGGTTTGTAAGGGACCTCTGGAGATCATTGAGTCCACCCCCCTGCCAGAGCGGGACCATAGAATCCAGCACAGGTTACTGTGGGTCTGGAAAGTCTCCAGAGAAGGAGACTCTACAACCCCCCTGGGGATCCTGCTCCAGTGCCCTGTGAGCCTCAAAGTGAAGAAGTTCCTCCTCATGTTGAGGTGGAACCTCCTGTGCTGTAGTTTATATCTATTGCCCTTTGTCCTACTCTGAGATAGTTGCTGAAGGAAGTGGTTTAACATGAGGACAGTGGGGTGCTGGGGACCATGCCCTGAGAGACAGGATCTGGATTCATCCTGCTCAAAGCTTCTGCCATTCATGACCAAACCATTTTTCTCCCTGGAAAAGCCAATTCAGGCATTTTCTTTTCCAGCCACTTCTCTGACCAAGCCTCTGTCTGTGGAAGGCTCTGGCTTTAAGGCTGTGATGAAATTAAACATGTACCCAAAGCCTTACAGGATCAGGGCCAAACACTTTAAATAATTGATGGACTGCTTTATTTCTTTAGCCTTTGTAAAGTAAACTGAGTTTCAGATCAACATGAGCTGACTTAGATGTTCCATTGGGGGGGGAAGAAAAAGAAACAGAAAAGCCCTTTGAATTTCACTGATTTCCCACAGGATTAGCTTGGGACTAGGAGAAAAAAATAACCAACTTCTTCAGCTTCATCCTTCTTTCTCTCTCTCCAGCCAAACACCTTTTTTTTTTCCCCCTCCTTTTTTTCTTTTGTTCAGGTTTTTTAAATTATTATTATTATTATTATTATTCCTTTGAAGGTAAAAACAAAAAGAACCTTCTTCAATTAAACATCTGCTCTGAAAAAGGGAGGGGAGGGAAGGGAAGTTGTCGCTAGCAATTGCGAACTACAGTTGGCCAACTGTCCCTGAGGGTGTTTTGATTTTGCAGACTGTTTTGTCTGGGTCGTTCTTGTAAAGGTTTATAAATTAGTAATACAGCCAGGGGAGATGCTACTGACCCAAATATTGTGGAAGTTGAGAGGAAAAAGGTGAATGGAGGCCAAAAACAAAAAAAAGAAAGAAAGAAAAGAGGAGAAGGAGAAGCAGATAATGAGCATCCAGGTTGGGATTGCTAAATGGTTCTGTGGTCTTGTAGATGGGTCTGGAGGAAGGATGTCATTTGTACAGGCAGGAGATGGGAGGAAGGAAAATTAGTTGGTGGAAAAAGGAGCAGGAAATGTGTGTCTGTTTCAGCTGGGGCCTCATGTTCCACTTCTGCAAATGGCTCGATTTTTATTAGCTGGAATGAAGGCTGTGGCAGTGACTCTGGGCTTCAGGGGGAGGAAGCTACAGGAGCAGACACAAAAAAAAAGGATGCATTGTAAGCCAGAGAAGTGTGGCTGTCTGGAGTCCCAGAATCCCAGAATGGTGAGGGTTGGAAGGCAGGAATGGAATGGAATGGAATGGAATGGAATGGAATGGAATGGAATGGAATGGAATGGAATGGAATGGAACAGGTTGGAAGAGACCTTCAAGATCATCGTGTCCAACCTATCATCCAACACCACCTAATCAACTAAACCATGCAATCAAGCACCCTATCAAGTCTCCTGAACACCTCCAGTGATGGTGACTCCAACACCTCCCTGGGCAGCCCATTCCAATAGGCACTCACTCTCTCTGTGTAGAACTTCTTCCTCACCTCCAGCCTAAACCTTCCCTGGTGCAGCTTGAGACCGTGTCCTCTTGTTCTGGTGCTGCTTGCCTGGGAGAAGAGACCAACCCCCACCTGTCTGCAACCTCCCTTCAGGTAGTTGTAGAGAGCAATAAGGTCACCCCTGAGTCTCCTCTTCTCCAGGCTAAGCAACTCCAGCTCCCTCAGATCACCTAGTCCAACCTTCCCGTTAAAGCAGGGAAACTTCCCTTGGAGTAAGCTCTTTCTCCAGTGTGTGTGGGGGAATAAAAAGTCAATAAAATAGGAGAATTCTGAGAATTAATTGATAATTATTGATGACTGGTAATTATTGTGAATTATTAATGACACAAAAGACCAAATTATTTAAAATGGCAAAAGCTGTATTAAGGGAAGTTCATAGCGGAATTTCATAGCAGAAAAGATGCTTCTAGAATGGCTGTTTTCCATGCTGGGTTTTACCATCCTTATATTGTTTAGGGTGATGTTACTCAATCCCAGCACGGTGGGGATTGGAAAGTACCTCTAAAGATCACCTAGTCCTACCCCACCTGCTAAAGCAAGGTCACCCATAGCAGGTTGCCCAGGATCCCAGCATCCAGGCAGGTCTGGGATCTCTCCAGTTAAGGAGACTCCACAACCTCTCTGAGCAATCTGCTGCTGGGCTCTGGCACCCTCAGAGCAAAGAAGTTTCTCCTCGTATTAGGTGTCTAAACACTTTCTTTTTTAATCCTTTTGTGAATCTGAACACGTTTAGAGATCATCAAACTGTCTTTGAGGTGACTTTGATGGCTTTGGGAAGGGAGTAAAGTGATGGTGTGTTGGTAGTGCGAGTGGGAGACCTGGGAGAGCGTTTCCACCTCTCCAATGTGATGACATGCTGGCACAGATGCCTGTTTATCATCAGGCATGGTGAAGTTTCTTAAAGCCTTAGATACCTTCCACATGTTAGCAACACTGCTAACACAACTCCAAAAGCACTGCAAAGGTTTGTTGTTTTTTTCTCTTTTTTAAAGACAAATATTCACAGCTGAAAACGAATTCCTGCTGTTGTCAGCCCATTCATTATCTTCCTTGTGTGGAGAAAAAGAGATGCAGCTTTCTGCTGTGAAGGTTCCCCAGTCTGTTCATCTCCTTAGCCACTGTCATTCATCCCCTTCACTTCTGAACCTTATCATTTTGTATTCCAGATATTGGATTTGATCCATCCATCAGCTGTCAGTAACTTGTCAGAGACCCTGGACGCTTCCAGATGTATTTTCAGTGCAGGTTCCTGCTGGAAGAGAGATTGTGTGGAGATGGCTGGGCAGATCACAGACTTGATCCACTTTTGCTGTACTTCAAATTAGCCTTTGTCCCCATTCCCCCCCAAAACAGGAGCTGAGAACTGGCAATAGGTAATTTTTGATTTGTGGGTTTATATATCTCCCTTGTGGGGGCAGGCTGAAGGAGTTGAGGCTGTTCAGCCTGGAGGAGAGAAGGCTCCAGGGAGACCATACAGCAGCCTTCCAGTACCTGAAAGGGGTCTACAAGAAAGGTGGAGAGAAAGAGGCTCAAGGGAGACCTTATTGCTCCCTACAACTACGTGAAGGGAGGTTGTAGGCAGGTGGGGCTTGGTCTCTTCTCCCAGGCAACCAGCACCAGAACAAGAGGACACAGTCTCAAGTTGTTCCAGGGGAAGGTTAGGCTCAAGGTGAGGAGAAAGTTCTTCACAGAAAAAGTTATTTACCATTGGAATGTGCTGCCCAGGGAGGTGGTGGAGTCACCATCACTGGAGGTGTTCAAGAGGGGATTGGATGTGGCACTGGAAGCCATGGTTTAGTTAGTCAGGAGGTGCTGGGTGATAGGTTGGACTTGATCTCAGAGGTCTTTTCCAACCTTCTTGATCCTATGATTCTATTCTATGATGTTTTTACAAGGGCTTGTAGTGATAGGATGTGGGGGAATGGATTTCAGCTGGAAGAGGGAAGAATTAGACTGGAGAAATTCTCCATAGTAAGGGTGGAGAGATGCTGGAATAGGTTGCCCAGGGAAATTGTGGATGCCTCCCACCCAGAACCATTCAAGGCCAGGTTGGATGAGGCTTTGAGCAACCTGATCTAGTGGAAACTGTCCCTTCCCATGGCAGGGGATTGGAATTAAGTGATCTTCAAGGTCCCTTCCAACCCAAACCATTCTATGACTTTATGATTTTGTGTGGCTAGACAAACCCATTTCAAACTGTTCTGACACACCACACAGGGAAAAATCCTTCTTGCTACCCCACAAATGAAAAGGAGGGTAACACTTTTCCCATTGTACATCTCCAGCTGAACCTGGTGATGATGCTTGGAGAGAGGTTTCCATGGTGAATGTAGGAAAAGCAAATGGGAAACCTGTTTTCTTTTGTGTGTTGGCTGCTGTTGTGTTTTAACGGCCACCGTTCCGCACGTTTAAGTCCTCCTCCTCCCCTCCTAGCTTGTGAATACATTTGCATCTTTTAAATCAACATTAGCAGAGGGGGGGGGAAGAAAAAAAAAAATCCATGCTTTGCCCAGGGCTGCTTGTGATTTTTTTAATGTTATTTTTATTGTTTAAAGCTGCAGCATCCTCCAGTGGGATCTGTCAGAAAGGTCTCTCCCAGCAGCCAGCGTGGCTTAGTTGAGAACTTTGTGTATTGATTTCTTACCCCACCTGCCTCTTACTCACTCAGGTTATATTTCATTCCTGTTCCTTCTGCTGTTGTTAAGAGAACAAAATGAAAACCTGGTAGCAGTTTCTTGCTTTATTCATTCTTGCAGCCTCATGTAGAACATTCCTTTTCTGTTTACCAAGCACTTTTTCCTCTCTATTTTTTTTTCCCCTTGAACAGAATGATTCTGACTTGGAAGCAGCCAGCTTTTCATACAGGTTATTCAGAGCCATGCTTGTAGCTTCCCAAATGCAGATGGGTTTCCAGCATCTTTCCCCTATGAAGCAGCTCTCACAGAATCATAGCATCAACCAGGTTGGAAGAGACCTCCAAGATCATCCACTCCAACCTATCACCCAGCCCTATCCAATCAACCAGACCATGGCACTAATGCCACATCCAGGCTTTGCTTGAAGATCTCCAGGGACAGTGACTCCACCACCTCCCCAGGCAGCACATTCCAATGGCAAATATCTCTCTCTGTGAAGAATTTCTTCCTAACATCCAGCCTGAACCTGTCCCCTGGCACAGCTTGAGACTGTGTCCTCTTGTTCTGGCGCTGGTTGCCTTGGAGAACAGACCAACCCCCACCTGGCTACAACCTCCTTTCAGGTAGTTGTAAACAGCAATAAGGTCTCCCCTGAGCCTCCTCTTCTCCAGGCTAAACAGCCCCAGCTCCCTCAGCCTCTCCTCATAGGGCTTGTGTTCCAATCCTCTCACCAGTTTTGTCACCCTTCTCTGGACACTCTCACTGCAGCCAGCTCTGCTTGTGTCCCACGAGTGTGACACGGTGACAGCTGTGCCCAGCCACGGCCAGGCAGCCCTTTTAGCCCTGGTACCACTTCTTCACGCATCACAGAATCAATCATTTCAGTTGGAAGAGACCTCTAAGGTCACTGAGTCCAATCATCAACCTAAGACCATGATGGCTATGCAATCAGGTTCCCAAGTGTCAGAGGCACAGGTTTCTTGAGCACCTCCAGGGATGGTGACACCTCCACCTCCTTGGGCAGCCTGTTCCAGTGCCTGACCACTCTTGCACTATTTTTTTTTCTAATATCCAACCCAAACCTCCCCTGGAGCAGCTCAAGGCCATTTTCTCTCATTCTATCATTTGATATTAGTAGGAAGAGACCAGCCCCCACCTCACTCCAACCTCCTTTCAGGAGGGGTGTCCCCTCAGCTTCCTCTTTACCAGACTAAACAATCTCAGTTCCCTCAGCCACTGGTGATGGGTCTGCCAGGATCCATCAGGTCTTGGTTTGACATCTCATTATTTTCATTCCAGTAGGAGAGACAATGTCATGAGGTCATCCTCAGAGTCTGTTACTCCTGTGTCTTTCTCCAGGTCATTTTTGCACAGGTCACAGGAGGATGCAAGCCTGGGGACCATGCTCCCTCCTGTTTCTGTTCACTCCTGCCTGCTCTTAGTTGCTCCCATTCCTTCCTGCTCACTTCTGCCTACTCCTGCCTTCTCCTGCTCGCTTCTGCCTGTTCCTGCCTGCTGCTGTTTGCTCCTGTCTGCTCTCGTTTGCTCCTGCTCACTCCTGCCTGCTCTTGCTTGCTGGTCACTCCTGCCTGCTCCTGCCACCTCTTGCTTGCTCTTGCGTGCTCCTGCTCACTTCTGCCTGCTCCTGCCCACTCCTGTCCACTCTTGCCTGCTCCCACTCTCTGCTGCCTGCAGTCCCTCACTGGAAAGTGCTGTCTGTGCTGCTTCTCCCTGGACCCGTGCCAGTCGTTTCTTCTTGCATTGTTTCATTTTAGTCATAGGCTGAAATCCCACTCTTGTTCCATCTCAAGTAATTAATTAGTCCAATTTCCATTTTAAATTTAACTTGAGCTCACTGAAAATTTGCCAGCCCTGCCAAAGTGCTGACATGTGCTTTCCCAGATATTTGTTATGAAAGTCTTTCAAAATAATTCCCAGATAAAAGTCAAGCACAGTGAACAAACTGCTCAAAATAATCTTAAGTGGCCCTGAGTATTGCATTGATGAATAATGGAGCATGTGTTCTGGAGGGGGAAAGAAACCATAATAATAGAGGAGACAAGATTATTATTAATTTTCTTTAAACCCCTCTGCCAGGCTTTGGCCTTGCTGCAGGAGACACTCAACATCTCTGTGCTCAGCACTGCTGAGGTTGCACCTCAAACGCTGGGTTCAGCTCTGGGCCCTTCGCTACAAGAAGGACATTGAGGTGCTGGAGCGGGTCCAGAGAAGGGCAATAAAGCTGGGGAAGGGTCCAGAGCAAAATTCTGGTGAGAAGCAGCTGAAGGAAAGGCAGCACTTGGCCCCTCCTGCCCCTGCCATAAGCACTGGACAATGATTTGGGCCATCCCCCATCAGGATGCTTGCAGTTGTCTTCAGTCTTGGGCCCCTCACTACACGACAGATATTGAGGCACTGGAGGTGGTCCAAATAAGAACACCAAGGCTAATGAAGGGTCTGGAGAACAAGTCTTGTGAGGAGCAGATGAGGGAACTGGGGTTGTTTAGCCTGGAGGAAAGAAGGCTGAGGACAGACCTTCTGGCTCTATACAACTCTTTGACAGGAGATTGGAGCCAGGTGGGTTTTTTCCCCCCAAGTGACAAGACAAGAGGGAATGGTCTCTACTTATGCCAAGGGATGTTTAAGTTGGACTTGAGGAACAATTTCTGCCCCAAAAGAGCTTTCTTTCATTTCCTGGACCAGCCTGCCCAGGGCAGTGGTGGAGTTCCCATCTCTGAAAGGATTTAAGGGACATGCAGATGTGGTGCTTAGGGACATGGTTTAGTGGTGGACTGGGCAATGCTGGGTTAATGCTTGGACTTCCTGTTCTTCAGGGTCTTTTCTAACCAAAACAATTCTATGATCTCCCAAAGCAGTGAAACCTGTAGGTAAGGAGATACTGTATGATATGATTAAATACCTGAACTGCTGAGTGACCTCAAACCTTGTTGAAGCTGGTGCCTGGGGGCAACGTTGCCCTCCTGAGTAGGCACAGTTCACTGAAGATGAATTTGAAGCTTTTATCCAGTACACACAGCAACTTTCTGTTGCTAAATGAGAACAAATGTGAAAGCCAAGAATGGAAATTGTATTTATTTGCAGCCTATGTGTATAATCTCAAGGCCATACCGTCAGCTGGGCCTGTGCTGCAGGCACAGAAACATCTGTCCCCTGCCTGTTTCCACCGTCTTTTGCCCTTTTGGCATATGGAGAGGCTAGAAAGACTCTGGGCACTGCTCAGGAGATGGGATTGGTGCCTTACAGAGGCCACAGTTGCCCCTTTGATAATTTCTTGATCAATGCTCTTGAAAAGCCATGGTGCTGTTGATCTTACAGTGCTTTGGGAAAGTCAGTGTGGTTGGCCCTTTACTGGATGGGTGAGTTTAGAAGCGTTGGTTGGCCATGCCAATGTTGTTGGTCCTGCCAGACCACCCTATCCCTGCTCTCCTCCCTCTCTGGACTTGTTCAGGGCCAGGTTGGATGAGGCCTCGAGCAACCTAGTCTAGTGCAAGGTGTCCCTGCCCGTGGCAGGGGGGGTTGGAACTGAATGACCTTTAAGGTCCCTTCCAACTAAACCATTCTGTGAATCTGTGTTCTGGAGCAGCAGTCATGCCATGGTAGCACAGGATCACTGCTGCTCTCCTTAGTGCTGTCCCTTCAGATGACTGTCACTTGTCTGACAAAATGCAGAGCACTACCTGGCTAACCACTGCCTGTTTAATATCCATTCCTGTGCCACTTGACAAATGGATTTCTTCAGTTCCATGCAGCGGAGAAGCTAAATGAGTTAGTAAATGTTAATGTGCCCCTGCTCTTCCAAGATAACTAGTTGCCCTTGGGACAGTATCAATAAGTGGCATTTATGTGATATTATGAACGTGTTCATTATGTGTTGACAAAATAATGAGTAAGCAAAGGTCAAGGACGAGCAGAGTTTCCCCCAGAAATACACAGCAAAGAGCTTCTCAGTCATTACCATTATTGAATATTCAGTGCCACTGAAATGCTGTGCATTATTTTTTCATCCCTTGTATTCTCAGGCCAGGAGTTAATGGGCAACTTCCAGGGCCTGTGCAAATGTTTTGTCACAAAACTCAGCAGAAGTTCAGCTGCAGCAGCAGGGTGGTGTTGTTTTCCACATCCATTGGTTAACTGCCAGGTGGAATTTTGGGGGTGGTTTCTCGTTTGCTGTGTAACCTTGCGAGGTTTTTGGGTGGGGTTTTTTGTCCCCTACATTTGAAAATGAAGGAATGAAAAAAGTGGCTGTTAAACTGCTGAACCTTGAAACTTAATGCAAATCTAACCCAAAATGCTCCTGAGACTGTAAATATCCAACTTTGCCCTACTTCATTTGGGCCTTTCATTGTCAATGCACTATTAGAAAGCCACACTGGAGATTTCAGCCTTTGCTTTTCACTAGCAAGGCATAAGGATAAATACCTCCTTGGCAGGGACCCTTCTGAATTCCAGTGGGGTTTGTGACATCAGGCAAGAGGAAAAGCCAGCTGATCAATAAAGCCATTAATTAGGAGGAAAAGGCTAGCCTTGCTTTGGTTTTTTTTTTTTACTTCTAAACTTTTTATGTATTGACATGGAGAGAGCCTGGCACAGGTTGCCCGGGGAGGTGGTGGAAGCCTCATCCCTGGAGGTATTTAAGGCCAGGCTCAATGTGGCTCTGGACAACCTGCTCTAGTGTGAGGTGTCCCTGCCCATGGCAGGGGGGTTGGAACTAGATGATCCTTGAGGTCCCTTCCAACCCTAACTATTCCATGATTCTATGGTCTGACAAAACAGTTAAGAAGTCAATAAGGATCTGAAAGTTCCTGTGCTGTTGGGTTGCTCACGGAGAAACAGCAATTAAACCTTCCCTGTCACCCAGGACCTCCTCTCATGGGTGTCTGGAAGCATCTCTCTGCTAAGCAAGACGTTGTTCATACATGAAATATTCATGGTGTGACATCAAAACATGTTGCATATTCTTTCAGTAGGGCAGAAATGAGACTCACATTTTATTTTGCTTATAAATGCCTGTCAGGGCCGTTAAATCAGTTTGTCTTTGCTGTCTTGAAACAGTGTCAGTCTGAATTTCCTTCATGCTGCATATTGTTTTGGGCAAAGACACTGTGCTTCTATATTTGTGCTCTCTAAAGAAAAGTGGAAAAGCCCTCAGATTAAGATTAATTTAAAAACTTTCAGGTGGGGCATCTTGGATCCCTTCTGAAGCGATACAGAAGCTACCAAATGTCAATGCATTCAGATCTTTGCTCCTCTCCTCGTGCAAGTGTCTTGCTTATGGTGTAAGGCATCTTGGATCCCCTCTGAAGCGATACAGAAGCTACCAAATGTCAATGCATTCAGATCTTTGCTCCTCTCCTCGTGCAAGTGTCTTGCTTATGGTGTAAGGCATCTGGATCCCCTCTGAAGCGATACAGAAGCTACCAAATGTCAATGCATTCAGATCTTTGCTCCTCTCCTCGTGCAAGTGTCTTGCTTATGGTGTAAGGCATCTTGGATCCCCTCTGAAGCGATACAGAAGCTACCAAATGTCAATGCATTCAGATCTTTGCTCCTCTCCTCGTGCAAGTGTCTTGCTTATGGTGTAAGGCATCTTGGATCCCCTCTGAAGTGATACAGAAGCTACCAAATGTCCATTCACTGAGATCTTTACTCCTCTCCTCATGCAAGTGTCTTGCTTATGGTGTCTTACACAGTAGTTAATGGGTGTAGAGTATAGCACAAGGCATTCTGATGAACACAGAGATGAGCTTCGAGTGCTGCATTATAAATTCCTTAATACAGCTGGGGAAGAAGCAGAGGATTTCAGCAGCTGCAGCTGCCCTGCAAGTGTTAAGCTGAGGCTGTGGATGCCTGCTCCATGGGCCACTAGCATCTGTGTCCTTCAGACTGGGTCAGTGGGTCCAGGAGGAAATCAGGGCAGAGATTCAGTCCTTACCTGTCTGTGAGCTGTCTGTTACAGTGGTGACATGGCACAAAACCTGATGAGCAGCAGCACCAGGCTCCCACAGACCATTCTGACATGCAAAAGCATCTGACAAGGCTGTGACCTGGTCCTTTAAATCCATGGGCAGGGGAATTAATTCACGGTTAGCTTTTTTGGCACTGTAATATTGCATTCATGCATAAATAATCTCATCTTAGTTATCTTGTTGCTAAAAAAAAACCAAATTCCCAGCCTCTGTCCCCAGACTAGCAGGCATTTGCATTAGAAATATCCCATCAGAGAACCTACACATGCTGGAAAACATCAATTATTTTCTTCCCTGCCTCTCTCCTGTATTCTTGTCACCCAGCCTCAGCCTGCAGCTCCTCCTGCCTCTGCACTGCCACCTGCACAGGGGTCCATGGTTTTGGAAGACAGGTCATCTCAGAAGCCACTTCCATTCCGTTTAGATATTTCTTTATCTTCCTTAATTTAACCCAGCTTTTAAACTTCCATCTTCCTGCTTGTCTGCTCTACTACTACCCCAAGTGCACGGCAGAAGTTTGGGGTGTTTTTCTAATGCAAAAACGCTTTCATCGTTGGTTTTTTCTTGGATTCCCCTTGGCTTTTTGATATCGTTCTTCTCAAATACTAGCAGCAGGTTTTGTAAATTAAGGGTATAGCGTTTGCTGATGTTGCGGTTTTGACTAATTGAATCGCGCTGATCAGCCTCCGCGATCAACCTGCGCAGCCCAAGCCTTCCCGCGGCAGTTCGGCGAAGGGGGTTGGGGTTTTTTTTCATTCCCAAAAACCGACACCCACCTGGCGAGGAACCTCCCTGCCCGAGCCGGCCCCTCCGGCGAGACTGGCCACAGCTGCAGCCTCCGGGGGTCATTAAAAGGCCCCGGGAGCGCAGGGTGCTGCGGTTCTCTGCGCGGCGCTGCGAGGGAGCTCGGACGGGAAGGGGTTGCGGTGAGTCAGCCGGGCGTGATGCGGAGCTTGGCCGGGGACAGGGGCACGGGGCAGGACCAGCCACGGGTGCAAAACTGTCGTGAAAGGAAACGTAGCGATCCCAACAGAGGTCGCAGGCTGTATAGGAGTGCAACTAAGCTGGTGAAGGGCATGGAGCATGAATCTGATGAAGAGCAACTGTAGGAGCTGGGGATGGTTAGTTTGGAAAAGAGGAGGCTGAGGGGAGACCTCGTTGCTCTCTACAACTACCTGAAAGGGTGCTGTGGAGAGGTTGGTGCTGGTCTCTTCTCACAGGTAATTAGTGATGGAACAAGATGGAATGGCCTCAACCTGTGACTGGGTAGTTTTAGACTGGACATTAGGAAAACTTTTTTTCCCTGCAAGAGTGGTCAGGGATTGGAATGTGCTGCCCAGGGAGGTGGTTGAGTCACCAACTCTGGGTGTGTTTAAAGGCAGTTTGGATGTGGTTTAAGGGTGAACCTTGTGGAGTACGGTTGGACTTGGTGATCCTGAGGGTCTTTTCCAGTCTGAATGTTTCTGTGATTCTGTGAGTAGCAGAGTTTCACAATTACCAGGGTTGAAGGAGGACACCTGGGTGGTTGCTTGGCAGCTAAGGAAAAGGGCAGCCAAGAGTACAGGTGGTTCTCTTATGGAAAAAAAGACTGAGAGACCTGGGGCTATTTAGTCTGGAGAGGAGAAGGCTGAGAGGTGAGCTTATCAGCATCTATAAATATCCATTGAAAATCATAGAATCATAGGATGCTTTGGATTGGAAGGGACCTTTCAGGGTCATCTAGCCCAATCCTCTACAGTCAGCAGGGACACCTGCAACTAGAGCAGGTTGCTCAGAGCCCTAAACCTGACCTGGAATGTTCCCAGGAATGGGGCATCTCCCACCTCTCTGGGCAACCTGGGACAGAGTCTCACCACCACCTGTGTAAAAATATCTTTATTCTATCTAGTCTAAATCTAATTTAAACCTTTTTTTCCTGTTGTAAGGGGTCCTGCTAAAACTTCCATCTCCAGGTGTCTGATAGCCCCTTTAAGTGCTGAAGGCCACCAGAAGGTCACCCTGGAGCCTTTTCTTCTCCAGGCTGAACAACCCCAACTCTTCCAGCCTGTTCTCACAGCAGAGGGGTTCCAGACCCAATGTAATCCAAAAAACCATGGTAACTGGGGTATAAGGCCTTTGGATTACTCTCAGCAAAAGCTCGTTTGATCTCCAGCAGGTGTGGAGGGAGGGAGGGGTGGGGATGTAAGGATCCAGCACAACCCCTGCCAGGTGTTTGCTCCCATGCTGCTTGATTTCTTGGGCCCTGCACCCCCTGTGGCTAACTCAGCTGTCATCATTTGTCTCCTGCTATAGACCATGATCTCTTTTCAAGATCTCTGAAGTGCCTGCATGCCTCCTTGGCACGCTCCCAGTTGTTTTCAAGGACCTGCTTTTAAGATAAAATCACATCTGCAAAGCTCCAGCCTTGACAAAACCTCCGGGCTGCTCTTTTCACTAAGCCAGGCTCTGGTGATGAGCTGCTGCATTTTCCATTAGGAGAGACTTTCCAAAAAAGAGATTTTATTTTTTTTTTCCCTTTTCTTTTTCTTTCTTGAATGATTTCTTGATAGCTGGCAATCTCCTGAATCATTTCTTAGACAGAAATTGTTCTTCAAGGTGTTTTGTTCCGGTAACAACTGCCGCCATGCTTGGTTTGTCACGATTTCCAGCCTATATCTTGGTCTCTATAGGTCCTGCCTCAGAAGCTGGCACTGTGTTTCTTGCTCTGAAATAGTGGGCAGGTCACCTCATTTTTGTTGTGCTTCTCTCTTTTCCTGCTTGGCTTTGTGTTGGGTTGGGTTGGTTTGTTTCTTTGTTTGCTTCTTTCATCCATTCCTCTGAGGTCTGATAGTTGTTGAGCTCAAACACTGAGGCTGACCTGAGCTCTGGCGTTTGCTTTGTTTCTAATCCAATGATAAACAGTTAATTTTGGAGGTTTAGGTTGACAGCAAGCCACCTTGGAGTGTCAGGCTGGGAGACTTTGGTTTCCTTCTCTAATCAGATAAGGAAGAGATATTTCCTGCGAATCCTCCCCTTGTGTTCAAGCCATACCATTAGAGCATTAAGTCAGATACTTGACACCCGATTCCAGAGTAATTCCTGAGGAAGAAGCACATTCTGTTTTTTTAATGGGCTTCCCAGGACTTATTTTGTTCCTTCCTGATGAATATGAATTCCACCAGCTTCATTGAAATTCTGACCTTCAAATACACAAAAGGCTTTTTTTTTTTAATAAACAGCAAGAATATGGTCTTTAAATTTACATGGGGTCCAGGTGAACTATCTCCCTCTCTCCCTTTAAAACCCCTTTACAGTGGGAGAACAGAAGTGCTCTAAGTGTTCCTAAAATCCACCTGTGTGTTTATTATGAGCTAGAAATGCCATTCATGGCGACCTCCACCAGCAGCCACCTTTTCTTTCTAAATGGCTTTATTTGGGCTGTGTGCCGCACACAATATTGTCCTTCCTCTTCATCTCCTTTTCTTCTGATTGCCCATCAGAGAGAAACTTCCCCTAATGTAGCGGGTAGCACGCCATGACAAGCCTTCCCAAGCACCTTGGCTGAATAAACATCCACTGAATAACTGGGGAATGCATTCATACTCTCTTTATTTTGATTTATGTTCTCCCTCCCTATCTGTGCATCTTCAAGAGTAATTGCTGGGTTTCACCTCCTGCAGAGGAAGCACAATAGAGATGAAGAATAGGGAAATGTGCTCTGTTTCTCTGCCTTGCTTTTGTAAGGGAACCTTTAGATTCCTAGCCGTGCATACACTAATGATTTGCCAACTGCAAACCATCACCTGGTTCTCTGCTGGGCTTGCTGCAGAAAGCTGCGGGAGCACATTCTGTGCTCCTTTTCCTCGTGCCTGCCAGCTGCAGGCCTCTACGCTGGCCTGTTCCCCTCGATGGATCAGTCAGCCCAACTTGGGTGTAGTGAAGGTGTCCCAGCTGAATAGGAAGGCTGGAGCCAGTATGTTCCCTATTACAGACATCATCTTCCCATGCGCTGCTGATCTGATAGCAGCCAGGCTCTGTGTCGTGCATTCTAATGATCCTGCCGGTACAGCATCTCTCAGAGGATTACTGCACCGTCTTCCCCGTGATGGGTGGCAAGTTCCTTTCTGTCACCTGATAGAAGATGCTGCTAGGGGTGACTGCAGCGTGAAATCTCTCTGCATGCTGGAGAAACACTGCAGCAGCTCTGGAAATGCTCCTTGAGCGCTGGCTGCCATTGCTCTGCGGGGACCTTCTCTTAATCTGAACATTAATAAGGTCACTTGGGTGCAGCAGGATTTTTTTCCCATCAATTAGTTCAGTCATGCTTCTAACAAGCCATCCATGATCATGCATGTTTAACCTGCAGGTTGCAGAGCCTAGCTAAGCTGGGTCACCCACAGATCGCAGAGCTGATCATTTCCCATTTTGGAAGCAAAAGGAATAAGAATAGGGATTCCCAGTTGAATTATCCTGCCTTCAGCTTCCCACCTAGCTCCTGACCAAACCATGCAAGGAAAGCAGTGTCTTCTGGACCACCATGCTTCGGTCTTCTACCTGCCCCCTGAGGCCATGAAACCAGAAAAACCTTTTGCTTGTGAGCTTTTCTTTTCCATCTCAAGCTATACCCAAGGTCCAGCTGACCTGATGTGCTGCTCACAAAGGGTCTCCTCTCAACATTCTCCTTCCCTGTGCTCCTGAACACATCACTGCATGCTGATTGGTATCTTACACACAAGCCCCTCTCTTCCTTCCCTTCCTCTCCTCTTCTGTTTGTTTGGAGAATAAATCTCAAAGAATCATAGAACCAATAAGGTCGAACAAGACCTTCGAGATCATCAAATCCAACACCAACTGACTGACTAAACCATAGCTCCAAGTGCCACATCCAAGCCTTTTTTTGAACACCTCCAGTGATGGTGACTCCACCACCTCCCTGGGCAGCACATTCCAGTGCCCAGTCTCTCTTTCTGGGAAGAACTTTCTACTCATCTGCAGCCTAAACTTCCCCTGGCACAGCTTGAGACTGTGTCCTCTTGTTCTGGTGCTGCTTGCCTAGGAGAAGAGACCAACCCCACCTGGCTACAACCTCTCTTCAGGTAGCTGTAGAGAGCAATAAGGTCTCCCCTGAGCCTCCTCTTCTCCAAGCTAAGAGGGATTGAAGAAGGAGCTGGGGATGTTTAGTTTGGCAGAAAAGAGGCTGAGGGTCTACAACTACCTGAAAGGAGGTTGTGGAGAGGTTGGTGCTGGTCTCTTTTCACAGGTAATTAGTGATAGAACAAGAGAGAAGGGCCTCAAGCTATGACTGGGTAGGTTTAGACTGGACATTAGGAAATCCTTTTTTCCCAGCAAGAGTGGTCAGGCTTTGGAATGAGCTGCCCAGGGAGGTGGTGGAGTCACCACCCTGGGTGTGTTGAAAGGTCTTCAGGATGTGGTGCTTGGGGGATATGGTTTAGGGGTGAAGCTTGTAGAGCAGGGTTCTGGGTTGGACTTGGTGATCCTGAGGGTCTTTTCCAACCTGAATGTTTCTGTGGCTCTGTTCTGCAGCACAGAGATGCGTCAGGCTTTGGGGTGCAAAGGTGGGACACGGGAGCAGCATTCACATGCTAGGGAGAGTTTTGCATTTGGAGCAGTCAGTCTGGAGTTACAAATCACTAAAGAAAGAGTTGCAGAGTTATCATTTGGAAATAACAACTTGCCTCACCACAAAATGGCATGTTATGTGAGCCTGCAATAAGTCTGCAGCTTCCTGACTACCAGAAGGGGGGGGGGGGGGAAGGAGTAGTCTGAAAATTACCATTCTGCTTGCAATTTGCTCTCTCTGAGCACCCTAAAAATCCTGAAGATCTCATTTGCAGATGCATTCAGAGCAGCCTCCAGATTGCCCAGAGTTTGTGCACTTTCCACTGGATCTCTTCACGTTTTCAATTTGGGAAGCTTATGTGTGCTGTGTGGGGTTAAAAAAAACCCCAACAACACATTTGGAGAGACTTGAGGCCTCAGTTGCTAATAATCCTTCTGGCACCTTTTTTATCTTTATGGAGGAAACAATAAAAACTCAGCCATTGAGGCACTACCAAACTGCCCTCTGGTTTTTTTGCAACGTGCTGTTGTAGTTCTAATCAGGAGAGGCCTTAACAACCCAAGGAGGAATTCATTATTCTGTTGGCACAGCATGGTGCACTTTCCCCTTCCACTTGAAATAGGTTTCTTGCTATTTGCAGGAGAGAGTTTGAGCAGTTTAATTATAGAATGAAAAAGAAAGGGTCGTAAACCAGAAGGCTAAAATCACCCCACAACCCTAATTCTTGCAGATCTATCTTGAAAGTTACTTTAAATGGTTGAGGTTGGCTGTGGTGTTACAGAATCCTGGCATGGTGGGGATTGGAAGGAACCTCAGGAGAACATCCAGTCCAACCCCCCCTGCTAAAGCAGGACACCCACAGCAGCTTGCCCAGGAGCACAATGGCCAGGGGGAGTTGGAAGCCCTTCAGGAAGGAGACTCTACAATCTCTCTGGGCAGCCTGCTCCAGGTCTCCAGCACCCTCACAACAAAGAAGTTTCTCCTCATGTTCAGATGGAGCCTCCCTGTACCAGCATGTGCCCATTTTCCCTCGTCCTGCCACTGGGCACCACTGAATGGGTCTGCCCCCAGCCTCTTGCTGAGCATTGACCAGATCCCTTCTGGAGCTGCTCTTCTCCGGGCTCTCAGCTTTTTCTCCTCACAGAGCTGCTCCAGGCCCCTCAGCATCTTTGTAGCCTCCACTGCCCTCTCTGTAGTGGTTCCTTGTCTCTCTTGAACTGGAAAGCCCAGAACTAGACCCAGTAATTCGGATGTGACCTCACTAGGGCAGAGTAGAGGGGGAGAAGAACTTCCCTTGACCTGCTGATGACACTGTTCTTAATGCACCTCAGGAGAGCATTGTCCTTGTTGGCAGAGAGGCATATAGCTCTTCGTTGTCTACCGGCACTCCCACATCCTGCTCCTTGGAGCTGTCCAACAGCTCAGCCTCTCGCCTGCAGTGGTGCAGGGTTCTTTGCTTTTTTTTTCCTCCCCAGGGTCAGGACCCTACACTTGCCCTGCTTGAACTTCATGTTCTGAGTGTGTACACCACAGAACAGGTTGTTTCTCTCTTCCAGCACCCTAACTGCCTAATTTGACACAGATTGTTTAATCATCTGTCAGAGTTCTGACCTTTTCGGTCAGGTGCATTTAAACAAAACTGCCTCATCAGTTGAACTTCATCTCGGACTCCTGGAAGCCTTTAGAGCAGGTCTAAACTCTAGGCTTGGCTCCAGATTGCTGGCCACACCGAGCTGCTTCACATCATCTCACATCAGCAAAACACAGACCCAGGCTGAGTAATAAAACCTCTGCTCTACGCAGCACTACTACAAGAAGAAACAAACACCACTACAAGGTCAGTGTGGCTAAATTGGTATCCTGACTGTGTTGTAAGAAAGTAATGAGAGAAACCTTCAGCCTCAAACAGAAGTCAATAGAAAATCCACCACAGACATCCTCCTTTGAGCAGGAGCTGGGGACAGCAGGCAGATGCTCTGGAATAACACAAATGCACACACAGAGGCACGCACAGCCTTTGGGAAAAGGACAAGCACATCCCAGCAAAGCAGCAGACCCCCCCACACACACTGCTGGGATTTCCTGAAGAGAGGGTAGATTTCCCTTCTCCAGGTTGGTGAAGTAATGAAAAAAAAATCCCAGCATTTGCAAGGTTTAAGCTTGTAGACAGTTTGTGTTTAGAGCTGTAGACAGCCACATGAGTGAAACTAAATCGAGTGCCAGGTGGAGGAGAGGGAATCAAATAATTATTTAAATTGGAAAAGACCTCCAAGATCATCAAGTCCAACCTTCAAACTAACACCACCATGGCGACTAAACCATGTCCCCACATGCCATGGCCACAGGTTTCTTGAACATCTCCAGGGATGAGGACTCCCCCACCTCCCTGGGCAGCCTGTACCAATCTTTGACCACTCCTGCAGGAAAGAAATTGTTCCTCCTCTCCAACCTAAACTTCCTCTGGCACAATTTTGGGTTATTTGCTCTCATTCTAGCATTTAATATAAGCAAGAAGAGGCTGACTCCCACCTCAATCCAACCTCCTTTCAGGGAGTTGTAGAGATCAATGGAGTCTTTTGCTCAGCTTTCTCTTCCCCAGACTAAACAACTCCTGTTCCCTCAGTTGCTCCTCATAGGTCTTATTCTCTGGACTCTTCATCATCTTTGTTGTCCTTTCTCTGGATATGCTCAAGCAAATGCCAGTGAAAGATCATAGAATCACCCAGGTTGGAAGGGACCTCTAAAGGTCATCTAGTCCAACCCCACCGCAGTGAGCAGGGACATCTTCAACTAAATCAGGTCACCCAGAGCCCTGTCAAGCCTCACAATAAGGGTGGAGGAATTCCTCTTTCCAAAGCTCATCAGAACTACATATCCTACTGCCAGCAGCATGGCAAAGGCTTCAAATAACTAACAGTGATGGGAATTCTATGGGCTAATCATGTTGGATATAACAGCAAAACTGCCACTCCTTCCTCCCTTTGTCACCCCCGGAGTTGGGTACTGGCTGACACTTGCTCGACTTGAAGGAAAAGAAAAGCTCAGGGCTGAACTCTTTGTAATACCCGACGCCTAACAGGGGATTCAAACTGTAATCGCCCTCATTTGCAATTGTAAATCTCCTGTTATCAATTAATTTACATTGTAGAAGTAACCATCTGATTATCTCCGTGCAGCGCCCCTATTTGCACTGCAGTTTAATTGTAAGTAATTAGCAGGTAATTGCGTGTGGTTATTTAGACCTTGTAAAGAAAGGGATGCTTTTGGATGTGGTTTAAATAATTGCAATGAGGAGCAAATCTTTTGGCTTCTCTTCCTTTGCACAGAATTACAGAATGGATAAGGGTTGGAAGGGACCTCGGCAGATCAGCCAGTCCACCCCCCCTGCCCCAAAGCAAGATCAACCACAGCAGGTTGCTCAGGATCACAATGTCCAGGCAGGTCAATTGCATCCTGAGGTACAGTATTAGAAGGGCTGAGGTTGGCAGGTCAAGAGAAGCTCTCCTCCCCTTCTGCTCTGCCCTGGTGAGGCCACATCTGGAATATTGTGTCCAGTTCTGGGCCTTTCAGTTCAAGAAGGACCTCAGGGAACTGCCTGAAAGAGTCCAGCACAGAGCCACAAAGATGGTGAAGGGTGTGCAACATCTTCCTGTGAGGACAGGCTGAGGGAGCTGGGACTCTTCAGCTTGGAGCAGAGGAGCCTGAGGGGTGCCCTCATTGCTGTTGATAAAGATGTGCAGGGCAGTGTTGGGAGGATGGAGCCTGGCTCTGCTCAGGGATGTCCAATGACAGGACAGGGGGCACTGGGGGCAAGCTGGAGCAGAGGAGATGCCCCAGGAACAGAAGGGAAAACTTTTGTACTGCTGCCCCGAGAAGTTGTGGAGTCTCCTTCTCTGGAGACTTCCAAAGCCCATTCTTTTGTGAGCTGCCCCAGGTGATCCTGCTGTGGCAGGGGGATTTGCATTTTGCTCTCAATCTCTGCTCATCTTCCATTTTAAGGTATTTTCCCTGTCTTCTGAAACTGACCTGCCCCACCTCCTGAAAAAAAGAGAATTTGTGCTAGGAGAGAGCGAGTTGGGTGTCTGAAGGAGAAATCCCAGCACAGCCTTTGAGGAAGCAGTGCGACAGTGACCTCCATTCCTGGCATGGATGAATGCTTTCCACGTAGCAGCTCTAAGGGAAAATATTACCCTATTACAGTAATACCAACGCAGGGTGTGCTTTATGGATGCCATCAAGGGCAATGGTGGCTTTCATGTCCACTACTAGTAATGGTAATTTTATTCCCCTTGCTGCTCTCTTCGCTCCCTCAATCCCCCATCACCCCACTTAGAGTCGCTCTGAAGGCAGACTTCAGAGTCACAGCCTCTTTCTCACCATCCCATCCACCAGCACTTGTCCTTTCAGAAGGGATGGAATGGTCTCTGAGCATTACCATGACACAGGATCTCTAAGATCCAGTTAGGGGCTTTTGTTCCCCCTGTGACTCGTAGCAGAGAGGACACCATGGGTTTCTAACAGCTCCGGGGAAAGTCTTTTGCTTCGTTAGGCGAGCCGTCTGCTGGGAAGGGGTTTGAAGGAAAGAGAGGTGCCCCATGCCGCTGCTTGCTCAAGGCCAGTTCATTAGCATTTGTTTCCCTCATCTGACGATCTGGAGGAACATTTGGGATTTGTAAACCAGCTCGGAGTGGCAGGGAGGGCGATATTGTCTCATGGGATAGTCCGTGTCTCCTCAGGCTGGAGCTGCCGGGTGCCTTGGTAATGAAGGGGGTTTGAATTTGCTTTGCTGCTTAGACTCCTGAGTTTAGCAAAGGATTTTATGTCTGCTCAGGGGAGAATGTCGTTTTACTTCTCATTGCTGCCTCTGTATTTAACTGAATGGCTCCCAGGCCACTGTCAGGTTCATGCTGTCGGGATACCTTGCATCCAGGACCTGTCGTGGTAAACTGGAAGAGAGTTTTTTGGGAGAGCACTGAGCATCCTGCTGCCCTGCTCAGGGAAACCTTGTGGTGTCCAAAGGCTTTTCTGGAGTTGCAGAAAAGGGTGGGGTTAAGCTTTTTCCTGAAGGTAGAGCCTGTCTTTCCGAAGATTAAGCAGAGGGTTGAGTAGATTGCTCTGATCAAAAAGCAGGGTTAAGCTTTCTGTTTGTTTGTGCCTCTGTTTCTCAGCACCTCGTTTTCTCCGCCCCCATGTCTCCTGCACAGCTCCCTTGGTAAAATGGATGTTATTACACAGATAATACTTTGGCTTCCAGAAGACGTGAGCACGTAGCTGGAATTAATTACTGACTTGCTGCTCAGTGTCCTGTAGACAAGCCATCTTCATTTAGACACAAGAAATGTAAATCCTGATACAGGAATTAACAAACATGAGGTGCTGAGAGGTCTCCAGGTGTGCTGATAGTAGTCGTAGCTCCTACTACGTCAGGTGGAGAAGCCTTGAAGCTAACGAGACTCCTGCGAAACATTTTGTGCGCTGTGGACCTCTGGAAGGTGGTCTCTAATATCTGCTGGTTTCCTCCTGGATGTAAATAAGGATTAATAGGATTAATCTGCATTCAGAAACATCTCAGAGCCGACTCACTGGGGACTACTTTCAGACTGTGCTTGAGACTGATTTGCGTGCTCAGGTCGCAAGCCGTTTACAGCCTAGAGTGGTCAGTTAAGGTCTAAAGCTGGTCAAAACCTCAGAGGATATTTTAGTGAACTCCTGCTCCAAGTAGAGAACAGGACAATGAGAAGAGTATTTTCCACTGCTGAGCTGTGGCAGCAGTATATAAAGAGGATTTACTCTCTGCAGCACAGCTTTACAATGTTTTCCACTGGAGCTTTTTGCATTGCTGATTTCTGCCTTACGCTGGTCTCCCTTCCGTTGCATTTATTTGTTCCTTCCTTCCTATTATGTTTTTCTGTGCATGTTGGCAGGCACATAAAAGGAACATTAAAAAGACATAGCAGCATCTTATCTGGTAAATAAGCTACTAGTTCATTTGAGGTTTTATTTCCTCCCCCCCCCCACCCCAAATCTCTTCAGTAGTGAGGTTTAGGTACTCATAGAGTCATAGAACCATAAAATCAACCAGGTTGGAAGAGACCTCCAGGATCATCCAGTCCACCCTATCACCCAGCCCTATCCAATCAACTAGACCATGGCACCGAGTGCCTCATCCAGGCTTTGCTTGATGATCTCCAGGGATGGCAACTCCACCACCTCCCTGGGCAGCACATTCCAATGGCAAATCACTCTCTCTGTGAAGAACTTCTTCCTAACATCCACCCTGCATCTCCCTTGGCACAACTTGAGACTATGTCTTTGTTCTGGTGCTGGTTGCCTGGGAGAAGAGACCAACTCCCACCTGGCTACAACCTCCCTTAAGGTAGTTGTAGACAGCAATAAGGTCTCCCCTGAGCCTCCTCTTCTCAGCCAAGTCTCTTGTGACTTGCTCAGCTGCTCAAAGCTCTTGGGGTGAACAGCCAAGAACTGTTGTCCAAAACAAACCCCTGACACCCTTCACTCTGAACTGAGGTATCCCAGTGCTCATCATAGGCTGCTTGAGGAGTGAGTGATATCCTTAAGTGTTGTACAGCTCTTCTAAAGCTGTGCTCAGTGCTCCTACACAAGTGTGTAAGTAGCAAGGTATGGCTTCTGCATGGTGGGGAGATTGAGGTTGGTCATCAAAATAAGCATAAGACATCTACAAAGCCAGGTCAAACTTGGTCAGTCCTGTGGTGTATAAGTGCAAGCATGTATGTCTGTGGCTTTGTCCCTGAACAGCTTCACCCCATGGCAATACTGGTCAAGGTAAAGGTTTCAGTGTAGTGGAGAGTTTATGACCTGTATAAAAGAGCCAAATCAAACAGCTGCCTGATAAATAATTCAGCATATCAATAGAATAATGACTTTGAAGGGGGAGATATTGGACTTGACTCTTGCAAGAGGGAAGGGGTGGGGAAATGCAGCTGCACTGGGCTCCAGCTGGATCAGAGCAAGACCCCACATGTTACCTGCCACGTTTGGGCAAGAGATTCAAGTTGAATTAAAAGGCAGAGAGAGCATTGGGTTTGACACTGATGTGATTTTTAACCAAAGTGCATTTTAAGTTGAGCTGCCTAGAAAACAAGAAACCTAGAAAGAAATGGTCTCCACCTGCTGAATGCTTCAGCTTTTTAGTTCTTACATTTTTCTCTTAAACAAACACCCCCCCCCCCCCCCCCAAACAAACCAAAGACAAACCCAACAAACACCTACCTTTGTTTTGGTTTTAGTTTTAAAGGAAAACCAAGACACAGAATCTCCCTGTGGTGGAGGTTGGAAGGGACCTCTGCAGGTCATCCGGTCCAACCTCCCTTCAGGGCACTCGCAGCAGGGTGCGAGTCACCGTGCCTGAAGGTGTTCCAGAAAGGATTGGATGTGGCTCTTGGAGCCATGGTTTAGTTGTCAGGAGGTGTTGGGTATTAGGAAATAGGTTGGACTTGATGATCTGGGAAAGATGTTGAGATGCTGGGAGGTGTCCAGAGAAAGGCAACAAAGCTGGGGAGGGGTCTGGAGCACAGCCCTGTGAGGAGAGGCTGAGGCAGCTGGGGCTGCTTAGCCTAGAGAAGAGGAGGCTCAGGGGAGACCTTGTTGCCAGGTGGGGGTTGGTCTCTTCTCCCAGGCAGCGAGTGACAGAACAAGAGGACACAGCCTCAAGCTGCACCAGGGGAAGTTTAGGCTGGATGTTAGGAAGAAATTCTTCCAGCAAGAGAGATTGGCCATTGGGATGTGCTGCCCAGGGAGGTGGTGGAGTCACTATAATACAATAATACAACAAACCAGATAAACTACCACTGGAAGTGTTTAAAAAAAGACTGGAGGAGGCACTTGGTGCCATGGTTGAGTTGATTTGATGGTGTTGGGTGATAGGTTGGACCTGATATCGAAGGTCTTTTCCAACCTGATTGATTCTATGAAAACTTTCTTCACCTCTGAGCTTCACTTGAGCCAAGGCTTTAGTTCAATGCATTATATTAAAAGTAACCCTAATATATGCATGGAGGACCAAAAAAGTTAGGTTTTGTTCGAGCCTCAGCGTCTGAAAGCTTCATCTATGTGAGCTCTGGAGCTGAATTTCTCAGCATGTTTCACGTAGGAGCTAAATATCTTGTGTGTGTCTTTATATATATTTATACCTTCTTGGGAGAGGTGCAAAATCTATTTATACTACTTAGGGAACCTCATTATTTCTGTGGAGAATCCTATTTATTTCTATTCTATTCTATACTCACATTTATTTAAATGCATGCTTTTTATTTACACCTTGAAAGGTGAGGATTTTTACATCAGGTGCTGTGAACATCGTTTCTGCCTTTCAGATCTTTTCCCCTGTCGTGGAACACTCAATTTTGGCTTTCAAAACCTGTTTTTGACATCCCCAGTCATGGCCTGGCAGCCACAACAAATCTGTTTGTTCCACCAAACACTGATTAGCAGTCAATGTAATTATGCAAGTGGCTATTTTGCTGTGGAGGCTGCAGTTAAGGAAGGAGAGCTGCTGGGAGGGGATCAAATGATGCTTCAGGCTTCCCAAGCATAGGCTGGGTGGCATTCAGGAGGCTAGGAAGAAGGGAGGTTGTAGCCAGGTGGGGGTTGGTCTCTTCTCCCAGGCAACCAGCACCAGAACAAGAGGACACAGTCTCAAGCTGTGCCAGGGGAGGTTCAAGTGGATGTTAGGAAGAAATCCTTCCCAGAGAGAGAGATTGGCCATTGGGATGTGCTGCCCAGGGAGGTGGTGGAGTCACCATCCCTGGAGGTGTTTAGGATGACACTGGATGGAGCACTTGGTGTCATGGTTGAGTTGATTAGATGGTGTTGGGTGAAAGCTTGGACTTGATGATCTCAAAGATCTTTTCCAACCTCGTCTATTCTATTCTATTCTATCATGGCTGTAGGCCTGCTGACTGCAGAGGGGATTGGACTAGATGACCTTCAGTGGTCCCTTCCAACCCAGACTATTCTATGACCTCTCACTCTCCTCCTGCACCACCACTTGACTGGGGTGCAGGGGGCAAGCTGGGCAAAGGTGCTGCCATTTGGAAAGGCTTCAGCTGCATCTTGATAAAATGGAAAACAAGACTGCAAGTTGGGAGTGTTCTCAGTGCTGATCAGGAGCCAAAGGACAGGGGTCAGGATGGAGCCAGACTCTTTTCAGTGGTTCTCAGCAATGGAAAACTGGAGCCCAGAAATCCTACTTAGAGGGAAAAACATGAGGAGAAACTTCTTCATTGTGAGGGTGCTGGAGCCCTGGAGCAGGCTGCCCAGAGAGGTGGTGGAGTCTCCTTTGCTGGACAGATTCCAAATCCAGCTGGACATTGTGATCCTGGACAACCCCTCTTTAGCAGGGGGGTTGGACTGGATGTTCTCCAGAGGTCCTTTCCAACCTGGAGCATTCCTGGATTCTGTGACTTAGAAAATAGCTACCAAAGCTTCTGCTGTGTCCCTCTCAGCTCTGCTCATCCCTTGCCCAAGTGTGAACATAGGCACTTGCAGTTAACACCAACCATGCTAAGTGTTGTTTCCACTCCTCTATAGGGGGTCAAAGCTTTCTCCTATTTTTCTTTAATGAGAAAAGGTGTGATTTTGGAATGATTTTTTTTTTCTCTTCCCCCAAACATAAATATCTTTGCAGGTTGGTTGGGTGGTGCTTTTTTTGTTTGCTTTAATTGAGAGCCAAGGATCTTTTGTTAGTTACCATTTCTTTTTGTGAGATCTTGGATGCTTTGCCCTTATGGACAGCACTGTAGTGTCATCCAGCTCAGATCCCTGGATTACCAGAGGGATCAAAATGTGATCTAGCCACGTTTTACTGTGCTGAGCATCAGGTTTGCTCTTCTAGGTGTTCTGCTTATGCAGCTGAAAGCATGGTGTGTTTGGCTGAGACTTTTATCCTTGTTGATGTGAGTCGTGGTTGCCAAGTTCCAGTTTTGACCTTCAGAAGCAGGATTTTGTCTGCTCTTGTTGGGTTATTTGTTATCCTTGAGCAGGTCCATCTGTGGCTTCCAGCCCTTCTCCTTTTCTTTGATCTCTTTCCTCTACCCTGTGGGCTGCATCAGCTTAAGAGACCATCACCCCATCAACATGAAGCTGCTGGGAGTATTAGCCTTTGGAGAGGATGCTGCTGATTATGTCCTCTTTTTACTGAAGCGTGGCCTTAGCTCTTGCTTGACTTTGTGTCAGGTGCCCACAGACCAGGGCAGGAGCACCTGCACTGAAGAACAGGAAAGAATTGAGCAGCTAAGAACTGGAAAATGCTGGGATTTAGATTCACTGTCATTTAAAATTGTGCTGTTACCAAGAAGATGAAAGAATTTTTCAGCCTTCTTTCCATCTGCACCAGCTTTAGCATCCGTGGAGGATGCTGATGTGCTTGGCTGATGCTGCGCGGACCGTGGACTGTATAAACAAACCTGGCCTGCTGCTTATGATAACACAAATCATCTGTGTGTTAAAACACAGCCTGAGGGCACAAGTATGCTCTGCTGGGTCACCAGTGAGACAACCTTGGTGCTGACATCCTCATTTTTACAGCTAAATTCACTGATACTTTTAGCTTACCTAGGAGGTAGGTGGAAGGCCCAAGAGCTGCATGATGTTTTCTCTCCTGCATCTTGCACCTCTATTAATGAAGTCAAACTAATTGCTTGATTAAGATGAATAGGGCTTAATCATGGGGAAGACATCGTGGCTAGGCTGATGAATTGAAATAGGAGGAAGTTTTTGAACTGGCATGTCTGCAGCAGTAGAACACAATGAAGGGTAGGAAGGTACTTTATACATATATTAATGAATAACAATGGGGTTTGGTAAATCCTCTGCTTAAGGTTTTTTTTCCCAGGGAAAGTGAGAGGAAAAAGAAAAGGAAATACACTATGTCACTTATCCATGATGCTGCAGCAATAGCTTGGAACTTCTGGAAGGAGAGGAGAGAGGGGGGGGAAAATATCTCCCTGTTATAAATTACTCCTTGAGACCTGCTCTGTTTTGACAGATGTCAAGGCTGGGTAGCTTAGCTTGTTCCAGTGTTTGTATGAAAAGGGCTTGGTATCACCAGGACACAGACTAATAGCTTTCTGTGCTGCTGAATGTGGATAGATTACATTGCAACAGAGGTTCCTCCTTTCCTCCTTTTATTTTTTTCTAGCCATAACCTAGAGACTCCAAGAGAAGAAATTGATAAAATATTCTCTAGTCCTTCATGCAGGCTGCTGCTGCAGGAGAGGGGAAGTTAAAGGGGAGGAAGAAGAGGGAGCTTGCCAATGGACTGAAAAAAAATCCTTGAGGTCTGGTGGTATTTCTGTTTAGATTTAGGGAAGCCAGTCACAGAATTAGTGAAAACCTGAAGGAGGCAATTTGGTACTCTACACCGAGCTCCTCTGATTTTGCAGCTGCTATTTATAGGATCACAGAATTGCTTTTGTTGGAAGAGACCTCTGAGGTCATCAAGCCCAACACCACCACGTCCCCAAGTGCAACATCCCCACATTTGTGAATGCTTACAGACTCACAGAGCTGTCAGGGTTGGAAGGGACCTCAAGGATCAGCCAGTTCCAACCCCCCTGCCATGGCCAGGGGCACCTCACACTGCAGCAGGCTGCTCACAGCCACATCCAGCCTTGCTGCGAAAACCTCCAGGGATGAGGCTTCTATCATCTCCCTGGGCAACCTGTGCCAGGCTCTCACCACCCTCCTGGGGAAAAACTTCTTCCTAACATCCAATCTGAATCTACCTATTTATATTTTCTTTCCATTCCCCCAGTCCTATCCCTCCCTGACACCCTCAGAAGTCCCTCCTCAGCTTTCTTGTAGCCCCCTTCAGATACTGGAAGGCCACAATTAGGTCTTCTTGGTGCCTTCTCTTCTCCAGACTTCCAGGGATGGGGACTCCACCACCCTCCCTGGGCAGCCTTTTCCAATCCCTGACCACTCTTAAAGGAAAGAAATTTTATCTAATCTCCAACCTAAGCCTCCCCTGGCACAATTTCAGGCCATTTCCTCTTGTTCTATCTCCTGATACTAGGGACAAGAGTGTGGTACAAATGAGCTGGCCCAGCACCCTGTCAAGCTGAGTTTTAAAACTGTCCAATGGAAGGGAATACACTTTGGAATGTTTACTTTGGGAGGTTCTTCAGTGTCTAACTGTTCTCATGGTCAAAAAATACATCAATTAGCTTCATCCATAAGCAGGCAAGCAGCACCAGAACAAGAGGACACAGTCTCAAGCTGCACCAGAGGAAGTTTAGGCTGGAGGTGAGGAGAGAGTTCTTCCCAGCAAGAGAGTTTGGCCATTGGAATGTGCTGCCCAGGGAGGTGGTGGAGTCCCCATCCCCATGTGGCACTTGGAGCCATGGTTTAGTTGTCAGGAGGTGTTAGGTAATAGATTGGACTTGATGATCTCTGAGCTCTTCTCTGTGATTCTGTGTTAACTTAGGGCTTTCTCAGAAAACCAAGACCATGATTTGCTCTCAGTTCTTCAGTATTTTGGGGTGAATTTGAAGAATTCTTTGGAAGAAGCCTCTGAGAGAGAATTTCATAATGTAGGTTTCTGATTAATGGTGGAATTGTTCTGAATAAGAAATCCTGAAGAAATGAGATTTGGAATCATAGAAACCATCCAGGTTGGAAAAGTTCTGCCCCATGAAGATGCTGGAACACTTCAACAGGTTGCCCAGGGAGGTAGTTGAGGCTCCATCTCTGGAGATATTCAAGGTCAGGCTCTGAGCAACCTGATCTAGTGGACCATATCCCTTCTGCCTGCAGGGGGGTGGATTGGACTGGATAACATTTAAAGGTCCTTTCCTCCCAAAACCATTCTCTGTGTCCAGAGAAGGGCAACAAAGCTGGGGAGGGGTTTGGAGCACAGCCCTGTGAGGAGAGGCTGAGGGAGCTGGGGGTGTTTAGCCTGCAGAAGAGGAGACTCAGGGGAGACCTTCTTGCTCTCTACAAGTCCCTGAAGGGAGGCTGTAGCCAGGTGGGGGTTGGTCTCTTCTCCCAGGCAAGCAGCACCAGAACAAGAGGATGAGGTTTCAAGCTGTGCCAGGGGAGGTTCAGGTTGGATGTTAGGAAGAAATTCTTCATAGAGTGAGTGATTGCCCATTGCAATGTGCTGCCCAGGGAGGTGGTGGAGTTGCCATCCCTGAGGTGTTTAGGAGGACACTGGATGGGGTGCTTGGTGCCATGGTTTAGTTGATTAGATGGTGTTGGGTGATAGGTTGGACACGAAGATCTCGAAGGTCTGGTCTGGTCCATTCCTAGTCCATTCCTAGTCCATTCACTCCAAAACCCTTTGCAGGCTGCATCTCTCTGTGCATTGTCTGACCTAGTTGTGTAACTTAGCAATTCTTCTCAGAAAGCAACGTGGAAGAAGCAGAAGACCTTGGTTTTTGGAGAACATGGTGCTGGGGGAGTATGTGGGCGATCTGAAATGTCTTCTGGCTTGCAAGGACAGGGAACAAATTAAAAAGCAGCAAAACAAACAACTTAATGGTGATGGAGCTGTAGCTCTAGCAAGGATAAGACTGTGGGCGTGCAACCATTTTATCTTGTTGCAGAAGATTATTCTTCCACACAGAAGGTCATAAAAAACCCTCACTGCTGAGTGCTAGAAGATAATCCAACTAAAAGTTTTTAAATGTTTCAGTAGCAGTAAATATTTAAGGCCTTTGTTTACAGCAACCAGGGGACTCTGAATGCATGCTTTGGCTTGCAAATAAGCACTGAATTGTCACCTCAAATGAAAACTGAATGGGGAAATGTGGAATTAATCATCAAAGTGGCTAATTACTGTAAGTTGTGGAGACATTAATTAGTCAGTTCCTGAGTTTGGTTTTTTTTTTTCTGATTTATTTAATTTTTTTTTAATTTTTTAACAATTTTTTTAAGCCAGTGACCTTTCCTATTAGGTGCTTTGTAATTGGTTGCAAGTGATTAGAGGTAATTCTGATCACTTGTAATTTTCACTTCTGGCACTTCAATCCCAGGAAGGGAAGATTTAATGTAACAGAGGGCTAGGAGCAAGAAATGAAGGGGAACTAATGGTTCCCTCCCTTGCCTGGTAGGTGTAGCCCTGTTAACTTCTGCTTGCTCTTTCATGCAAAGAATCACTCAGATGTGACATTGAACAATATCCTTTGCACTGTGTCCTTCAGCTGTGGCAGGTGTTTGGCCAGGTAGGAACTTGAAAACAAAGTGCAGGAATACAGAAGTGTTAGGAGACCTCACCTGGTGTTGCATAGCTGTGGTGGACTCTTTTTCAGCCACTAGGAAACAGGGTGACTTGTGAGCTGGTGGCAGTTTGGCCAGCTCATAGAATCATGGAATGGTTTGGGTTGCAAGGGACATTTCAAGGCCACCTAGTCCAACCCTCCTGCAGCAAGCAGGGACCTCTGCAACTTGATCAGGTTGCTCAGAGCTCCTGAAGCCTGACCTTGAATGTTCCCACCCTCTGTCCCCTGAGGAGAGTGAATTAAGTTCAGGTCTTGCACAGCTACTACATGGACTCTTGACATCTCATTAAAAATTAAGAGTGTAGCAAACCTACAGCTTACAGTGATGGTGAATAAAATGTTTTCTTAGTGAGGAGCTGGTACAACCTTCTGTGGCTTGGAAAACAAGCTGTAGTGGACTGCAGAGATGTTGGTGTATCTTGGTAACAAGGGGGGGAAAAAAACCCTGACCCTGTCTGAAGTGTCATCAAAGCCCTGATGTGTTCAGTTAAAATAACCTTTGGTAAGTGGTGGGGTTGATGCACTCTATGCAAATGAGGAAAGGATCTCTTAATCAGCAGTTCAGAGGGAGCAGAGTATCACTCACAGACAATGCAAACCAGTTCCATGCATTCCATTACTTTGCATTTAAAGCAGAAAGGTGCTGAAGGCTTTCTCCTGTAGTTACTCTGGGCTTTTTTTTTTGCTGACAGATGGATTCTTCACCTCCATCCTTACATGAAAACAGCTTTGAAAGAACCTCCCTTCCAAAGGGATGTCTCTTCTCTGTGTACACTCAGTGAGAAGTTTACTCAGAGCCTCCTCTGAGGGAGTGTGGAAGCCAGATGTAAGGAACAGAAAACAGTTTTAAGGGTTGTGTAGCTTGCAGGTTGGAATTTCCGAACCAGCTGCCGAATCACTTGGAGATTTCTTTGACAATCTCTCTCTCCAAAGAATTCTGATGTCTAGAGATTATTTCATTATCAATATTCAGTCATGCAGGGCAGTGTCCCCTCCATACCTGAAGCAAGTAGCATCTTGGAGCCTAAAAATCCACTACTGATGTGTGAAGCTCATCCCTGACTGGATGAGCCCAGGGTCTTTTGCTAGCTCAAAATAACACTTTGCAATATTTAACTTTCACTTTCTTTGGTGTTGTAATAAAGCACATGGGATCTCCATTTTGACAGCATTTTGCTTTGAAGTTAAACCTATCAAACCCTGGGAGAGCTATGATGGTGATTAGGCTTTTTGAGTTGCTATTCCTTCTTCTTTTTTTTTCCCCTCTCTTTTTTACCTCTATGAGAGAGATTACACTTGCAAAAGGCTTTTGGCTGACTCACTAAACAGTGTTTAAATGTGCAGGAAATGCTTCTGTGACAAACATATCCTGGATTTATATTTCAGCTCCAGAAAGCTGTGTCTTTTCCATTTAGCTCCCATAATCAATCTATTGTGTTGATAACAATGTTTGAATTTATGAACAGAAGGCAAGCCAAGAATTCAAATGTTACTGAGGAAGAGCTGCATCACGTCTCAGCTGCAGCTGGTAGAGGATGCTGAATAAACTAGGGGTTCCTGTTGTGCAAGACATCTCTCAGCAAGGAGATCATGGAATTATAGAGCAGTTCTGGTTGGAAGACACTTTTAAGATCATCACATCCAGCTGTTAACCCAGCACTGTCAGGTCACCACCAAGCTGTGCCTCTCAGCACCACAGCTACATGGCTTCCCAATCCTTCCAGGGATGGAGATTCCTGCGCTGCCCTGGGCAGCCCGTGCCAAGGCTTGACAACCTTTTTGTGGGTGTCTCAGCCTTTTCTCCTCACAGAGGTGCTCCAGGCCCCTCAGAACCTTTGCAGCATCCACTGGACTCTCTCCAGTAGTTCCTTGTCTCTCTTGAGCTGAGAAGCCCAGAACTGGACACAGAAATCCAGATGTGGCCTCACTAGGGCAGGAAAGAGGGGCAGCAAAGCCACCTTCAACCTGCTGGTCACATTCTCCTTCGTGCACCCCATGAAGGCATTGGCCACCTTTGACAAGAGCACATTGATGGCTCTCCTGATCCCTGTGCTCTGAAATCTTGTACTGGAAGTAAAACCTCCTGAATTTGCCTCTTCCCTGCCTTTAGTCAATGCTTCTCTACCAATGCAAAGTGGTTTAAGCAATTGCCCACAAAGGCTGAGGGGTCTGGAGCACAGCCCTATGAGGAGAGGCTGAGGGAGCTGGGGTTGCGTAGCCTGGAGAAGAGGAGGCTCAGGGTAGATCTTATTGCTGTCTACAACTACCTGAAGGGAGGTTGTAGCCAGGCAAGCAGTGACAGAAGGAGAAGACACAGTCTCAAGCTGTGCCAGGGGAGGTTCAGGCTGAAATTCTTCCCAGAAAGAGAGATTGGCCATTGGAATATGCTGCCCAGAGAGGTGGTGGAGTCACCATCCCTGGAAGTGTTTAAAAAGAGCCTGGCTGAGGCACCTAGTGCCATGGTTTAGTTGATGAGATGGTGTTGGGTAATAGGTTGGACTCAATCTCAAAAATCTTTTCCAACCTGGTTAATTTTGTGTTCTGTTGCTGTTGTTGGAGGCTGAAATTTCTGAAGGATTTTAGAAGGTACATGCTGCTGGCTTGAGCTGTGAAGTAAAATTCATGATGTGGAGGGTTTTGTCCTTCTACCTTGGAGTTACTTGGTATCCAAACTGCTCTGTGAACATGCTCATGGGAGATCACATGTGCTGCTTGAACATCTAACCAGTGTAAGCAGTTCCAACAGGAGAAGGCAGAAACAGCTTAGTAGTGAGTGCATTTGCTGGGATTGTGGGAGAAAAGACTCATGAAGCCTCGATCCAGAGTCTCCCACATGGCTGCTAAAAAAACCCCATCCTAGCTCAGTTCTGCACACAGGCATGACAGGGATTTAGAACAACAAAACCCAGCCCAAATGCAGCTCTGCAGGTTGTGTGACAGGTGTTTTGTGAGAAACCTCTCCTCTGCTTTGGCTTTCTGCCCTGCCTGCCCACACAAGTTCAGGGATACTTTGAGGATGAGTAGGCAAGTCTAGAGAAGATGAGACTTTTCCAAGAGGAAAAGCTGAAGGTTTTCCCCCCCCTCTGTTTTCAAGCAGCAAAGGGATGGATTCGTAGGTGTCTTAAAACACCATAGCAATGTTGGTGTTTGGAGCATTTCTTGTGCAAGTGGCTCCTCCTAAACTTTCTCTGACTGAAGTGATAAGTTGAACAGTTAGAGTAAACAGAGTAATATTTTGATTGGTACAAAGCCCTTCATTTCTTCTCCACGTCTAATTAGCGTAGCTCTGAATGTCAAATATTTATCTGCTCTACCCAGCGTTGTGCTCACTTCAGTGGGGCTCCATCTGGCTCTGCCTTCCCTGAAGCATGTTCCTCTACAAATGAGCTTGCCTCTACTGGGGGCTGGTGCTGGATCCCACCTGTTGCCCATCAGGTCTCTTGAACTGGAAGAGAGCTCTTCCCTCCAGCAAATCTGGGTGGCGAGGAGAGCTTGTGCTCTCCACAGATGAGCCAGGCTGGGACTGCTTTAGCTTTGTGATGCTGAAGTGCAGGATGAGAAATTTCTTACAAAGGCCTGCAGGGCCAGGCCCAGGGGCAATAGCTACGAACTAGAGAAGGGCAGATTTAGATGGGATGTCAGGAACCAGCTCTTCACTATGAGGCTGGTGGAACACTGGGACAGGTTGCCCAGGGAGGTGACTGTGGCCCCTTTCCTGGAGGTATTCATGGTGAGGCTCCAAGAGGCCCTGGGCAACCTGATCTAATTGGGGGATGTCCCTGCTGACTGCAGAGGGTTCAGACTGGATGACCTTTGGAGGTCTCTTTGGGCCCAGACCATTCTGTGAGTCTAAATGTCTTACCAGGTGCTTACTCAGTGCTGCTGATTGCTTGTGCATGGCACATACTTGCTCAATGAAGCTATAACCTGTACCACATACATCTACCTTACGTGTCCCATAGGCAGCTGGTGAGCACATGAAGCTCATGAGATTAAAAACCACGTTTTGTTTTGGTTTGTTCCATTTTCCCATTGTTTTTTCCACTTCTCAAACTTCATTTCCCCACTTGTTTTTCTGATTTTCAAAGTCTGACTAGTGAGTAGTTTGGATCATCTAGAGGTTGTGCTGCAACTCCTTGGGAAGTGGCTGAACCCCAGCTCTTTGTTTGGGGTTTAGGTTGATTTGTTGGCTACTGAGTTGTGCTGTTAGTGATGGGGAGGTGGGAAGCTGAGGGTTATGCCAGTTTGGAAGACCAAGAGCTTTTGAGCATTGGGGCACAGGAGCAAATGGTTGTTTGGCTTTAGTAGCTGATTTTTGGTCATTGGCTATGTCAGAGTGGAAAATAAGTAGTGTCAGGTGGAAAGACTCAATTCCAGTGCAAGCTACAGAGTCTGCAGCAAGTGAGGGGGCTGGTGAATGGACTTTTGGGGCTGGGGCCTCTGGGAGACCTCAATGAAGTAGAGGGGAAGCTACTCCACTGAGGTACCCAGGCATTGGAATGGGCTGCCCAGGGAGATGGCTGAGTCACCAACCCTGGGATGTGTTTGGATGTGGTGCTTGGGGATATGGTTTAGGGGTGAACTTTGCAGAGTAGGGTTAATGGTTGGACTTAGTGATCCTGAGAGTCTTTACCAACCTGAATGTTTCTGTGAGTCTGTGAAACTGAGTCAAGTGGTGGAAAAAATCGGGGGTGGGGTTGTTGGACTCAATAATCTCTTTGGGTGCCTTCCAACCCCTGACATCCTGTGATCCTGTGACCTCCAGAAGCTGACCAGTTCACTCTTTTATCTTGTGGTACTTTGGGGGGGGGGGGGGGGGGGGGGAAGGCAAAATGAGCAAACACAGCCTCTTCCTCTGGAAAATAGCTGGCTGTGGATATTAATGAACTGAATGATTTAAAATACCAGTGTAACTTAACTTCCATATCCATTTTTACTTTCAGGTGCTGGAAATCTGACTGGAGCCTACATGTCATGCGCTGGAGAAGGTAATAATGAGTTTAATCTTAATTTTGAGTCATTGGTGATCTTGATTTCTCTTCTTGTTTTGGCATCATTGCATTGAATGTTAAAATCTTCTTTATGCTGCCGATGGCTTTGAAGAAGTAATCTGCCCCTTAGTTTCTCAGCACCCTGACAGTGGGTCTGGATTGAAGTTCTTGGGGGGGGGTGTATTTTGCATTCATGCAGTTCTGAGTTGGAAGGGTTGTAGAAAACATGGAGCAGATCCTCCTGAGGAAATTATTATTGCAAAGGTGCTGCTGTTGAAAAGAATGAACCTTTGCAAAAGGATCTTGCTAAGCTGTTATCAGTAGTGGGTTTTCTCTTTCTTGCTCCTGCTCTTAATGTTCTTGTCAAGAGATTTTTCAGAATCGGTGTTTAATTAATCTTTAGAGGATTGAATCTACCTTTGAATTAGCCAAAGGCTTCTGAAACTCAAATTCTCCTCATGGTGTCTTAGCTTGAGTGTCCAAAGGAGTCGATAGTGTTATTTGAGAGGCGGGGTTTGTCCTCTGTGTCCTCAAGTTACCTTGTGGTGGTTTATTTGCTGGACCAGTATCAAGTATGAAGCATGGATTTAAGTGTGGAATACTTTGCTCTTTAGAGTGTCCAGCTCTGGTGCAGCCAAGAAGAGAAGGCTGTGTGTCTCTCTGACTGTGCTTTCCTCTGCATCCCCTACCACATTCCTTTTGCCCTGCCCCCAAACTGCTCTGCCGAGCTGCAACCCATGGAACCAATCTCCACAACTGAAACTGCTGTGGGAGAACAATCTGCTTTTAAGTGCAAATTATGTTCACTGTTATCCTCAAAGGAGGACAAAACCTTTTCAGAGCTTACAATGAAATACTTAAAAATTAAATGTAGGCTGACTTCTTATTTGCCCTCTCTGTTCAGAGAGGTTACAGAGGCCTTCTGATCATAATATTTTAATTTCTTAATTCTTTTCTGTTGGAGCAATTCTGCAAGTTTCTCCTCAGTCCTGGCTGGTGTTTACCAGGTAAAACTGAGCTCTGTAGCTCAAGTAAATTATTCTTATTCGGTCTGAGCCTTCTGAAATTTGCAAAGCTATCATGGTGTGAGGTTTGCAAAGGGAGTATGATGAATTTCGTGATGTATCACTTTCTGGTCTAAGAAGAAAAGCTTATTTCTTAATGTAAATTATACCTTTGAATAATGGACTCCTCATCCCTTTGGACAGTACTCCTAAATTACCCTCAAAGCCCTTTCTCAGGTGAAATCTCATTTTTGGGTTCCCCGTGGTAAAAGGAGGAGATACTGATACCCATTTCATTTGGCAAAGTGTTTTCAGCGATGAAAAGTACTTGTGAAGAGCTGGGCAACCTTGATTAATTGAGCCTGAATAAGAAGTGCAGGATCAGATCTCGGGATATTATTTTCAGGCTGCGACTTGTGTTCTGCATTCCAAATCCTTCACCTCCAGTTTGATAGCCAGGTGTGAAGGACTGGAGCAGACAGCTCTGTGCAGGCCGGTAATGGCTTGCAAATGCTGACACCACTGTAGGCAGGAGAATGGAAATTGCTTTCTGTTTACAGAACAATGCAACCACTCGGCAAACACGTCTCATTAGCAAGGATGCGATTGGAATTTGTCTTAAATGCCTCCGTTCCGCGGCGCAACTGGTTCGTGGAGAAGCGGTGTTTAAAAAGGGCTAAGTGTGGTACTTAAGGAATGTGGGGGCTTAGAGGATCAGCGGGGCAATGGGTGATGTTCAAGTCTGGTAACTGAACGCGAGCCGGAACTGTGCTCCTGTGGTGCATGGGAAATAAGGGGGAGGACAGCCCAGCAACCTGATCCAAGCGTTTGAGATGTCCTGAGAAGAGAACTCCGGCAAACTTTGAGTCTAAAGTCTGCCCTTTGATGATAAGCTCTTGGCCAGCAGCTACCTTGAGAACCAGCGTTGTGCTTTCAAGAGCTAAGCACAGGAGGCTTTTTAGGAGAGAGAGGAGGGGTCACACATGTTGTTTTGCTTGGCAAAAGTACACTTCTGGGGATTGCAAACTCAGGTTTTACACTCATTTCAGCTCTAAAAGAGGGAAGGGTTTTCTAACCCACTGCTAAGCAGCATGTGGCCCTTGCTAAGCTACAAGCAAGACACCTAGGAAGCCAAGTTTTGGGGTTCTGCTTCTGATAACTCAGAAAATACAGGTAACAGCAAATACAGATTGGAAAGGAGACCTTTGTGCACTGCAGCAGTATCATTCTGCCATTCTACTTTGTTACCTGTCACGCTAATTAAAACAGCTACGGGCTAAGCGTTGTCTTGGAGAGCTTGTAGCATCTGTGCACTGTATTCAACACCCAGGTTTGCAGGGTAATTTTAATGAGAAGTATTACCAGCAGACTCTGCCTACAGCTGAGCTGGAGAAATGTCTTTGCCTGCACAGGAAAGCTGAATGTGCTGGGTAAGAGGCCTACCAAAGAAATGATATTGAATATTCTTTGTGCTTCGGTCTGGATAGCCATTAATTGTGGCATGGTTTGAAATGACAAGGTCTTTCTTCCTCCACTGGTATCCACCACTGAAAGGGTAGCTCCCCATTTGCTTGGGGTGAGGATAATTGTGTCTAGTAGCTGTTGGCTACTTGGCTCTGGAGAAGTGCCACTCATTCCAGGTGGAAACTTGCTCGGCTGGAAGTGCTGTTGGATCAGTGTGTAAGAGGATTACATGGATAGGGGCTTACTGGATGTAATTTTTAGATCACTCCTTCAAAGGCAGGAGTTGTTTGTGATCTTCAGGCATCCCTCAGCTCCTCAAGATCCCTACAAAATAACTGTCCTACTTCCTAGGCTCTTCGTTGCCATGTGCCTGCCATGATAGCCTCTTACTCTTTGCCTAGTTCTCTGAAGGTCTACCTGTGCTTTTCTTTATCATCTCCTGGTTTCCTTCCATCCCAGTCCTTTCCCTGCACCTTCTGTGTCTCAGCCCTTGCCTTAAACACTTCCTTCTCTTGGATGAGTTGAATTTCTCAAGCCATCAACACTCCTCTCTGCACGGAAAGCCAGGAAAATTAAACCTGAATCAATTGTTCCAAAGCAATTTGAGAAGCAGAATTAGCAAAATTGCCATTTTAGGGTGGATTCAGTGATGCCTTTGGAAAGATGAGCAGCCTCTGCTCTCCTGGAAGTTGCACCTCAGAGAGAGCTTGCTAATTATGTAGCAAAATGAAATGAAACCTTTTTTCATATGCATAACTTGGGTTCTAATTAATTATTGCAGGGGCATAATTTTGAGAGGTTTTTTTTTTCCCTTTTTTTATGTAACAGCAATATTTAGGATGAAAAACTCAGAATCACAGAAACATTCAGGTTGGAAGAGACCCTAAGGATCACCAAGTCCAACTCATGACTTGATTCTTCTTCACCAGAACATGATGAATGCAAAAGCACATCCAAACACTTGAATAGAACAGAATTAACCAGGTTGGAAAAGACCTTTAAGATCATCAAGTCCAACCTATCATCCAACACCATCTAATCAACTCAACCACGGCACCAAGCATCCCATCCAATTTTTCCCTAAACACCTCCAGAGATGGTGACTCCACCACCTCCCTGGGCAGCACATCCCAATGGCCAATCTCTTGTGCTGGGAAGAATTTCTTCCTAATATCCAGCCTAAACCTCTCCTGGCACAGCTTGAGACTGTGTCCTCTTGTTCTGGTGCTGGTTGCCTGGGAGAAGAGACCAACCCCCACCTGGCTACAACCTTCCTTCAGGTAGTTGTAGAGAGCAATAAGGTCTCCCCTGAGCCTCCTCTTCTCCAGGCTAAGCAACCCCAGCTCCCTCAGCCTCTCCTCCCAGGGCTGTGCTCCAAACCCCTCCCCAGCTTTGTTGCCCTTCTCTGGACATGTTCCAGCAACTCAACATCTTTCCTAAACTGAGGGGCCCAAAGCTTAAAGTACTGTCCAAAGTCATAGGCACCTGCCCATGGCCTAACCTAGCAAGCAGGGTTTGGAAGATGAAGGACCACCTAGAGGTGTGTCCCATTGCAGTGGGAGCTTTCTGTTGGAGTGGTCCAGAACATGGACAGTGTGGTGTCCTCTATGCTGTCAGTGAGTGTCTGGAGAGGCAGCAATGCCCTTAGCTATGAAATCTGACACAGAGGACACTTCTGCATGAAGCAACTCTGCCCTCCTGCCCTTGTTTGATATTGTGAAGAGATTATCGTGGCCTTACAAGAAGGTTGAGAAGTGGTGAAGTTTAATATGCTCTGAAAATAGCCCTGTTAAAGCCCCTGTTGCTTGTGATTGATGATGCAGGTTATGATGGCAGTCCTAAATCTTGTGTTTGTGTGTGCAAATTGCTCTTTCCCAGCCTCTTGAAGGTTGCTAACTTTATCTCGTGGCTCAGCCCATATTGAAGGATTTCATGTTGCATTAGCCTTTGATTAAAGGGAAAGTAACTTTGATGATAAAATGCCACTAAAAGTGGTGCTGTGGACTAGCTTGGAATAATTTACCAACCGCTCTTCGTGGGTGAGAGCAGATTTTGGACGTCAGGGTCACCCTTTGAGGATTAATTTTCCAAGATAAACAGCTAATGGCTGTTGGATGATTATGGTCAAGAGCAATTACCATGGGATTATTAGGCTGTTCATTACCACCAGAGAGAGGCACGACACTGAGTGAGCTTTAAACTGTTGCTTAAATAACTGTTAGGTCAAGATGCATCGGCCTTGATTCAAAGGTGTTATTGAATGATAGAGCTGCTGACACTCTGCCTGCTCTGGCAGAGGCAGGTCCTGGCAGTTCTATTTTGCCTGGTTTGCCTAGTTTTTTCCCCCCCTGCAACCCTATTAACTGAATTTTCTACACCCATGAGGTTGGGAATTAAAATAGCCAGTTGGGATTTTCATTGGAGTCCCCTGTAAACAGCCAGGTAAATGTGTGTTCTCCAGATAATGGGAAGAACATTTCCCAGCTGGCTTATGTTTATAGGTGAGTGTCACTGCTGCTTATCATCTGGGCTTCAGGTTCCCTTTTTTCCCTGTCTTCTCTTTAATTTCTGCAATGCTGTTGTTAGGTGAGCTTAAAAGTAGAAAGGAGCTATAGGAAAGCCTATTTCTGAGGACAGCTCCTGAGCTGTTAGAAGACAGAGCCCTTCTCATGGATGTAGAAGTGGTGGAGTCTGAGAGCCAAAGTGCTTCTGAGATAAACTTCAACTTAATAAAAAAGAAGAGGAGAGCCTTAAACAACTAAGATATAGGTTGCTGCTGTCAGAAGCACTACTTAAAAGGAATGAGAAACTGTCTTAGGGAGGGATTAGTGTGTTGAGAAATAAACTGCTGAATCACAGGAAGCAAGCATCAGTCTAGAGGCTCTGGGAAAGAACATATTATACATACATATATAGAATGGCTGCTGTAATTCAATTAAAATCACAGCAGGATTTGCTGCTTGAGATGGTCCATCCATCATCCTGTATCTCATGGTGGCTGGTGCCTCCAGGGATGCTTAAGTGAGTATAAAGCTCCTGAAAGATGCTGGACTGACAGGTCTGGAATGACATGACTCTCAGTTTCCTCACAGATGCATTTTTTCCCCCCCAGCACACCTCTTGAGTTTAGACTGCTGCTAGGTCTTCACACATTTGTCACTTTTCTAATCTCAGCTGAGGGTCTGGAGAGGTTGTGGCTGCCCCCTCCCTCGAGAAGTTCAAGGTTGGATGGGGCCTTGAGCAGCCTGGGCTAGCTGAGAGGCATCCCTGCCCATGGCAGGGAGGTTGGGTTAGATGATCTCTAAGACCTCTTCCAGCTTAAGGTGTTCTATGATTCTATGGGAGTCACCTTTTAATCCTACAAACTGGAAGAGGAACACCATAGGCTTGCTTGCAGATAATCAATTGCTAACCAGGTAATGCTGAAGATGACTCAGTTCAGTGAGATTCTGTTGTATTTAGTATCTCACACATATTGTGGCTATAGATTGAGCTTCTCACATCAAAAGCAACATTTTTTCCCCCTATTCCAAATTTCCTTTTAGGAAGCAATTCAGGCTAGAGCAGTTGCTTACTTGGCTGGAATACCCAGATTGAGTGAGTTCCCTGTAGCACCTGTGCCAGTCTGAATTATTTGGGATATCAGCCTCCTTGGCCTGAAGAACTAGAAATTCATTCACTCATTTTAACTTGGGAAGTGGATCACAGAACCTCCATGTCTCTTTATATGCAATGCTTCATAGTTACCCAGGGCAGAAAGGGTTAGTAATTTACAAAGCCCTTTTCAGGAGGAGAATTTCTTCAGCTCAAGCATCTTGGTCAGAATCCAACGTCAAAATGGGCTTGGAAGAGCTGTCCCAGTGTGGGAGATACAAAAATCAGAACACAACCATGCACATGCCTTGTGTGATGGGGCAAAGCTAAAAGCAGAATCCTTCTTGAGTTGATGCAATGGCTGCTGTCAATTACAAATAATGGAAGTTATTTTCTTGGGCTTTGATACAAGGGAGAGAGCAGCTGGAGGCAGCCTACTTGGAGGTATGCTGCATCAAGGAACAAAAGGCTGAGAAGGTAAAGCACAGTTTTGGCAAGACAGCTGTAGAGAACCTTCCTGCCCAGATTGCGTGGCACAGAGACAACAATGATGCAATAAGCTCTAAATGAGTTTGTGGAGAGGAAACTTGGTCGGGCTTTTCAGTTTGCAAGTCCTGGGTAGGCTGGGTTTGGTGTCTGTGATCATCTGTGACTTAGAATAAGCCAGCAAGATGCATCAGTTGTTCAAAGGTCTTTATTTTTGCAGTTGACTTCTTCAGCTTTCAGTGCAACTGGCTGCTGAGCTGACTAAAGAGCCTTTCTTCCAAGCAACTGCTTCAAACAGGTTCACTTCAACAAGTTCTCATTAAAAGCAAGTATCTGTTGAAAGCTTTCTCTACCTCCTGTCAGCTGGTTGGCAGGCTGCTGGTGATGATTGTCTTTCAGACCCAAACTGCACAGGGGGAGGACAGTAGGGGCTTTTGTGCCGCTCAGCGTGAGAACCATGTGTCTGAGAGCCTAAGACCCAAGGCATGGGTGGTGAGGTCATGTCTGGCTGCCTTCCACTCCTGGGTTTTGGGGACCTGCAGGGTTTGGGAGCTGCAAATCAAACAGCTTTATGATTTTTGGTTTTAATCTGTGCTCATGATGTTGAGGGGCTTGAATGGAACTTGATTAGACTTTGTTCATTTCATCAGTGACACCCATGGTACAAATCAGGAAAGGTCTGAAACACCCAGAAAGGAGCTCTCCCTTCAAGTGAAGGAGAAGAAATCAGGTTTGGGTTTAGTATCTCTTTTAGCCAGCTTAAATGGCACCAATTTTCCTTGTTTTTCAGTAAGGAAAAAGTAAAACAGTTCTTGCTTACTGGGGTGGGTTGGGGGGGGACAAGAACTACAGCACTGAGTGTGACCATGACTCAAGTGGCCATCAACTCTCCAGTTAATCAGCTGAAATGCCTTCAATATGCCCTTAGCAATTTTCAGTAGCATCAATTAACATTTAGGAAATTAATTTCAGGCTGCAGGAATATTAAACATTTACTTTAGAAATGCAAATGAGGTGTGCCACCCTTGCCTCTCACCTGCCCCTTAACCCACGTACTCACCAGGCATGAAGGTGGCTTCTGGTGATGAAAGGCTGAGATATGAAATCATTGCTGCCAGCTTTGATACTGCACCAGTGTCCCCAAGTGCTTTGCTCAGATTCATGGTGCTGAACCCATATGAAACTGAAAACAAACCAAACAAAATCCCCCTCCAGAAACCCCAAAGCACACTTCTGGCTGGAAATCAGAATTAACCCAGTGCCTGGGTGGAGGATCTTTCACTGCTCCTTGTGGAACATGTTATACTTTTTGCTCCTTTTACTTTTAAAGATTCAGTTTCATGGAGTTCTGGAGTTGTTCTGGTTGGAGAGACCTCTAAGATCATAGAGTTCACCTTTGATCTAACACCACCATGGCCATTAAACCACAGGCTCACAGGATCTCAGGGGTCAGAAGGGACCCAAAGAGATCATTGAGTCCAACCTCCCTGCCAGATCAGGACCATACACTCCAGCTCAGGTCACAGAGGAACACATCCAGATGGGTCTTGAAAGTCTCCAGAGAAGGAGACTCCACAACCTCTCTGGGCAGCCTGTTCCAATGTTCTGTGAGCCTTACAGTAAAGAAGTTCCCCCTTGTGTTGAGGTGGAACCTTCTGTGCTGCAGTTTACATCCATTGCTCCTTGTCCTAATCCCAACCACATCCCAAAGTGCCATGTCCTCCAGAACACCTTCAGGAATGGTGACTCCAGACCTCCCTGGGTAACCTCTTCCAATGGCTGACCACCCCTTCAGTAAAGAAATCTTTTGAAAGTTGTTTATTTTGGGGGGGAATCAAAGTTCTTCAGGAAAGCCATAATCAGCTAAAATTAATCTTTGCTCTGCAGAATAAAGCATTTAGTCTAATCCTTCCCAGGACCAAATTCTGTCTCCATTTTGTTGCCATCAGTGCAAAACATTAGAGATCTCATTCTGCAAAAAGGTGTTAGAGTGTGGCTTGCTCTGCTTGGGACTGGGCTGTCTTTCTTCTGCTGGTCTCAGCTGCATCCTTCCATGCCTCGTCCCACCATGCTTTGGCGAGCCAATGAGTTGCTCCAAAGGATCAATCCACCAACTGAAGGAGTGAGAAATATTCCTCAGGACAGACTTGGAAGATTATCTTGATTCTTAATTTTGTACTTCAGGGCACAGCTGGAACTGGTGTCTGTTTTGAGAAGGAAAAGAAGATCCCTTTATTTTGCTTAGTTCACTTAACCTAGTAGTTGCACCTATTTATACCACCTTAGGAAGGGACATCTTTGTCTCCTTACTTGGAAATTCCTCTTTTGTTTCAATTTCTCATCACAGAATGCCAAGTTGGAAGGGATCCCAAGGATCATCTGGTCTAACCTTTCTAGGTAGTAGTATAGTGAAATGAGCTGGCCCAGCACCCTGCTAAAGCTGAGTCTTAAAACTGTCCGATGGTGGAGGATCCACCACTTCCCTTGGGAGATGATTCCAATCTCCAACTTTTATCTCATGGTGAAGAACTTTGTTCTGGAGTCCAATTGGAATCTTCTCAGGGGTAACTTGTCCCTGTCAATCCTTGCCTTTTCCACGTGACTCCTTGTATAGAGGAAGTCTCCATGCTCCTGCCAGCCACCCTTTATGTACTGGTGGTCACAGTCACACCCTTTAAAAGTCATTAAAATCCTTGTTTAACACGTTGCAAGCTTTGTTGTCACAGAACAGTTGAGTTTGGAAGGCATCTGCAGAGATGATTCTTCTCAGAAAGAGAGATTGGCCATTGGAATGTGCTGCCCAGGTTGGTGGTGGAGTCATCATCACTGGAAGTGTTTCAAGAGTCTGGATGAGGTTCTTAGTGCCATGGTTTAGTTGATCAGATGGTGTTGGGTGATAGGTTGGACTCAATGATCTCGAAAGTCTTTTCCAACCTGGTTAATTCTGTATTCTGCTGTAGTGCAAGTGCCCTGCTCAGAGTTTTCTAGTGGCAAAAAAGAAATGCCACTTTGGTAGTTACTGAGTGACAACTGGCCTCAATACACCATGTGGCATAAAGGAGGACTCAGAATATGACTCTTTTTTTTGTCAGCAGTATGTAATCCCTTCTGGTCTCTCCACCACTGCAGCTCCCTTGCCACTTTTAAGACTTTCTGCAAGTTATCACTCGAGTCTCACAGCCACTCTTTTCAGTCCTCTCCACGTAAAACGATTCCTTGCCATCAGTTCTCTCCTGTTACACTCTCAGGTCTGTATTTTGCTTTGTACTTCTGGCTCATTACCACTTACGAACACGCCTCAATGTGTGTTAGTTGTCACCTCCTGTGACATCCCTGATTCCAGTAGCTGCTCGGCCCGGTGTTCACATCGCCCGAGCATGGAGCCACACATCTAGTAAACCATATTTCATGCACCACTAAAGTTAATGGGAATTTGGATCAGCTTTCTGCTGCCCTACTTCAGAGTAGTTCAAAGAGCTCTCATTTCCTCATTTTCTACTTAATCTTTGTTCCTCTCATTCCACGAGAATTATCACAATTCTACTGTATCACCCACTTTGATGCAGGAGATGCTATCTTCAGCACAGGCCTTGGAGTGCTTTTCTTTACCCTTCCACAGGATGCAGACAGGAATGAAAAAAACCCCACAAAAAAACCCAAACCAACAACCAGACAGCAACACCCCCCAAAACCCCACAACCAACCCAAAAAACCCAAACCAACAAAAGCACAACCAAGAACCACAAAGCCAAACTGTTTTCAGGCTGAAGAGTTGTGCCCTGATTTTCCTTTTGTTTTTATTTAGGCTTGGCCACAGCCTGTTATCCCAGAATTAAAGCACCTCTTCAGAGGCTGATGACTAGAGCTACCACTTCTCCTCCTATAAAATGTCACTGTATTTTGCTTTTTCTTGATGACTTCTTCCAGAAGGAACACAGCAGTGAGCTGCAGTAGGCCAGGTATGGCATTTATGCCCCTTGAAAACCAACTTGAGTCCTCATCATTGAGTATCTCATGTCAGTAATTCTTCTTTTTGATTCTGCTACAAGAATATATTGGTCGTAAGTTCTTCTCTGTGCAGCAATCTGTAATTGATGACCCCTCCCTGAGAATATTCAAGGCATAGAATCATTAAAGTTAAAGAAGATCATCAAGGCCAGGCATCAATCCCACACCACCGTGCCTACTAAAACATGTCCTGAAGTGCTGTGTCTGCGTGGCTTTTTGAACACCTCCAGGGATGGTGACTCCACCACCTCCTTGGGCAGCCTGCTCCAGTGCTTGACCACTCTTGTAGTGAAGGATTTTTTTTTTTGCCAAATTAACCCCCCCTGGTGCAACTTGAGGCCATTTCCTCTTGGTCTAATAGAAGGTGTCCCTGCCTATGGCAGAGTGGTTGGGCTAAATGCTCCTTAAAGTCCCATCTAACCAATCAATTCTATGATTCTGTGATCAAGATCTTCCTTTTCCCCATCTTTAGCATTCAGGCATCCTAAATAGCTTTCATGCTCTTGGGGCCAGGTCATATCTGCTCCAACTCAGCACAACCTTGCTCTGAGATCAGTCAGTGTGTTCTTTGTTTCAACCAACACATATGAAGACCGCCTCGAGATTCTCTGTTATTGTTTTTGCCTTGTTGTTGGCTTCTGTTGTACTTTATTGTGCACCATTTTATAGCCAGTTACACTCTGTCTTATCAGTTTATAACAGGGGCTGTATTGATTAGCTCAGCTAAGCTTCTTTTTAAGCTGGAATGATATTGGAAGGGAATGACTGAGCCACCAAGGACATGGGGGGTGTTGGCTTTGGGGTTTTTTCCTGCATCGGTTTAAGACTTCCATGTTGTGCATTAATTACAGTTGCCATTTAATTAAGCTACAGACATGTCAGGGATGGATGTGGTTACATGCAGCCCCTGAAGCCTCAGCTGTTCCTGCAGAGAGGATCCTGGACCATGCCTGTGACATTGTGCACTAAGGCAGAAGTGCTGATGGCTGTGGCACGTGTAATAAGGATGGGTATTGCCTCGTTAAAAGTCATCTGCTGGCTTTCATAATTAATTACTTTAGTGTGATTTTGTGTGTTGTGTATTTCTAAGGGGCTGTAAGTGGTCTTTTTATAAAGACCTCTGGCCATATTTGTCTTTCCTCAAAGAGTCATGGACCTTTCAGCTGCTGAAGGAGTCTGCAGCAGCACTGAGTCGTTATGCGGCGTTACAAATGACTCCAGACAGGAGCTGTGCCACTTCCCTCTCTGCTGTGGTGTTGCTCAGATCTGGAAGTTGCTTTGGTTTTCAGACAGAGCAGTAGATCTGGACTAAGCCTGGGCATCCCCCTCTAATGCTGTCTCTTTGCTGCCGTCAGAGCTGATCAGGCAGGTCTGCCAGCCCGGACGTGCGGCGTGCGTGCTAAGTAACTTTGCGTTCTGCACAGAGCATCTCCCAAGGAGAGGCTGTCATCTCTGCTGGCTTTTCATTTCTTTGTCTCCAGTGCTCTCTGCGAGTCACAAATCACATTGTCTTCGTTTGTGTCAGCCTGACTCTGGTCACAGACATGCCACTTTCACACCCTTGCAAGTCTGAGTTGGCTTTTTCTCTCTTTTGAGCCCTTTCCCCTGCCCATCAGCGTTTCAGAGATGAGTTTCAAGTACCCATGACCTCTCTTGGTGTATTTCTGACACGGTTAATTGTACCAACTTCACTTTCTGTAGCAGTGCACAAAGTAGTTGCAATCTTTTTGCATTCTTTTGCTCCTCTGCTCCAGCCTGGAGCAGACAAAAAAATCCTCAGTTTCCAGATGACTTGCTTTTTCCTTCCTAAGCCATTTGGGTGTAATTCTGCATTCCAATGCTCTCTCTCTTTCTCTCTGCTAAAGCTCTTTATGCTGTGGTGTATTTTTAACTAATGATGTGTCACCATAGCAGCTTGGATTTTCTTGTATCTATTCTGTAAACAACTAAAGTTCCATTTTAAAGGGGAGGAGGAGGAGGAAGAAAACGAAACAGCGCCAGAGAGTTACTAGTTGTGTTCGCCTTCCTGCAAGCCAAAGAGATCAGACTGGCCTGGAACCAAATTAATTAAATGTTCCATTTAGGGGAAGATGTCAGTTAGGAACTGATAACACTGTCCATCTGAAGTGCCTCACTGGTAGAGAATAACATCTCTGTGTGAGCAAGTGGCTTCTGAATGGTGCACGAATACCAAAGCACCAGGAAAAGTTTTAGGGCTGCTGCTGAATGTTATCTCCCAAAAGGTTTCTCAGCTCCAACTTTTCCATTAAGAGGGGCAGCATCAGCAGAATGTGCAGGGATTGCAGGAGCCAGAAGGACCAAAGCATCATGAAATCAAGGGAACCTACTCTTGTTAGTGGATTGCAGTGCCAGACTCTGTGAGGAGTAGAAGAATGTGCAGGTTTAGAGGCTAAGAGTGGATCGAGTAGCATCTTGCATCTATATTTAATGAACTGCTAATTGTGACATACAATGAGAAGAGAAGAGCAAACCTCCTGGGACTGGGTTAGAGTAAAGGGTTAGGGAAAGGATTTGGTCAAAGTGAAGCAATTGTAGCAATTGGTCAAGTAAAGCAATATAAAGAAGATTATTTTCTTGGCAAAGTGTGGGGGGGAGATGATTGCTTTCCTAGTTACAATTTTCAGTTGTAGTTTGAGAGACATTAGATAGAGAGAGAGAGCTCCAAAAATATTTCTATGGAGAGGTCATGTTTGTTTATTTAGATATATTTATCTAGAGATATTTAGGTATCTCTAAAGGTATCTATATATGTGTATCCATATCTAAAAAACCCTGGGATATCTATTCTCAGCTTGCAAAAAGAAAAGTGTAGTAGTGATTTCCCATCCTACAGATGATGCAACTTTAATAACCATTTTCTGATGTAACACTGCCCTCTGCTTAAGGAATGCCAAACTTCATTGTGGAGTTGTATGCTTAAAACAAATCATCCCTGGGTAAAAAGTGGGTTTATGCAGGGTTCTGGATCATTTTGGCCTGAAAAGCTAATTCCCTGGTATTTGTGAGCTGCAAAACTTGAGTGCTGCTTGGATCAACTGTATTGCAGGTGGATCCCTTGATGTGGGATCCTCCTTCTGGCTGTGAAAATAGAGTAGTGGGTTTTTGTTACTCTACTCTGAAATGTTTGGGTGAAAGCTTTAGTGTACTGTAAGTCTTGACTAATGGTTGTCAGGCCAAAGAATGAAGCTAAGGTAGATCTCCCTGAAAATCAAAGTGGCTCATTCTGATTAATCTGCTTAAAATGAATATCAAAAAATCATTTGCTTGGCATCTGAAGTGACTTGGTGCATTTGCTTCTGCCACCATGCATCAGACATTGGTTTAGCTTGCAGCTGCTATAAACATTTATAGCTAAGAGACCTGAGGCTGTTTAGCCTGGAGAAGAGCAAGCCCACAGGGGATCTTCTCAATGCATGTAAATATCTAAAGGGTGGAGGCCATGAGTATGGGACTGGGATCTTCTCAGTGGCAGCCAGTCACAGGATGAGGGGCAAACCAGGTACAAACTAGAATGCAGGAGGTTTCACTTGAACTTAAGGAGACATTTGCTTACTGTGAGGGTGCTGGAGCCCTGGAGCAGGCTGCTCAGAAAGGTTGTGGAGTCATCTCCTAGGGAGACATTTCAAACCCCCCTGGATGTGTTCCTGTGCAACCTGATCTAGTCATACCTGCTTTAGCAGGGGGGGTTGGACTAGGTGGACTCCAGAGATCCATTCCAACCCCTATGATTCTATGATTCCATGTGGGACAGGAATGTCTTCAGCTGCCCTTCTCAGAGAGCACATAAAGAAGCAGTCTCCCATCTCATTTGTTCTTTTTCTGAGATCAGCTCCTGGTCCACTCCATAGACAAAACCTGTTTGTCACTAAGCTTCCTCTGGGTTGTCTGCATGGTATTGGAGTTTATCCCATTTATGTCTGTTTCAACAGCACAAACCTCAGCCCACTTGTAATACTTTGCTCCAGGGTCTGGCCAGCGTGATACCTTTCACACTCTGATGCTCACTGCACTGGGGAGAACCCAAACTCGCAGTGCCAAGCTATGAGGGAGATACCTGCAGCAAAGTGCAGCTGCAGATGTGCTGGTAGAGAACTGACACAGAACACAAACATCTGGCAGGATTTCTGGTTCCCAACTTGAGTGAGAAACATCAGAGGCACAAATGTCATCACCACTTGTCTTGGGGTTTTTTTTCTCTCCCAATTTACCAAGTCACCTCTCTTGATAGAGCCTCAGCTTGCAAGCACTCAGGCATGTCTCAGCCTTAACCAAAGAATTCAGCCATCTGGGCTGCAAAAGATTAAAATATGAATCAGAGTATAAACAAGATAGAGAGTCCCTGACAGCTCTCTGCTGCTCACTAAGGGATGACCTATGGAGGTGAAGAGGGCTTACGTCCTGCTGGAGGAGGGTAAGCTTGCAGAGACCCTCCCCCAGGTCTGTGGACTCCTAGAATGGTTTCAGTTGGAAAAGAACCTCGAAGATCATCAAATCCAATTATCAGCCTAAGACCACCCTGGCCATGAAACCATGCCCCAAAGTGCCATGCCTGTGTGCTGTTTGAACACCTGCAGGGATGGTAGACTCCACTACCTCCTTGGGCCCCTCCTGATATCCCTGTAGGACCTCCTTGAGCCATGGTGCAGCATGCAGGCATAGTGTGTAGTCAGCTGATGTAAATCTGTGTCACTCTATTAGCTGGAATGATGTTGATCTGTCCAAAGTGATCATCTGTCCAAAGTGTTCATCTGTCCCTTGTCCTGCCAGTGGTGCTTATGGGGAGAAAAAAAACAAGAAACACCACATTAAAAAAAAAGCCAATTTCAAAATTCTCAAAGTCAGGAGTTGGTAACACAAAGTGACAGAGTTGAAAGCCTGCATTTCATATAAGAATTAGATGTGCTATCTTCTGCTTTATTAAGAAAAGCTGCTTGGCATTCTGTTACAGGAGAACTAATTGGGTCCATAGCGAGTGCATAAATTCGGGTCACCCTCTGCAGCACCACTGCCTTATGCACACAGAGGTTTGGAGATGTTCTGGGCATCTTTAGAGGTGGTGTGCAGCTCTGGTACCTTGAAAATATGGCCAGGTGGCTACAGGATCACAGAATGTTAGGGGCTGGAAGGGACCTCAAAAGATCATCCAATCCAACCCCACCTGCCAGAGCAGGAGCACCTAGAGCAGATCACACAGGAACACATCCAGGTGGGTTTTGAATGTCACCAGAGAGGGAGACTCCACAACCCCCCTGGGTAGCCTGCTCCAGTGCTCTGTCAACTTCACAGTGAAGGAAATGTTCCCTCATGTTTCCATGGAACTTCCTCTGCCTCAGCTTCCACCATTGCCTCTTGTGCTGTCATTGAGCATCCCTGAGCAGAGCCTGGCTCCATCCTCTTGGCACTCACCCTGTACATCTTTAACAACACAAATGAGGTTATCTCTCAGCCTCCTCTTCTTCAAACTGAAGAGCCCTCAGCTCCCTCAGTCTCTCTTCATAAGCAAGGACTGGCTTCTTCCCAAGGTATACCCAGGCAGTTGTGCAGTAGGTAGGAGTCTTAGGCAATGTATGAGGTATGTAAGATAAAGAGTGTTTCAAGCTCTCTGCTCCTCTCCATTTATCAGACCTGAGCAGATAATTCACAATGTGTAATTATTGGGCTAATTTAGCATGATTTCCTTCAAACAGGGTGTTTGATGATTAATATCTTATCTTATGTTTTCAAAATGAATCAGTGAAGGTTTCTCTCCAGAAAGATAGGGAGGAAAGCACTGAGACATGAAAAGGTATGGGTGAGGGTGATGCCATAATTGGTTTGGTTTTTTTCCCTCCCATTATAATAATGGGTGAAATGGTCCCTGGGTTAGTTACACAGCAGCCTTTTATCCTCATTGGGATGAGCTGAGTGGTCAATACTCCTGGAATCCTGAAATACAGAATCATAGAATCACCCAGGTTGGAAAAGACCTCAGAGATCATCAAGTCCAACCTACTACCTAACCCCTAACACCTCCTGACAACTAAACCATGGCTCCAAGTGCCACATCCAATCCTTTGTTGAACACCTCCAGGGATAGGGACGACTCCACCTCCCTGGGCAGCACATTCCCATGGCCAGTTACTCTTTCTGGCAAGAACTTTCTCCTCACCTCCAGCCTAAACATCGCCTGGCACAGCTTGAGACTGTGTCCTCTTGTTCTGGTGCTGGTTGCCTGGGAGAAGAGTCCAAGCCCCACCTGGCTACAACCTCCCTTCAGGTAGTTGTAGACAGCAAGAAGGTCTCCTCTGAGCCTCCTCCAGGCTGAGCAACCCCAGCTCCCTCAGCCTCTCCTCACAGGGCTGTGCTCCAGACCCCTCCCCAGCCTCGTTGCCCTTCTCTGGACAAGTTCAAGTATCTCAATGTCCTTAAATTGAGGAGGGCAGAAGGAAGGTCAGTGGTTTATTTTTGCAAGAGGCCAGGATAAGAAACCCTGTGTCCAACCTAAACCTCCCCTGGCACAATTTCAGACCATTTCACCTGACACGAGGGAGAGAGACCAAAGTGAATGTTTTTTCTCTAAGAAGCATAAGAAAGGAAGACAGAGAAACAAGGTTTGCATCCTGCAGCATGCTCGTGTGAAGGGAGCATGTGCCCATGCTTCTCCTGGCTTCCTAGGACTGCACACCTGGGACCCTTCCCAATTTCTCTGCAGACTGAAATGCATCAAATATGTTATGAGTATCAAATGTCAACCTCTGATGTTGTGAGCTTAGCATCTTCCCTTAACAGAGTATATGGAGCAATTGGGATGTCTATCAGAAAACTGGTGCTTCCCAGGCCTCTGCTCCATGAAGAAGGGCAGAATGCCTTGGGTTTTAGCTTGTGGGTCAGATGTGTGTGAAACAGGGCTTCAGTTGCCCCAGGAGAGATTCATGTTTGCTATTAGGGGAATGATGAGCTTAGAGGCCTTTTCCAATCAAAGCAATTCTATGATTCCACAAGAGGAATAGTGGTGGAACTGAGTTTGCAACGTGGGTCTCTGTCTCTGGATGGAGCACGGGGTGGATAGTCACTGTCAGGAGTGCCTTCATCACTAGCATTGGTAATGAAGATTTAAAGTATCTTAAGGTCCTGCCTTCTGCAATATTTCAAGAGAGCCAGACCATGTCCAGAAGGAATGGCATCTGTCTGGCAGCAGGCTCTGGGGAGAAATCAGCTGAGAAGGGCTTACAGCTTGACTGGGTTTCAATCAGCAAGGTTTTGGAGTCCAGAAATGATAAGGTGGAATTTAAGTGTGGTGTGCATGTGAGGAGGATTGCACTAATGGAGACTGGGGCCAAAGCAGAGTCTCATTCTCTATTTCCATTTAAGAGGGATGAAACTTTAATTCTTGCTTCTATTTTACCCCCTCTTGAGAGGGTCTGGGGCCTTGAAAGCAGGCTTCAGTCCCTTCCTGGGAGCTAGATCTCTCAGTTCTCAGTCTATGGAGTGCCTCATCTCCATTAAGATATTGAATAAAATATATCAGTGTAGCCAAACTGGAAACCCAAGCTTTCCAGCTCTTAGGAGAGTGGTTTGATGACTAGACTGCAGTGGCAGCAAGTGCTGTAGCCTAGCAGTATGTGATCCAGCCCAGATATCTTCCATTTTTCCTGAAGCCCCTCTGGGTCACAGCAGCAGGAAGGAATTAAATAATTTGCTGTTGGACAATCTTCAGGAGTGAGCTAATGGTGATAAGACAAGGGGGGAAAGGATTTAAGCTAGCAGAAGGCAAATTTAGACTAGAGATTAGGAAGAAATTCTTTCCAGTGAGGGTGGGGAGACACTGGAACAGGTTGCCCAGGGAGGCTGTGGATGACCCTTCCCTGGAAGTGTTCAAGGCCAGGCTGGATGTGGCTTGAGCAATTTGGGCTAGTGGGAGGTGTCCCTGCCGAAGGCAGAGGGGTTGGAATCTTTAAGGTCTCTTCCAACCAGAACCATTCTATGACTGCAATGCCTTAGGAGAAGGGCTTGGTGCTGTCAGCATGTTGCTTGAGTTACCATCTCAACGTGATGGTTCTCCTGTCAGTGTCTTTGAAGGGAGACAACAGCAATCTTTGTTCACTTAAAGGTACTTTCATCAGGTAGAAATTCTCTGAGAAGCAGGAGCTCAGGTCAAGCAGGGTGCAAAGGCTGCCTAGTTTGCATTCTCAGTGGGATTTAGTTAGGGATGCACCAACTCTTGGGCACAGCAATGTGTGAAGCACTCTTCCTGCCCAGAAGCAACTCTGTGGATCTGTTTGGAGCTTCAACATCAAGTTTCAGCATTTACCTCCAAGGCAAGCTTTTTTCTCTAGACTGAAGGTTTAGGAAGAAAAGGACCTGGGAGTACTGGTGGATGAGAAGCTCAACAGGAGCCAGCAGTGAGCACTTGCAGCCCAGAAAGCCAACCAGAGCCTGGGCTGCAGCAAGAGAAGCAGAGCCAGCAGGTTGAGGGAGGTGATTCTCCCCCTCTACTCTGCTCTAGTGAGACCCCACCTGGAGCACTGTGTCCAGTTCTGGAGCCTCTGTTTAGAAGGATTTGGAGGTGATGGAAGGTGTCCAGAGAAGGGCCACGAGGATGAGCAGAGGGCTGGAGCTGCTCTGCTATGAGGACAGACTGAGGGAGTTGGGGTTGTTCAGTCTAGAGAAGATAAGGCTCTGAGGAGACCTAACTGTAGCCTTCCAGCATCTGAAGGGGGCTCCAAGAAAGCTGGGAAGGGACTTTTGAGGGTGTCAGGAATTGATAGGACTGGGGGGAATGGAACAAAACTAGAACTGGGGAGATTCAGATTGGATGTTAGGAAGAAGCTCTTTAGCATGAGGTTGGTGAGAGACTGGCACAGGTTGCCCAGGGAGGTGGTGGAAGCCTCCTGCCTGGAGGTTTTTTGCAGCCAGGCTGGATGTGGCTGTGAGCAACCTGCTGTAGTGTGAGGTGTCCCTGCCCATGGCAGCTGGGTTGGAACTGGCTGAGCCTTGAGGTCCCTTCCAACCCCAACACTTCTATGATTCTGTGTTCTAAACTGGGGAGTGAAGTGCTTTCCCCATGTGTGGGGCATTGCCTTTCACCAAGATGATGTCTTTAGAGAAGTGTTTTCCACAGCACATCTGGAAGATGCCCTTTAATTAAAACAAAGGAGTTTGAGAGCAATGAAATACATACACCTATACAAGGAGGTAGAGCTCACAGGGCTTCTCATTTAATCAATAGCTGTGTTGCCAGTGATTGCAAAACCCAAACCCTTCCATACACCATTTTAATCAGAGCTCTTTTTATCATTATTATTATTTAATATTATTTTTTTCCTGGCATGGGGGTGGAAAATAGACTGATTAATTAATTTCTATTCCTGGAGTGAGACAGCCTCCCAGCAGAGCTCATCTGAGCAGCTCGGTGACATGGCAATAGGCAGTAAAAATGTAAGTGGTCCCTGAGTTCGTGTCATCAGACCCAAGGCTGAGCCCTCCAGCCTGTGCTGGAGCTGATTAATGAGTGGGTCTGGCCCCAAAGAACAAGTGGCAGAACTCACAGTGCTGGGGGAACCTTTGATGCATTGGGTTTATGGAACTTTTTTTTTTTGCCTGGCTGGGAGCTATTTTATGCCTTTTTTTTATAGAAGTAGTTTTAATGCTCAGGCTATTTGAAAGATCTTTCCCTTTTTGATTTGCATGTCAGCCTGGCTCCTGCAGTCCGTCCTTGCTCAGCAAGCAGGATGCTGCTTTGTTGTGCCTGTGGGGACGCAGGCCGTCCCCAGTGAGCCAGGAAAGGTAACCAGCTTCCTTCTAGGAGGTATTGATGTACTAGTTGCATGTCATTAGAAATGTTAACAAGGACATTATTGTGCTAATTATTATGCCTAATTGTGGGGAAAAAAATAGAAGATTTCATGGCCACTTCCTGCTAGACAGAAGTTACAAGCTTTCCAGAGACTAAACACATTAATTAATCTACCATGCTTGTTTAATTATAAGAATATATTAGGAATGCTTTCTGTTCCAGGGGTAAGAAAGGAAGAAAGAAGCCTGTGTAACCTTTCTAGTGAAGTAACCTCTTTCAAAGAGTAAACCTGAACTAAAAATAATTACAGAACTGTTGTTCTGAAGGCTCCTGTTGATGAAACAGCTCAGCAAGCAGCTCTAGGAGAAGAGGATGTGAATGGGACCAATGGGAGGAGGAATGAAATGGGGGAGCGGAAAAGAGACAAGTCTGTCACCTTGGCTTTGGTGGCAAAACTTCTGTTGGGCAAAGAAGGGTGGATTTGGAAGGACTTTGGCATTTAAGGGGGAGAATACCCCTTAAAACAGAACATTAGAGGTTGGAAAGGACCTCCAGAGGTCATCAAGTCCAACCCCCCCTGCCAAAGCAGGATCACTCAGGGTATTTCACACAGGAATGCATCCAGGTAGGTTTTGAAAGTTTCCAGAGAAGGAGACTCCACAACCTCTCTGGGCAGCCTGCTCCAGGCCTCCAGCACCCTCCCTGTAAAGAAGTTTCTCTTCATGTTGAGGTGAAACCTCCTATGTTCAAGCTTATATCCATTGGTCCTTGTCTTATTACTGTGCACTGAAAGGAGATTGACATCCTCCACTCGACACCCACCCCTCATATATTGATAGACATTGATCAGAATCACTCTCAGTCTTCTCCAGACTAAACAGCCCCAGGGCTCTCAGCCTCTCTGCACAGGCGAGATATTCAAGTGCCCCTTTTATGGCCTGTAGAGAGCAATAAGGCTCTCAGAACTGATAAACTACCCTGCACCACTCTGCAATGTTCCATGGAGCAGTTCCTGCAGCACCTCATCAAGGTTGGATTGAGAGATGGCTGACTCTAGAGTATGAGAGGGCTGGAAACACCTAGACAGGGATGCAGAGGAGGATAGTGGTATGCGTGGAGCATCCCCCACAGCTCCAGGCTGGGGGGTGTGTGGTCTTAACCTGTGTTAGGAACCTCTGGAGTCTGATGCTGATTCTTTGCACTGCTCCCCTTCCACAGGAGTAAATGGACTTGTGTGGTGTCATACTGGTAAAGTGCTGCTGCCTAACAGCCTTGGTGGGTGTTCGTGTGTAAAGAGAATTAGCTTCCAAAATCATCCCAAGGCAGTCCAGGGCTTTATCACAAGCAGGCAGATTAATTGCAATGGCATTCTGTGCAACTGGGTTTTCATGCTGAGACTTTCAGGTGGCCAAATCTGGCCATATTTCAGCCATGCTTTTATTGGACAGTCACAATTTGCTGCTAGCTCATTAAAATCAGTAGGTGGAAGTTATGGTCCTCTGAGAAGGACATGAACTGTTAAGAGCTTTCAGCGTGGGGTTTGGTTGCTACAAACTGTAACTCAGTTTGCTTTTACTGCTGCTCTGTCTGTGGCAGGGTTCACATCTTGATCACCCTGAAAGAAAGTCGTGGAGAGGTGGGTGTTGCTCTCTTCTTGTAAGCCCCAATTGATAGGAGGAGATGGCATCAAGTTATGCCAGGGGAAATTTGGGAATAGACATTGGGTAACACTTCTACACCTGAAGAGTTCTCAAAGACTGCTGCAGGCTGCCCAGGGAAGTGGTTGAATTTCTGTCTGTGGGTGTATTTAAGAGCCATCTGGATATGGTGCTCAATAACATGGTGTAGAGTTTGATAATAAATAATAAAATGGTGTAGAGTTACATCTTGAGTCCTGTGTCCAGTTCTGGGTCCCTCAGTTTAGGAAAGATGTTGAGTTGCTGGAAGGTGTCCAGAGAAGGGCAACAAAGCTGGGGAGGGGTTTGGAGCACAGCCCTGTGAGGAGAGGCTGAGGGAGCTGGGGTTGCTTAGCCTGGAGAAGAGGAGGCTCAGGGGAGACCTTCTTGCTCTCTACAACTCCCTGCAGGGAGGTTGTAGCCAGGTGGGGGTTGATCTCTTCTCCCAGGCAACCAGCACCAGAACAAGAGGACACAGTCTCAAGCTGTGCCAGGGGAGGTTCAGGTTGGATGTTAGGAAGAAATTTTTCCCTGAAAGGGTAATTTGCTATTGGGATGTGCTGCCCAGGGAGGTGGTGGAGTCACCATCACTGGAAGTGTTTAGGAAGAGCCTGGATGAGGCACTTGGTGCCATGGTTGAGTTGATCAGATGGTGTTGGGTGGTAGGTTGGACTCAATGATCTTGAAGGTCTTTTCCAGCCTGGTTAATTCTGTATTTTGTTTAATGGTTGGACTCGATCTTGAAGGTCTCCTCCAACCATAGTGATTATGTGAAACAAGTTTAGGGTTTTAAGAGGCCAGGAACTCCTTACATTCTTCTCTTCTTCAGGTTTATTTGCTCCAGAAGGTAAGAATTCCAGCCCAGCTGTACTAGTTCAGAGTTACACTCGGTGGCAGCTTTGGAAGGTACCATTTCAGTATGAAGTTGGAGGAGTAGAACTGAACAGTTAAGCAAGCTACTTCAGATTTGCCTTTACCCATTTGCTCCCCTTTTAGCCCTGTCAAAATTGCTTGTTTCTGGGAAATCATCACCATGTATTATGGAGCATTACAGAGCAATCATACAGTCAAGAATATCTCATGCACCAACCAGCTCAGGAGTTGAGCACTCCAATCAGTTGACTCAAATATTCATTATGAGAGCAAACCCCTGCTGATTGTAATGAGAATTTGTCTGCATAAAGCTTTTGTGACTGGGTCTCAAGTGGTACTTCTGCCTTCTGAAGAGTGTTTCAGCATCTTTGCTCTAAGATAATCTTTCCTAAAAATACTGCAAATTGCTCTTAGGGCCTCCTTCAGAAAGGGAGGTATTTTTCCACTGGGTCAGATGGACTTTGGATCAAGACTTGAATCTTTAGCCTAAAAAACACCCACACCACCTTAGAGAACACATTTTCCCTTGCCTGCAGGTGTGCTGCACATCAGCTGCTGTCTCTGAATCATGCAGGGTTAATTAACCATGCTAACAAGGAGTTAATGAGATCATCTTAAAAGCTCACCCCCTAGTCTTGAAGGCCAGTCGAATAAGGTTCAGTTTGCAGGATGTGGAGTTGCTGCTCCTTGAGTTTTGGGAGTCAAACCATGCACAGGGAAAAGGGAGACTGCAGTGAACACATTTATTGCTTGGTTTGAGAAATGCTGTCACTTTAAAGGCCCACAGGCTGCCAAGGAAAGTGTTTCGTGGAATCTCTAGACTCTTTCTTTCTTTCTTCCTTCCTATCAAAAAGCCTTTGAATGAACCTTCACTTTTCTTTTTTTCCTTCTTTGTGGCAGATCTGTTAAATTTTCTGGGAGTTTTTCTGGAGTGAATCTACCCAGGGGTCTTATCAATAGGGATCTTACGACTTATCAATATCTAAAGAGTGGAGGGTGGGGCCAGCCTCTTTCTTGTGTCAATACAAGGGGCAATAGGCACAAACTAGAGCATGTGAAGTTCCACCTGAAAATAAAGGCAAACTTATTTGCTTTGAGGATTCTGGGGCCCTAGGGCAGGCTGCCCAGAGAGGTTGTGGAGTCTCCTTGTCTGGAGACTCCCAGCCCCAGCTGGGTCATTGTGATCCTGGGCAAGCTGCTGTTGGTGCCCTGCTTTAGCAGGGGGGGACTGGGCTAGGTGATCTTCAGAGATCCTTTCCACCTCACCACCAGCCTGTTTAGCTAATCATTGCTCCAGCAATGTACTCTCGAGCAAAGGGTGAACCCCTGGAGAAAAGATACAAAATGTTAATGATACAAATGATGATTAACAGCTAATTAGAAATTGGGAATACAGATGGAAGAAACCAGGGAAGATCAAATTTGTGGTGGTGGTGTGTTTGTGTTTGTTTGGGTTGGGTTTTGTTAAACAGTTTACAAACCCAGCAAAACTTAAGGTCTAGGAAAAGGCAGGAGTGAGCTGGGGTTCTCACCACATCTGTGGCACTTTGATGGACAACAGCACCATAGAGGAGTTACCATGAGGGTGCTGGAGCACTGCAACAGGTTGTCCAGGACACATACCTTGAGTCCTGTGTCCAGTTCTGGGCCCCTCAGTTTAGGAAGGAGGTTGACTTGCTGGAAGGTGTCCAGAGAAGGGCAACAAAGTTGGTGAGGGGTTTGGAACACAGCCCTGTGAGGAGAGGCTGAGGGAGCTGGGGTTGCTTAGCCTGGAGAAAAAGGAGGCTCGGGGGTGACCTTATTGCTCTCTACAACTAGCTGAGGGGAAGCTGTAGACAGGTGGAGGTTGGTCTCTTCTCCCAGGCAGCCAGCACCAGAACAAGAGGACACAGTCTCAAGCTGCACCAGGGGAGGTTTAGGCTGGAGGTTAGGAAGAAGTTCTATACAGAGAGAGTGATTGCCCATTGGAATGTGCTGCCCGGGGAGGTGGTGGAGTCACCATCACTGGAGGTGTTCAGGAGGAGACTTGATGGGGTGCTTGGTGCCATGGTTCAGTTGTTTAGGTGGGTTGGATTGGTTGATAGGTTGGACAAGATGATCTTGAAAGTCTCTTCCAACCTGGTTTATTGTATTATTGTGGTTGAGCCCCCATCTGTGGAGATATTCAAGGTGAGGCTTGACGGGGCTCTGAGCAGCCTCATCTAGTGGAGGATGTCCCTGCTGACTGCAGAGGAGTTTGGACTGGATGAGCTTTGCAGGTCCCTTCCAACCCAGACCATTCTGTGATTCTATGATGATAACATGAATAACAATAATCTGCTTTTTGTGATGGAGTGTGGTGATGGTAGTGGTCTCTGCCTTAGCTTGGAAAGGGAGAACTTGACACTGTGCAGCTGTACTGCATCTCACAAGGGTTTCTTAATGAAGCTTTTTTTTTTTTGCAGCTCCTGAACAGATGTTTATGTAATAATCAAATATCATTTGAAAAGCATAAACTGAGTAGGAAAAACAACTCTGTATCTGAAAAGCATAAATCAAGTAGGAAAACCAACTCTGTACCAGGGAGCTGCAGGATTTTAAGATTAAATGGAGTAGAAAAATCACAGAGTGCTTTTTCTTAACCTGCTGAAACTCCAGGCAGACAGCAAACTTCTGATTGTTTTAAGTTGCCAGGTGCTGCTTATCCCCACGAATGAGCTGTCAGTCGTGTGGGATGGAAATTTGCTGGATTTAAGTGGTGGCATTTGCAAGAGGCTTTGCATTTATTGTAACAGGCCTGAGAATGGTGGCAGCCCTTAATTAGCTTGACACAAATTCATTAAAGAACTGGGCCAGAGTGCAAAAGATCAGTGAATGAGAGGCTGGAATATTGAGCTTGGATAGAGAAGGGTGTTGCTAATAAAGTCTTGTTAATGAGTTTTCTCCAGGGGAAAGATTTTTTTTGCAAGTCGACTCCAGGCTCCTGCTTTGGCAGACTGCTGGTCAGACATGAACCAAAGCACACAATAAAGTTGATGCCAGAAAGTTCAAACTTAAGGAACTCTGTGTGTTTAATGGCTTGGCAAGGATACAGAAGGGTATTGGCTATCAGGACACGATGCTTAATTGTGAAAAATCTAGATTAGAGTTCATCATGTCCTAGATTGGATGTTAGGAACAAGTTCTGCGCTATGAGGGTGCTGGAACACTGGAGCAGCTTGCCCAGGGAGGTGGCTGAGGCCTTTTCCCTGGAGAGATTCAAGGTGAAGCACAATGAGGCCCTGGGCAAGCTGATCTAGTTGAGGATGTCTCTGCTGACTGCAGGGAGGTTGGACTGGATGACCTTTGGAGGTCCCTTCCAGCCTAGACTATTCTCAACGGTCTCAAAGGTCTTTTCCAACCTGGTCTGTTCTATTCTATGTCTTATCTTTTCCCTTTTGGCAGTCCAACATTTGCAGTGTTTGGGTTAAATCCTCATGTAACAATGCTTCATTCCTTAAAGTGGCTTAGAATTAGTGAAAACAGCTCACTGTGGGATTGTTCCAACCCCCAGTAAAGTCGACGCTAAGGCAATGGGATTTGTACCATATGCCTTTGGTTTAGGTACTTAAGAAGTTGACAAATGCTGAAGTGGTGCTTGGAATGCAACAGTGCTAATTCTTTCCTTTTTACCAAGTGTAGCAGAACTCAGTTTTAAGTCTGGATCTGAGCTGCTTTCAAAGTTGTCAATAGGCTTTTTCAATAGAATCAACCAGGTTGGAAAAGACCTCAGAGATCATCAAGCCCAACCTATTACCTAGTACCTAACACCTCCTGACAGCTGAACCATGGCTCCAAGCGCCACATCCAATCCTTTTTTGAACACCTCCAGGGACAGGGACTCCACCACCTCCCTTTTGTCACTTCTTTCAGTCATTAGACACTTGTCATTCCTTAAAAGTGTTCAAAAGTCACTTTAAAACTTTGGTTTATGCAAAATAAATAAATAAATAAATAATCAAGGGCTTCTATTTGTCAGCATTTATTTAATCCTCTAGAGAACTTATAAATTAAGTGCAATTGCACATTGATTAAGCGCTGTTAAATCTGCTGCAATTAATGGTCAAGATTCCTGAAGCACTGGGAAAAGCTTGCTGGGTGTTTTTGCATCATAAAACCCCCAAAGCTTTTATGTATGAGGTGGGTTCTTACCTACTGGGAAATGGTGCTGAGCTCCACAGGACTGTGAATGTTTCCCTTGGTTGATAATTTTGGGCTGTGCTAATGGATTAGAGCCTTTGCTGAAAGAAGCAAGAGCTCCAACAGGCCTGCTTTTTCCTGTTTGCTTTGGGCTTCAGGTTGAAACAGGAGGAGTTTTTAGCCAATTTGTGTTTTACTTGTGGCTGTGGAGAGCCTGAAGTCTGCTAAAAACTTGTGGCATTAAGGGATTGCAACGTTTCTTTGCTAGTGTCTTTCAGCACTAATGTCTGGAGATGGCTGCAATTGCCTGATAGGTTCCAAGGGAGATGCAAGGTATTAAAAAGAAACAGGGTCCTGCATCTGGGGCGAGGCAATCCCAGGCACAAATCCAGGCTGGGCAGGGACTGGCTGGGGAGCAGCCCTGAGGAGAGAGACTTGGGGGTGCTGGTGGAGGAGAAGCTCACCAGGAGCTCTCAAGGTGCACTTGCAGCCTGGAAAGCCAATCAGATCCTGGGCTGCATCAGGAGAAGTGTGGCCAGCAGGGCCAGGGAGGGGATTCTCTCCCTCTGCTCAGCTCTGGTGAGACCCCAGCTGGAGTACTGCCTCCAGTTCTGGAGCCCCTATTCCAAGAGGGATCTGGAGGTGCTGGAAGGTGTCCAGAGAAGGGCCACGAGGATGAGCAGAGGGCTGGAGCACCTCTCCTGTGAGGACAGACTGAAGGAGTTGGGGCTGTTCAGGCTGGAGAAGAGAAGGCTCCGAGGTGACCTCATTGTGGCCTTCCAGTATCTGAAGGGGGCTACAAGAAGGCTGGGGAGGGACTTTTCAGGCTATCAGGTGGTGATAGGACTAGGGGGAGTGGAATGAAGCTGGAGGTGGGGAGATTCAGGCTAGATGTGAGGAGGAAGTTCTTCCCCATGAGGGTGGTGAAGCCCTGGAATGGGTTGTGCAGGGAGGTGGTTGGGGCCCTGTCCCTGGAGGTGTTTAAGCCCAGGCTGGATGAGGCTCTGGCCAGCCTGATCTAGTGTAGAGTGTCCCTGCCCATGGCTGGGGGGTTGGAACTGGATGATCCTTGTGGTCCCTTCCAACCCTGACTGGTTCTATGAAACAATAAAAATGGAGCAAAAGGACTGTCCTTTATTTCTATAGACTGCTGAAGTGTCAATTTGCAAGTGGCAGCTTCTGGGACAGGAACTGTATTACCAAGAATTAATTTTATTTATTTTTTTTTTGAGCTTACTTCATTTGCTGAGGGCTCAGGAAGCATTAATATGAAAGAAGGAGAGGAAAAAAGAAGAGATGAGATGACCTGTGTGTAAAAGCTTTCTGGGAAACGTGATGCTTTTACATCATATTAAATACCTTTTAGAAGGGGATGAGTGCATGCCAAAATGTTTGTCCTTTCAGTGCTTTAAAAAGCTCAGCAGGCAGTGTGTTTTGTGCTCTTTGTGTATCCATCCAGCTGGAGGCCAGGCACTAGTGGTGTCCCCCAGGGATCAGTGCTGGGCCCATCCTGTTCAGTATATTTATTGACAATCTGGGTGAGGGCATTGAGTAAGTAAGTTTGCAGATGACACCAAGCTGGGAGCAGGAGTTGATCTGTTAGAGGGTAGAAAGGCTCTCCAGAAGGACCTTGCCAGGCTGGACAGATGGGCAGAGTCCAACAGGATGGCATTCAACAAGTCCAAGTGCCAGGTGCTGCACTTTGGCCACAACAGCCCCATGCAGTGCTACAGGCTGGGGTCAGAGTGGCTGAGAGCAGCCAGGCAGAAAGAGACCTGGGGGTACTGGTTGACAGCAGCTGAACATGAGCCAGTAGTGTGCCCACGTGGCTGAGAGGGCCAATGGCATTCTGGCCTGCATCAGGAAGAGTATGGCCAGCAGGAGCAGGGAAGTCATTCTGCCACTCAGCACTGGTCAGGCCACACCTTGAGTCCTGTGTCCAGTTCGGGGCTCCTCAATTTAAGGAGGACATTGAGACACTTGAAGGTGTCCAGAGAAGGGCAACGAGGCTGGGGAGGGGTGTGGAGCACAGCCCTGTGAGGAGAGGCTGAGGGAGCTGGGGTTGCTTAGCCTGGAGAAAGCTCAGGGGAGACCTTCTTGCTCTCTACATCTCCCTGCAGGGAGGATGTAGCCAGGTGGGGGTTGGTCTCTTCTCCCATGCAAGCAGCACCAGAACAAGAGGACACAGTCTCAAGCTGTGCCAGGGGAGGTGTGATGCTGTGACAGTTGGACTTGATGATCTTTGAGGTCTCTTCCAACCTTATTGATTCTATTGTTTGCTATTCTATATATATATGCATCCCTGCTTCTTTTTCTTCAGGCACATCTATTTGCATTTGCAAATCACTCCAAGAGTTGGAGCACTGCACAAAGTTTCTCATTTTGTAGTGCACATAAGTTAGAAAATATTCTTGTGGTGATATTTTTTTGTTCTTTAGTCAATTATCTTGGATGCTTTGGTGTGTTCTTGTTTTTATTAGCTACAGAAATGCATTTTAAGTGGCTTGAAAATAAAATATTAATATATTTTCTCTGAAGCTTGTAGTCCTCTAGTCTGGTGCATCCACATCTTCATTAAAACTAATTTGGGTATAAATGGTATTGTACCAGAATTCAGCTCAGAGCACTAATTACATATAAAAGCTTTGGTTACGCTAAATGTTCGAGTACTTGTTAAAACCAGACCATTCCCAATCATCAGCATTAGCATGGATGTTATTAAAGAACATTAAAGTTTATTTCAAGGAAGCTCTGACTCAGGGGAAGACTGATCTCTGAGAACAGGAATGAAAAGGCTGAGCTGAAAATCCTCAGAATCAGAGAGCTGTCAGGGTTGGAAGGGACCTCAAGGATCATCCAGTTCCAATCCCTCTGCCATAGGCAGGGACACATCACACTACATCAGGTTGCCCAGAGCCACAACCAGCCTGGCTGCAAAAACATCCAGGGGTGAACTTCCATCACCTCTTTAGGCAACCTGTTCCAGTACCTCACCACCACTTCTTCCTAACATCTCATCTAAATCTACTTTCTTCTAGCTTGGATCTATTAACCCCCAGCCCTGTCACTACCTGACACCTTAAAAAGTCCCTCCCCAATGTTCTTGTAAATCTTCAGCTAGTGGAAGGCCACAATAAGGTCTCTTTGAAGAGGAGGGGGGTGGAAAATGGATGCTTGAAAGGACTTTTTTAGGAGGTTTGTCTATGGAGTTAGAAAATGGGATGATAAGAACAAAATCTTTTCCTGGGATGAGTAGAACACATGTAAGTTAGGAACTAAAGTAGGAAGTCTTCCATTGCAATTTGGCCTGACTAGTCAGAATGTTTGTAGCACAATGTGTAGGCTTCCACCTCCATCCAAGAGACAAAAGGAAACAATCCAGATATTTTTGTGAGAGCATATACACACAGACTAACCACTGAGCCATCCAGAGCAGTTTATTGGGCTTGACACAGCTGTAAAAAGCCAATAAGCACTTGAAGTTTTGTGCCTGTTCTGCAATAAATCCTTAGTAGCTTGCTGTAAATACTTTGTAGTAATGTAGAAGTAAGGAGGCCTGGCACTCTCATTAGAGCTTCCATTTTTTGTTCCAGCAAACTAAACTCTTAAATGTGCTGGGTTTGGGGCTTTGGCTGGGCGTGGGTTTGGGGCTTTGGCTGGGCTTTGGCTTAGGGTTTGGTTGTGCTTTGAGGTTTGGTTTGCTTACCTATTTCTTTCTGGTTTGTTTCCTTAAATTCACATCAAAGGTGTGTGCTTTTCATCTCCTAAGTAGCTATTGCCACCCCAGACTAGGCAAACCTCCTGCACTGAAGTATTTCTTTGGTGAGTAGCAGGGCTGTGTTCCAGAAAGAATCAGCTACAAAAGCTGTTTTGAGGAGCCTTTATTCTTTTATCTAAGTGAATAAAAGTTCATAGTTAAGGTCAGGAAGGTCCTGTGGAGCTGAGCATGAAATAGTGGAAGCAAGCAGATGCATCTTTACAGTGCTCTAAAGTAAAATCGTTGTAAACAAGCACTAATTAGTCAGGGAACGAACCCAAAATCCATCTCAATTTAGGATGCTAGGCTTTTCCTAAGCCTTTTTTTTGGGGGGGGGAGGGGGGGCGGTGAATAATCCAGTTTATGCATTTATTAACCTATAAATACGTTTTTATATCTCCTGATGACATTTCAGTATTTTATTAACCACAATAAATGCCAGAGAAAATTGAATTAAGAAAGCTTGTAATGTGCTTTACTGCTAGGCTTAAAATTTTGCTGAGCTGTAAATGGTCCTGCTTTACCTCAGGAATAAATCTGCTTGAAGGCTACAGGGGATATATTTTTTTTCCCCCCATCATTGCCAGGGGCCCTGACCTTTTTGTTGATGGCCTTTCTTTTTTCTTTTTTTTTTTTAACAGCCTCACCTATGTCTTTTATTATTGTTATTATTTTTATTTCATAGAAACTTGATTAGCTGCCTCTGAGCAGTAGTCATAGTCCCAGTGAGAGAAGGGAAAACATTAAGGGGGTGGTCAAAAATACCTTCCAGGACTGCAAGATGGAGAGTTTGGAGGCTGCTGGCCAAAGATGTAACCAACCTGATGGCACAAACAGAATGTATAGCTAAGCTTTTCCTTCTGTTCATAGTCATAGAATGGCTCAGGTTGGAAGGGACCTCAGGGATCATCTACTCCAACCTCCCCACCATGGGCAGGGATGCCTCTCAACTAGACTCAGCTGCTCAAGGCCTCATCCAACCTGGCCTTGAACACTTCCAGGGAGGAGACATCCACAGTTTCCCTGGGCAGCCTATCTCACCATTCTCATACTGAAGAACTTCTTCCTCAGCTCCAGTCTAACCCTGCTCTCCCTCAGCTTCAAACCGTTCCCTGCTGCCACCATTCCTGAAGGAGTTTGTAGCAGGAGAGCTCAAGTCCCTTCAGGATCTTGTGTTGATAGTTTGTGAAAACAAACATTAACGTTTTTCACATCCCATAGCTCTAAAATGTCAGAAATCACCCAGATATTAGTAGATGCAGAAGAGACTCCTTATTTGTGTGGGTATGAGAGAGTCAAGGTAGGAGGTGTGGCTCTGGGGTTACCTGAGATGCATGAGACAATAATGTGTCCACTTAATTGCATTGTGAATAGGTATTAGTGAGACTGCAGGCTGTCATTCCTTGCTGAGCTGTGGTGGACTGAAGCTAGAGAAATAAGCAGCAGAAACTCCCCCTCTTCATTTTCAGGGCTGCATCTTAACTGGAGAGATGTCGGAATCTAGGTGGGAAAATATTGTGAAGGTCTTCGCAGCCCAGTTCATGCAGGCACGTCAGCTACAGGAGAGTCTGGAGACTCTTTCATTTAGTCTAAGGACCTGGACTGTCTTTGTAAGGATGTAGGCAAGCACTAAGGGATGACAGGAAAATAGCACTGGTGTGCTCTGGGTGTTTTATTTCTGAAACATTCCTGGGTGTAGAGGAGGCTGGCTGGAGAGAGATGCATCTGTCAGCTTGGTTTCTGACGAGCAGACATGAACTTCTTAGCCTAAAATATGGTTTTTTATCTTGTCTTATTCTACGTTTCTCCTTGGAAGTGTTGTAAGTGTGATAAGCTTATTTTTGTTTTAAGCTCTTATGCTTCTCAGCAGGCTAGTTCAGCAAAGAAATAACCTTCATTTCTGGCAGAGCGTGAGGCGTCCATCACTCAGCTTTGCTGTGAGTAATGCCCTCTGTGATTTAAAATGCTTTTATGTGGGCATTTATCTCCAAGAAAGAGTCAGCACTGACCACTTGCTTACTGCATGGCTCCAGAAACCAAACACCAGCTGAATTTTCCTGTCATATTCTCATTTTTATTGTTTGCCAGAGTAACGACTGGCAAGACTTGCCGACCATTGCCACTCCTTCTTGTCTTTTCTCCAGACATTGGTATGGGTAACGCTCACTGGCCTTGCTTTGGTGAGCAGCAGGGTATCTTCAGAGCATTTATGTATTCCACTACTTATTCAGTGGGAAAATAAAGCAGAACCAGTGTGACTATAATTTGCTTTATGTATGCAGGTGCTGATCTTGGAATGAGATTGCTCTGGAGATATCTAAACAGTCTTTTTGAATCTGAACCAAATATTCCTGTGTAGCAGGAGAAATTAGGAAGGAGCTCTTTACTGTGAGGGTGGTGGATGCTGGAGCAGGCTGCCCAGGGAGGTGGTGAAGGCCTCATCCCTGGAGACGTTCAAGGTCAGGCTTGGTGGGGCCCTGACTAACCTGCTGTGATTGCAGCTGTCCCTGCTTACTGCAGGGAGGCTGGGCTAGGTGTCCTTTAAAGGTCCCTTCCAACCCAATGCATTCTATGGCTCTACAAAATCCCCACCACCTAACTTGCATCAAAGTCCTCCAAATGCTGCTGCAGGCTGGCATTCAACACTATATTTTTCCAAACAAGATATAAAGGGCTTAAAGGAAAAAAAATAAGCAAACAATAATGTCAACTTGAAGGTCAAAACAACTGAAATGGAGGTACTTTGAGTCTGCTAATCTATGGTGGTCTTTTATGAACTGTAGCTTTGTGTCCCTGGGCCGCAGCTTTTTTTATTGCTGATCACTGTTAGCCTAAATAATTTCCCTTCTCTAAAATGTGGTGCTCACCTGGACTACCTGCTCCTGGAAAAAAAGGCAATGGGGAGGAATTCAGCAGCATGCCCATCTCTGTAGTGAGGACAGAGATCACAGCATACCTGTGCACAGAAGTCCCACTGTGCAGAACAGCTGAGTTCATCAAATACTTTATCTTCCATCAGGTACTTAGAATACCTAGAACCAAAAATGGTTTGGCCTAATCCAAAATGCTTTGGATAGAGATAACTATTTACTGATTTATTTAGATATTTTATCTTTTAAATATATATATTTATTTAACCTTGCCTCTTCTTTCTTCTCCTGAAAGGAATTTGGAGTGAAGAGGGGGTCAGTCTGTTCGCCCAAGTAATTAGGGATAGGACTTTGAAGGGTGTCATATGAAGGGCAATGAAGCTGGTGAAGGGTCTAGAGGAAAAGTCTTGTGATAAGCAGCTGAGGGAGTTGGGGTGGTTTAGTCTGGAGAAAATGAGGCTGAGGGGAGACCTTCTTGCACTCTCCCTGAAAGGAGGTTGGAGCCAACTGGGAGGCAGTCCCTTGTCCCAAAGAACAAGCAATGGGACAAGAGGAAGCAGCCTCAGACTGTATGGAGGGAAGTTAAGTTTGGCCAGAGGATCAATTTCTTCCCCCAGAAGTATTGTCAAGGCCTGAAATGGGCTGCAGAGCAGTGATGGAGTCCTCATTGCTGGAGGGGTTTCAAGGCTGCATAGATGTGGTGCTGAGGAAGATGGTTTAGTAGCAAACCTGGCAGTGCTAGCTTGAGGGTTGGACTCGATGATCTTAAAGATCTTTTTCCAACTGCAATGATTCTATGATTCTTCCTCCTCCAATCTATAATTATTTATGTTTTGAAACAGAAAGTATGTACCAAGACTGAGTACAAGTGTACAGCTGTTACTTCAGTCCTGAAAGCCATGGAACATTTATTGAGCTGCAACCTAATTAGCAACGCTGTTGGCACGAGCTCTGTGCCCAGTGCAAACTGGTTGAGCTTCCATTTCAGTGGTTTGTTTTTAAGCACTGTAGCTGAAAGCAGCAGGAAATGCTGATAAATACAGATTCCAGCCTGTAGTGAAAAGGGTTTTCAGAAGTTATTGACTAGTTGCACAGGCAATTTGAATGCTTTACAGCTGACTTTGCTTGATTTAACATATATGCAGGTTTGTCTTGGTAAATCACTTGGGTTGTAGATAAGAGGCTAGAAATAAGGTGGCTTCAGGCTGAGCTGGTAATATTCATAAAGCTTTCTACTGTCTTGCAAAGGACTTGTCAAAACATCACCCAGCTCTCTGGAGTTGTTGACATCACCCTGTCCTTGGCATTAGGAGCTTGGCGATACTTTGATCATGGTACGATGGCCACGTTCTGACCTCAGGGTTTGCACCGAAGGGATGCAGAACAGTGATGTGGTGAGAATGGATGGCAGCAGAAAATACTGAGTGTTAAGAATGAAAACAAAAAGCAGCCTCCCTTAAAATAACATTAAAAAAAAATCTGCCTGGACTTGATGACAACAAGGAATTTCTCCTAGCTTTCACACTGTTCCCTGCTCACCCTGCTGTAGCTTGAAGGAGTTCTGAGCAGCTTGAAGACAGATCTACGGAGGGTGTTGCTAGCAATGAATTACCTGGTTTGAGGTGAAATGCTCTTATCTATAATCAGCTGTTCAATGTTAATTTGCAGTATTTGGGTTGTACTGACTGTACTGTGCTCTGTTGGAGGTCTAATTCAGGTATTTTAGCATTCCAGGAGTTGCTGTGCATTGTTTTCAGCACGCTGGTTAACCTCTTCATGCTGTTTTGCTTTAATAACCTGGCCAGTTGCCTCTTATTTACAATGCAGAAACCTCGTTAGATAGAAATAATCTGAGAGAACAGAGAACCTTGAGAGCCAATTGTTGGATTAGTGTTTGTGTTTCAGCTGGAAGTAAGATGTGGTGGTGTGGGTATAGAGCTCAGTGAGAAGCACATCTCTGCAGATGAAGTTGGCTGCTGGCTTAAGTGGCTGATGTTTGGAAGGTTTCACCCCTGTCAGCACTCTGCTAACACTCAGCTCAGCAGCAAATCAGCAAGGGATTTGGAGTACCTATTTCCCCTAAAACCCCTCTGGCTTGACTCTTTTGGGCATTTTACTTTGTCTAAAGAAGGACCAGAGTTTACCTGAAAATCCATGAGTCCCTAAGACTAGGCTTGGGCTCAGTTTAAAGCTGTAAAAGTGCTGATGGTGCATTACAATATCCCATTTCCCCCCTGTTTAGAGACTGGCAGGCCAGAGAATAGCTGTGCTGCCCAGCCAAGCCTGTCAAATGGCTCATCTCACACACCTCTGGAGAACAGTAAAACCTTCTTCTGCTCTGTCAGAGCTCCCAACAGACCATCATTTTATTTGCTACCTCTTTTTTTGGTAAAGGGCAGGCTGAAGAAATCACAGGCATTGGTACATTTAAGAGGAATTAGATCACAGAATGACAGGGGTTGGAAGGGACCTCTGGAGATCCATCTAGTCCAGCCTTCCTGACAGAGCAGTTTCACCTAGAGCAGGTTGCAGAAGACAACATTCAGGCAGGTTTTGAATTCCTCCAGAGATGGAGACTCCACCACCTCTGAGGGCTCCATCACCCCTTAATTAAAGAAGCTCCTTCTAGACAGTGCTTCTTACATTCAAGTTGGTGCCCATTACTCCTTGTCCTATCACTGGATACCACTTTCAAAAGCCTGGTCCCATCCTACTGACACCCACCCTGTACATATTGCTAAGCACTGATGAGATGCCCTGTCCTTTTCCCTTCTCCTTCATGAGAGATGTTCCAGACTCCTACTCATCTGGACTATTGCAAATTTTAACCCAATAGATAAATTATGAGCTATTAACACTCCCCTTTCTGAGGTTATCTTGAGTATAATGCAGGAAGAAGCAATCCTGTCAGGTGGTGTTCTGGCACAGGGCATCATCTGGTGTTTGTTTCATAAATAATATCAGAGAAGGCCTTTATCTCTTCAACTCTTGTCTATTCAGTAAGGCATCCAGCCTCTGAAGCTGTGGTGGCCCCTTCTGCTGGCCTGGAATGCTTTGAAAGGCAGCCTGAGTTCAAAATATTTGAGGGCTCAATTTGTCCATTTAATGAAGATAAATAATGTGTGTATGCAGATGTCACTGGCACTTAAGCATGTGCATGTCAGCAGTGATAAAGCAGTGAACTACCAGCGCGTTGCCCAGATTAGCACTCAGCTCTTCAGGGAAGTGGGGAAGCTCATTTCACACAGCATCATGCATTTCTGGTGTGACCAGGTATCTTGGGGTTTGGTTTGTTGGTTTGGTTTTTATCTTCTGGCTTGTAGCAGGCCAGATTTGAATTCATCAGAAATCTTTGGAGTGTGTCCAAAGAAGGGCAATGAAAGTGGTGAAGGGTCTGAAGAACAAGGCAAGGGCAATGAAAGTGGTGAAGGGTCTGAAGAAAAAGGCTGGTGAGAAGCAGCTGAAGGAACTGGGGTTCTTCAGCCTGGAGAAAGGGAGGCCAAGGAGAGATCTTCTGGCTCTTTATAACTCCCTGGAAGGAGGTTGGAGTGGGGTGGGTGTTGGTCTCTTCTTTCAGGTAACAAGTGATAGGAGAAGAGGAAACAGCCTCAAGTTGCTCCAGGGGAGATTTAGTTGGATATGAGGAACAATTTCTTCCCTGAACAGCTTGTCAAGGCCCAGAACAGGGCTGCCCAGGGTAGTGGTGGAGTCCCTATCCCTGGAGGGATTGAAGAGCTGTGTACATGTGGTGATGAGGGACATGGTTTAGTGGTGACCTAGAAGTGATGTTTTAGTGGTTTGACTTGACTATGTGGAAGGTCTCTCCCAACCAAAACTACTCTGTGATTCTATTTCTCATTGCACACAGCCAAAACACCTCAGTCTCTTTCTTCTGTATGTGGCTCTTCCCCTCAACAACTTCTTCAGCTGAGGAGACAGGAGGGTTGCATGAGCTGCAGTAGTATTTTTCTACCTTTGGGGGGATGTGGGACAGGGGAATTGAAGGAAGAAGTTCCTTTCTTTATATATATATAGAGAGAGAGAGAGAAAGATAAGGGTGTTGTAAAGAAATGGACTCTTGTTGCATTTGAACACAACAGCTCTTCTTAGCAGCTCTCCTTCAGGAACATCATTTTCTTCTCTTGGGCAGCCATAGTTCACAGTGGCTCTGGCAGTTATATTCTATTTAATCTGTCAAATTTATTTTATTTATTATTTTTTTTTCCCTTCTCATGTGGAGTGGCTGCTGTGAGAGAAATTGGAGCTGTTCTAGTGAGTGCTTTGATACAGTTTGTAAAATGCAAGGTGGGAGACAGCAAAGCAAACACAGCATGCCAGTAATTTCTTTAAAATCGCTGATGTTCCGGCGCTGCGATTCTCGATCCGAGGGAGCTGTCATCCTGCCTGGTGGAGAGAGGATTGCATTGTTTAAATGCTGCTTTCCCATTTGTTTCAATGTTTTGGTGGTGTCTCTGAAACGTGCCGTGGATGCTTTCATCCAGTTTCTTGTTTCTAATGACTCTCTGCTGCCTGGTCTGGTTTAGCTGTCGTGATGCAAATCAGCCTCCCGAGCGCTGCGTGTTTTAGCTTCAGCTACAACTGCGTTAATTGATCTCTGAAATATTCTTCATGTTCAGATCTAGCCCTTACAATATTTATGAGCAGCAGCAAATGCTCTGTGGCAAGAAGCTGCCTCGTTGCACGGTCCTGAAGGGATTTCATAACGCAGATCAGCAGTGAGGGTTTCTGATTTATGGCGGTAATATTGGTGGCTGAACAGCAGGCGCAGGAGGTCACTGTCCTTGGGGGTAAAGGGGTTGCCTGGAAAGCTGCTTGTAAAGTCTTTGCAAGCTCCTCAGTTACTGTAAGAAAAGCAAGCACACAAAATTCCCCAAACCCTAAGCCACACACAAAAAAAAAGGCCCCCAAAACTAAAAAAAACACCCTCCCAAAACAATCAACCAGACAAACAACCTGAACCAAATGCCAAGGGAAAAAAAAAACAAAACAGAACCGAAAAACCCCCAAAAGAACCCAAGGAAAATAAAAATAAATAAATAAGCAAAAAAAAAAAATCAAGACAATAAATAAATAAGGAATGCAAAAGAAAATAAAAGCAAAAAAAAACCCCAATAAAATAAATAAGGAATATAAAAGGGAAAAAAAAGGCCAAAAAAAAAAAGTAAATAAGAAATATAAAAGAAAATAAAAGGAAAAAAAAAAACAATAAAGTAAATAAATAAGGAATAAAAAAGGAAAAAAAGGCAAAAACCTACAAAATAAGTAATTAAGCAATATAAAAGAAAATAAAAGGCAAAAAAACCCAAGAAAATAAATAAGGATTATAAAAGGAAAAAAAAAGGCAAAAAACTCCAAAAATAAGTAAATAAACAATATAAAAGAAAATAAAAGGCAAAAAAAACCCAACAAAATAAAAGTAAATAAGCAACATAAAAGAAAATAAAAGGAAAAAAACCCAAAAAATAAAAATAAGGGGAAAAAAGGCAAAAAAACTCCAAAAAGAAATAAATAAGCAATATAAAAGAAAATAAAAGGCAAAAAAACCCACAATAAAATAAATAAATAAGGAACATAAAAGGAAACAAAAGGCAAAAAACTCAAAAAATTAGTAAATAAGCAATATGAAAGAAAATAAAAGCAAAAAAAAACCCCAATTAAATAAATAAATAAGGAATGTGAAAGAAAATAAAAGCAAAAAAACCCCAAGAAAATAAATAATAAGGAATATAAAGGGGGGGGGGTAAAAAAAAAGGAATATAAAAGGAAAAAAAGGCAAAAAACTAAAAAAATAAGTAAATAAGCAATATGAAAGAAATTAAAAGCCAAAGAAACCCCAAGAAAATAAATCAATAAGGAATATAAAAGGCAAAAAAAAGGAAAAACTTCCCCAACAAAATAAATAAATTAGCAAAATAAAATGAAATAAATAAGCAAAAACCTCCATGAACAAAAAATAATTCCTGCATGAAAGGGCAAAATGATTTAGTTTGTGGCTTAAAAAAGAAATTAGCTTTTCAGGTGTTATTTCAGGGCACTTGAATATTTTGAGGAGGAGGGGAAAAAAAATAGAAGAGAAGGATGGAGGAAAACTATTTATAATGTTTCATGTTGTAGGAAATACATGGCTGCACTTTAGACTAATGGATAAAGTTGACTTCAATCAGTATTATCATTCCCCCCCCCCCCCAGTGTTTCCAAGTGCAACCAGCAGTGACTTTGGTAACAACTCAGTAAAATTAAGACACCCCAGGCAAGCCCCAGCAGGGAACAGCAGATTCTGTGCCCTTATTCTGTGTCCGTTTCACAGAGCTGCTGCCAAATTCAGCGTCTCTGGTGGAGCCTGATGCAATTTCCCTGAAGTTAATGGAATTACAGCAGGTCCAAGCCTGACTTCTGGTCTCTCTCCATGACCTCGTGCTCATCTTTCCTCTGAAGCCTCTGGATTGCAGTTTTTAGCTGAATCTTCCCGTGTCAGGAAGCCGGGCGTGTATCTGAGGGGTTTAGTTCTTGCTGCTGACCTTCACAGTGCTCCCCTCTCCCTGCAGCTAAGTCTACCTCTACTACTTAGTTTTATGCAAATTCTATTTTTAATTTGCTGTGTTATTATCTGCTAGTATTACCACACTCCTCCTGGTAGCACCTACTGGCATAAATTACAGCGAAGCAATTATCAGGAGGAGTTCAGCTCGGCGCGCACCTCCCTCTTTCCAAACCATTGATGCTACTGCTCGGAACAAACGCACAAATCTGCCCTTAATTGGCCCTTGGTGGAGCAGGCTGGTTTGTGAAAAAGGCACTAAGCATTCCTACTGACTAGATAACATTATAGGTAAGAAGCACAGCCAGCAGATCGAGGGAGGTGATTCTCCCCCTCTGCTCCACTCTAGTGAGACCCCATCTAGAGTACTGTGTCCAGTTCTGGAGCCTCTGTTACAGGAAGGGTCTTGGAGGTGCTGGAAGGTGTCTAGAGAAGGGTCATGAGGATGAGCAGAGGGCTGGAGCTGCTCTGCTGTGAGGACAGACTGAGGGAGTTGGGGCTGTTCAATCTGGAGAAGAGCTCTGAGGAGACCTGACTGTGGCCTTCCAGAATCTGAAGGGGGCCTACAAGAAAGCTGGGGAGGGACTTTTGAGGGTGTCAGGTAGGGATAGGACTGGGGGTATGGAGCAAAACTAGAAGTGAGTAGATTCAGATTAGATGTTAGGAAGAAGTTCTTCCCCAGGAGGGTGGTGAGAGCCTGGCACAGGTTGCCCAGAGAGGTGGTGGAAGCCTCCTGCCTGGAGGTTTTTGCAGCCAGGCTGGATGTGGCTGTGAGCAACCTGCTGTAGTGTGAGCTGTCCATGGCAGGGGGTTTGGAACTGGATGATCCTCGAGGTCCCTTCCAGCCTCAGCAATTCATCATTCAATGATAATCTACCTATTTGGCCTGCCTGACTTAGAGTTTTTGGGGTTTGTTCTCCCCTGTACCAGTCTTAAACGTACATAAATGTCAAGAGCCCTTTATTTTTGCCTTTGCAAACCTTTCAAAGGGTTAAAAATGTTGTCCCTGTGACTGTATTTCAGCTGCAATGTATGTTTTGGCTAGATAATAATCTTTAGTTACATATTTTTCTATGGGCCTCTCAGTTTGGATGTTTCTCCCATGCAGGCTCTGGTTGTCTCCAGCAAGTTTCCTGCAAGAGTCCACCTGAGATCACTTCTCTTCCCACTCTGTTTGTAGTCTCTAAATCTTTGTGTTTCTTTACCTTGCTGCTGTCACGTTTCAGCACATTTTATTTACACCTGTTTTAAAGAGAGAAGGGGAGGGAACTGCACTAAAATCCAAAGAAATGGTAGGCTGAGGCTGGGCAGGGTGTCAGGTCAGTGGATCTTGCTGTGCTTCATCTCCTGTCACTGCCATGAGGGTCAGGAGCCGTGACATGGCTGGACTGAGCGTGGGAGCCTGGAGTTGATGAGCAGAGATGTTATTGATGGTCAAGGTGCTTGATTTTCTTGCAGGAGCTGCTTGTCAAAAGAAGCAGGTGTGCAGCAGGACATCAGTCTTTCCATTCTGTTTTCATGAGCATGCATCAAATACTGATTATTCCTGTGTAGGGTCTGGTGCTGGAAAAAAGCCTGCTGTGAAACTGAACCCAGAGGCACTAGCCTGCCCCCAAAAACTGGGTATGAGAAGGGAAAATGAGCACAGAAGCAAATAAAGCCTGTCTGAATCAGGCTGCTTGTGATGTCTCATTACACTGACGAGTTACTCGGTGTAACTAAGGAGATGTGAAGGGCTGCTGCTCCTGTCCACTGTTCCCTTCAAGCATTTCCCTCAAAGTTCATGAGGGTTTTTAAACGTGGGTGGTCGTGGGAGGATGGTAGAAGCCTGGCTCCAGGGATCACTCTGCTCCTGTGACTTATTCTGCTGAGAACAAATGGCTTCAGATTTATAAGGTCGTCTCATGGAAGCGTAGCTCTGGTACTTCACTGCTTCTTTACATTGCTCAGCATGGAGAAGGGGGGATTAAAATGAGCGTTGCAATATGAGCTGCAGCTGTTGAAAGGGAAGTTTAAAGGTCCCAATATGGAAATTTCATGGTCCCAGTGTGACACATAATCCTCCTCCTCTCAGATGTATTGAATTGCCGGCGTGTTCCCATCCATCCCAGCTGCTGCGGGTTTGTCGTAAGAACTCAATGTAAATGTTAAGTCCCTTGTAGCAGTTTATGCTCTTTGCACCATACTGTCCCCAGCTCCTTACATCCTACACAGGATGCTGCTGATTTCAATTGGAAGAGGCCTTTAAGTTCATCAAGTCCAAAAGCTTCATCAGGGGAGCTTTTCTGTGCGCTGTTGATTGGACTGCCCTAGGGTAGGGAGGTCACATCTGGAGTGTTCCATCCAGTTCTGGGCTCCCTAGTTCAAGAGGGACAGGGAAATACTAGAGTGTCCACTGGGAGTTGTGAGGATGATTAGAGTTGGAACATCTGTCTGATGAGGAAAGGCTGAGAGATCTGGGGCTGTTCAGCCTGAAGAAAAGCAGACTGAAGAGGATCTCTCGGAGATGTTCACAAAAATCCGAAGGGTGGGTGTCAGGAGGAGGTGCCGGTCCCTGTTCAGTGTTGTCCTGTCACAGAATGAGGGGCCATGGTTACAAAACAAACACAGGAAGTTCCACCTCAACGTGAAGAAAAGCTTCTTTACTGTGAGGGTGCTGGAGCCCTGGAACAGGCTGCCCAGAGAAGTTGTGGAGTCTCCTTCTCTGGAGACTTTCAAGACCTCTCTGGATGTGTTCCTGTGCGACCTGCTCTGGGTGATCTTCTTTGACAGTGAGGTCGCACTTGATCTCAGGAGGTCCTTTCCAATTCCTACCATTCTATGATTGCTGTCTTGACAAAGTATTGAATGGCCTTGGGGCTTCCCCTCAATAGGAGATGATGATGATGAGCCTCCTCCCTCTGGAGAAAGTCCCTTCTGGCATTTTCACTAAGACTTTCTGCCAAATTCTGACTGGCTGAGGCTGCCTGGTTAGACGCAATTCCCTAATTTCGCACTTGGCTGCAAAGCTCTGACTACACCAGCCTTAAAAATACACCCATTTAAGCTGCCTCAGTACAAGAAATCTTCTCAGTGCTCTTTCCATGGCAGAAAATCCAGGTGCAGGTTGTGCCAAGAGCCCTATTTATGGCTCCACTGACTTCTGCAAAAGCCTTTTTGAAGCCGGTGTCGCGCTCGCCATTGTCTGGGAATGATGTTCACCACTTAATCTTCTCCTAATGCCTGGAATCCTTTGGAAATAAATTGTGGCTTATAATCTGTTACAAGAATTTGAGATTAATAGAAGGCTTGCAAATTAGGAACTTTCATTGCTAGAACATAAGCTGAAGCTGTCTGTGTAAGTGGAAAAGTAATTAACTTCGATAATCTTTGTATATTTCTTTTCATCAAAACAAATCTGCTGCCTCAGTCTGTCATCCAGCTTTCAGAGAGGGTGGTGGTTCTGGGAGCTCCAACACTTAGAACTGTTGCAAGTCTCTGAATTTGCTCAGATGTAGGCATCCTGAGCTCCCCAGTTCTAGAGAGACAGGGAACTAGTAGAGAGCATCTACAAAGATACCGAGGCTGAGAGCCCTGGGGCTGCTGAGCCTGGAGAAGAGCAGCCCCGGAGGGGATCTGAGCAACCCTCAGCAAGAGCTAATGGATGGGGAGCAAGAGGATGGGGCCAGACTCCTCTTAATGGTGCCCTGTGACAGGACAAGGGGCAGTGGGCACAACATGGGACCCAGGAGGTTCCATCTGAACAGGAGGAACAAGATTCTTCGTTGTGAGGGTGCTGGGGGCCTGGAGCAGGCTGCCAAAGATGTTGTGGAGTCTCCTGGTGTGGAGAGCTTCCAAATCCAGCTGGGCATTGTGCTGCTGGGCAAGCTGCTGTGGGTGCCCTGCTTTGTCAGTGGGGCCTGACTAGATAATCTCTGGAGGTCCCTTCCATGCTGGGATTCTGTGGATTTCTTTCTAATTTTTCTTCTCTTGATTCACTAAATAGCACATGGCAAATGCTTATATGCATCATGTTGTCTTCCTTTTTGAGAGAACTCATTGAATGTGTGTTCAGAGAGCTCTGCTTAAAATGTTGCAAGCCCCAGGAAGTTAGGGAACATAGGAGAGGAGCACCTCTGCTGTCAGGCCAGGCTGAGGGTTGAGTTTGTCTGGCAGGGAGAAAAGAAAGCTCCAGGAAGAACTTCTTGTGGCCTTTCAGTGCTTAGAGCAGACAATCAGAAAGCTGCAGACAGACTTTTGAGGAGGGCCTTTTGAGACAGGATAAGGGGTGATAGGTTTAAACTCAAAGGGAATAATTCAGAGAGGAGGTGAGGGTGGTTAGACCCTGGCCCAGGTTGCCTAGAGAAGTGGGAGGTGCCTCATCCCTAGAACCATTCCAGGTCAGGTTGGTTGGGGCTCTGGGCAACCTGCTTTAGCTGCAGATGTCCCTTCTGACTGCAGGGTGGGTGGACCAGGTGAGCTTTAAAGGACCCTTCCAACCCAAACCAATCTACGGTTCTACATTCCCAACCAACAACAAAAACCCCCAAACCAAAATGAAATATCCAAGATTAATATATTAGTCAAAATTAATTCAGCACAGAAGGAGCTGTTACACATCTTGGGGCCTGCTCACTCTCATACAGCTGTGCCATAGCTTCCCAGATGGCACAATTATCTTTCTAAAATATTGTGGAAAACTTTCATTTGTCACTTGGATTAGTGCAGGGAGCTTTCCGTAAACACAGGCAGAGCAAGCTGCCTCTCTCTGTTCTCCGTGGCAGTAATTAGCAGCAATTCACTTAGCAGCAGAAAAAAACACACCATTTTGCAGGGATGGGGAGCAAGCCAACTCCTTCCACTTCCACTTTGGAAATCGCTGTCCCACGTGGGTATGTCTCAAATCTTTGACATATAGCCAGAGCTTCATATGATCTGCTTGTGCTGCGGAGTAAACAGCATCCTGGCTTGGATCCGCAGTAGCGTGGGCGCCAGGGCTGGGCTCGTCCTCAGGTGTGGCACTGGGGATGCCAAACGTTGAACACTCTGGTTTGGGCCCTTTACTCTGAGAAGGACATTGAGGTGCTGGACTGTGTTCAGAGAAGGGCAGTGAAGGTGGGGAAGTGTCCAGAGAGCAGGGCTGGTGAGGAGCTGCTGAGGGAACTGGGGTGGTTTAGTCTGGAGAAAAGGAGGCTGAGGGGAGACCTCACTGCTCTCTACAGCTCCCTTACATGAAGCTGGAGCAAGGTGGGGGTTGGCCTCTTCTCCCAAGGATCAAGTGGTAGGACAAGATGAAATGGCATCAAGTCCACCAGGGGTTGTTTAGGCTGAACACAAGAAACAATTTCTTCCCTGAAAGGGCAATCAAATATTGGAGCAGGCTGCTCAGGGGAAGTGTGGATTCACCATCCCTGGAGGCATTTCAAAGTCACCTAGAGGTGGTGCTGAGGGACATGGTTTAGTGGCGACTTGTCTGTTGGGTTAATGGTTGGCTGCGATGATCTTAAAGGTCTCTTTCCACCAGAAAAACTCTATGATTTTATATTCTTCTGGTGGCACTGCCAGGATTCTCTCAGGGTGGGCATGTTTGCAGCATGGACTGCACTGCAATGTTCACAGTCATGACTTGAACATAATATGCAGGGTGACAGCAAAGGGGAGACCTTATTGCTCTCTACAACTACCTGAAGGGAGGTTGTAGCCAGCTGGGGGTCAGTCTCTTCTCCCAGGCAATCTGTGACAGAAGGAGAGGACACAGTCTCAAGCTGTGCCAGGGGAGGTTTAGTCTGGATGTTAGGAAGGAAATCTTCCCAGAAAGAGAGATTGGCCATTGGAATGTGCTGCCCAGGGAGGTGGTGGAGTTGCCATCACTGGAGGTGTTTAAGAAGAGCCTGGATGAGGCACTTGGTGCCATGGTTTAGTTGATTAGATGGTGTTAGATGATAGGTTGGACTTGATGATCTCAAAGGTCTTTTCCAACCTGCTAAATTCTTTGTTCTGTGTAATTGGGCTGCTGCTGCAGTCTTCTATCAGTCAGGAAGGAAGCTAGAGCAGACCATGGACCTCCTTTATAAACAGCGTAAGGCCCATTTTGTGTTATCATATGAAGGCCTAGCAATGGTTTTGGCTAAATCATGTCTGAAGTATGGATGATCTCCCAATTTGGAAATGTAATGCTGCTTGCATATCTTGAAAGAAGAAGAGAAAATAGCATCAAGGGTAAAGCTCTAGGATTAAGAAAAGATTGGGTCTGGCTCAGGAAAAGAAAAATGAAGTCCAAAAGTTTTATTGTGTCAGTTTACCAGATCTCTTTTTTCCCTTTCCTTTTCCTTTCCTATTTTTAAGGCTTAATCAGTGCAAACCTAAAACTGAAAGCAAGAAAAGTGTAACGGAGTGTTGGATGAATGATAAGCTAGGCAGTGATCCCTATGAGCAATTTGGGCTTTCTCTCAATTTATTTGTTACTTGTGAGGTGGAAAAAAGAAAAATGAAGCTAGATCTTTGTTACATGAGGGGGTAAGTAGGTACCTGGGAAATTATCATGTTCCCAAATTACAGGTATCTCCATGTTGTTTGAAGTGACATCTTAATCAGCAGCGGCGTGACACAAAGGTGTGGGAGAAGATAGGATTGATTGGCTCTTGTTAGAGGCATTCTGCACTGCTGGTGAGCTAAGCCTGCCTTGCTTTTCTTTCTTCCCATGTTTTAGGAGAAAAGCTGTTTCTCCTACAGCTGCTGAGGAGAAGCCTTTTTGCTTGATGGGTTTACTGTTGGAGGGGGAAAAAAAAAACCACCTCCAAAATCCAAATGGTTTAAAGCGCTTGTATCTAAAAATAACCCCACTTTAGTTCCACCAGTGCAGCGGACTGGGGCTCTAGGAGGGGAATAACATCCTCAAAAGAAGAGGAGAAAGGGCATTTCTCTGCAGGCAAATTCATGCCTTTGGTGGCACAGAGAGGTAGGAGTCCAAGTGCTTTCAAGTACTTCTGAGAGAAGATTATGATGCAGAAAAAAACCCTCTTGCCTAGGTATATACACTTGACATTTTGCTGAGTGAGATAGAGTTGGTAGGACACAGTAGCAGTGGCTGTGGGGATGTTATACAGTCCTTAAATTGGATTTTGATTCTGGCACGAAACTGAAGGCACTAAATTAGGTCATCTCTCTGTTTGTGTCATCTTTCTGCTCATGTCTGTAGGTGGTGAGCCTGGCAACAGGTGGGGAAAGAAAAGTCCTCTCTGGACACCTCAAAATATGCTTGAATGTGTGTGATTTGGAATCCTTTGGCAGTGGTTTTAATTGAAGTTAAACCATTCCCCACAATGCATACTTTAGCTTTCATTGGGAGAAATGTCTGTATTAAAGAATGGCTGAGGTGGACAGAGGACTCCAGAGACCATCCAGTCTAACCATGACCAGAGCTGGGGCAGCCAGACCATGATCCCATGGGCTGTGTTCAATTGGGTTTTGAGCATCTCCAAGGATGAACCTCTCTGGGCAGCCTGTTCAGGCACCATCGGGGTGGGGGGGTAGTGTGTTCTTGTGTTTAATTGTACCGATGAGAAGGGTTTGGGCTCTGTCTTTACAACCTTCCCCCCCACCCCAATCAAGTAAGATCTCCCCTAAAACCCTTCCTTTCTCCAGGCCAAGCAGCCCCAGGTCTCTCAAATTCTCTTCATGTAAGAGATGCTCCATCCTGCAGCTATCCTAATAGCCTTTTGCTGTACTTGCTCCACTATGTCTCTGCCTCTCTGCTACTGGGAAGCCCAGAACTGGACCTGGGAGATGATACATCACAGAAATACCCTCCATGCAAAGTGGCTGTTAGGGTTAATCTACAGTAAAAACCTTGTTAATATAGTTTAAAGATTGGAGGGAATGGCCGTCCTGGAGGAGATGACCTTCATTCACTTGCAGAAAGCTTTCTGGAGGAGGAGGTTGTCCCAAACCAGACTGGTTTTATTTTTGGAGCAGAGGGTGCATTGGCAAGAGTTGGGCTTCCTTTTTGAACTGAGGCTGTGTTAGGAGGAGAGGGAAAAACATTCTACACACAGGCTAATTATTTATATCCTTATTGTGAGAGGGTTGAGAAATTAGACTTGCAAAGGCCATTGGGGTAGTGATGTGGTCTGTGAGGATGTTTGTTCTTTATCTTCAAGGCCATCCTGTATTCCTATGATTATATTTTTTGGGGAGGGGAGGTGGGGGTGGATTTTCTTTGGTCAGCTATAACTTCATTCTCCCTGGAAGTGGCAGTATCTCAGTCAGGCAGCAGAGCTCACGGGGGAAGGTTAAATGCTGCGTAAACTTATCTCTGTGTCCTGAGCAGTTTTAGCTCAGGAGAACCGAGGGGGTCAACACCTGGGTAGTCACCTCAACAAATGGTGCCATGAAACCTCTCAATCAATCAGTGGAAGTGGTTTCATCTCAATCAATCAGTGGAGCTCATGGGAAAAGGTTAAATGCTGTGCAAACTCATCTCTGTGTCCCATGCAGTTTTAGCTCAATAACCAAGGAGGTCAGCACAAAATCTGGGTGGTCACCTCAAGAACTGATGCCATGAAGCAAACCCTCTTCTGTAACCTAGCTGCCAGCTTCGTGTTCAGGGACAATAACCAGAGGTTTTCATCCCAGGAATGAGTTTTCTGCAGCAGTGTGAACACTCCAGGGTTTCTTGTTATCAGAAGATAATCATATGCTGGCAGTGGTACTCATCCTGCCCATTTAAATGTCTCAGGGATGTGATTATCTCCTGATATCACTCAAGGCTGCTAAGCTTCGTTGTTTACTTACAGTGGAGGAAGTGTTTGTAGTCTCTGAGGTTGATTTTATTCATTGTGCAAATGATAGGAATAAAGTGACCATTTCCTTGCTGGTATCAGAACTCCACAAGCTGGGGAGGACTGTTTACAAGGCTTTGTGATGAGGGACAATGGCTTTAAGATGCAAGAGGGGAGATTGAGCCTGGAGATCAGGAAGAAATTCTTTCCAGTGAGGGTGGTGAGTCACCGAAGCAGGTTGCCCAGGGAGGTTGTGGGTGCCCCTTCCCTGGAGGTGTTCAGAGCCAGGCTGGATGACGCCTTGAGCAACCTGGGCTGGTGGGAGGGGTCCCTGCCCATGGCTGGGGCGTTGGATCTAGATGATCTTTAAGGTCCCTTCTGACCCAAACCATTCTATGAAGAGGCAAGAGGATTAAAGCCCCAAATACATTTAACCATGTGTTGTAGTGATTGCATTTAAATGAAGAGATTGTATTTAAATGACCTCTCTTGTATTTCGGTGGCTTCCAGATTACAGACAGCCTTAAACCAGGCAAAGCTAAGATGGATTCTGGAAGCAAACACAGACTTTTTTTTTTCCATTAGGAAAAGCACTTGGATATACAATTTAGGTTATTTCTTTAACACTTATGTGACACCCCTGGACATTCTGTAGCTGCCTGGAATTTAAGGTGACAGTACAGTGTCTGAAAATGTACCTAAGATAATAGACTGGATTTCAATGAAACAAAGAACTGGTTTGAAGCATATTGGCATGTTTGCAAGGAAAAATCATGCTGGCAGTAAAGGAAATGGCCCCAAGATTGCACCAGGTGAGGTTTAGGTTGGACATTAGGAAGAATTAGAATAGAAATAGGAATAGAAATAGGAATAGGAATAGAATAGAATAGAATAGACTGGACCAGAAGAGACCTTCAAGATCATTGTGTCCAACCTATCATCCAACACCACCTAATCAACGAAACCATGTCTAAACTTAATCAACTAAACCACTAAATCAACTAAACCCTCATTTCTTCCCCAAAGGATTGCCAAGCCTTGGAACAGGCTGCCCAGGGCAGCGGTGGAGTCCCCATTCCTGGAGGGATGAAAAAGCTGTGTAGGTGCAGTGCTGAGTGAAGTGCTTTAGTGGTGAGCTGGCAGTGCTGGGTCAGTTTGGAGATTCCATACCCACCTGGTCATTGCAGTCCTGGGCAGATGATTTCCAGAGGTCCCTTCCAATTCCCACCATGCTGGGATTCAGCAGGATTCGGTGATCTGTTCTGTGTGCCGTGTATCTGTACGTAGCACGCAGAGGGAACTCAAAGTTTAACCTACAGCATAAGATGTTTCTGAACAATGCAATCTTCTGAAATGCTGAATTTTCAATCAGGGCTTATCAGTTAAAGAGCTTCCTTTGAAGGAGAAAAGTGCAGCAGCAATTTGACTTTACTCATTACTCTAAAAATATTCATTCCCTTAAGAAGCATTCTGGGGATGATTTCAGAATTTCCCCCTAAGTATCATCCTTTAAATGCCATCTCTTCTTTTCTCTTCCCCCTCCCTTCTTCTAACACGAGGTTTGATGTCCCTGTCTCTAGACACAAAGGTAGCCACAGCTTTTGTCACCTTATCTGGGAAAGAGAGGTTGAATCTCCTCACAGTTTTTTGGGGGTTAACCAGACCTTTTCACTACTGCAGCATATTCCCTGCTGAGTCATAGATCTGGGATATGCAACTGGCCCTCAACTCTTCGTTGAAGGTCAGCCCACAGGTGGAAAATGTTGTACACATAACCTGCTGTGGTGCTTTGACCTTGGCTGCATGCCAGGTGCCCACCAAAGCTGCTCTGTCTCTTCTTTCCTCAGCTAGACAGGGAGAGAAAAATAGAACAAGAGCCTCACAGGTCAAGATAAGGACAGGGAAATCACTCATGGATTTTTGCCATGGGCAAAACAGGCTCAGCTTGAGGAAATTAGTTTCATTTATTATCAGTCAAATCAGATGAGGTTAATGAGAAATAAACCCAAATCCTTTCTTCTTGGGCTCAACTTCACTCCTGATTTCTACCTTCTCCCCTCACGTGGCTCAGGGAGATGAGAAGGGGTTGCAGTGAGCTCATCACATGTTGTCCCTTCTGCTCCTTCCTCACTTTCTTCACTGGTTTTGGTGCCTGCAGAATAGTTTCTCTCACATTCTTACTCCTCTCACCAGCTAAAGTTGCTGCTGTGCAGGGATTTCTCCCTTCTTAAATGTTCTCTCAGAGATGCTACCACCATTGGTGATGGGCTTGGCCTTGGCCAGTGACAGGTCCATTTTGGAGACAGCTGGAATTAGCTCTGCTGGACACAGGGGAAGCCTCCAGCAGCTTCTTATAGATGTAGCTCCTTGCTACCAAAACCTTGCCATGCCAGCCCAGAATGGTCCAAGACAAGGAACAGTGGAGTTTAGCTTGAAGATCCTGTGAGGCCCCACCAAGCAGGCATCCTTGGTGACAACAACAGTAAATATCCATCTGATGGGGACCTGAAAGAGCCAAGTCACCAGGGCTTTGTTACTGATAGAGAAAGGTTCTGCATTAGTTAATTGAGCAGGGTAAGCAAGGGGTGATCTCTGGAGATAATGCTTCCTGAGTGCCAGTTCAAAGCCTTTTTTTTTTTCCCTTTGATAAAAGATCCAGCTTAGAAAGTGAGATTAGGTCCAAACCAGGGTGTACATCCAAACCAGGGTGAAAGAGCACTGTTAATTATGCTCAGCTACTCAGTGTAAAGAATAAATAAGTGAATCAATAGGAAGAGATGTCTATTTTTGAGGGGTTTTTTGAGCAGCAAGTGCTTCTCATTACCAAAGATGCCATGGATCAGAAGTTCCCTGTTGCAGGGAGGGCAGATGAAGAAGATGTTCTATTGTCAGATGAGGCTTGATGCTTTTAAGCTTCAATTCTATTATTGATTACAACATCTCTCTAATATATCAGGTACAAGCTTGCATTTAATTTTCAAAGGCTGCAAATTCTGTTTGTTCTACAACTTCTGAGTGGCATAAATCTTTTAATGAACATTAAAAGGATTATTTCTGAGGTAGTAACCAGTCACTCAAAATTGCCCAAGGGATTCACTTGTATTTAGAACATATCCAGTGTGGGATGAATGAGAAAACGTCCGTTCTCACAATAGAGTCCTAGAATGGTTTGGGGTGGAAGGGACATCTCAAGATCATCCAGTCCAACCCCCCCACCCCAAATGGAATAGAATTAACCAGGTAGGAAAAGACCTTTGAGATCATCAAGTCCAACCTGTCACCCAACACCATCTAATCAACTAAACCATGGCACCAAGTGCCTCACCCAGTTCTCTCTTAAACACCTCCAGTGGTGGTGACTCCACCACCTCCCTGGGCAGCACATTCCAATGGCCAATCTCTCTTTCTGGGAAGAACTTCTTCCTAACAGAAGTCAGCAGCCAGCAGGGACACCCTCCACTAGATCAGGTTGCTCAGAGCTTTGTCAAGCCTGACCTTGAATATCTCCAAGGATGGGGCTTCAGCTGGTTCCCTGGGCAACCTGTTGCTGTGTTCCACCACCCTCATGGTAAAGAACTTTTTCCTGACATCCAATCTAACTCTACTCTTCTCTCATTTCAAACTTCCCTTCATTCTATCACTGCAGGTTTTTGTAAGCAGTTCCTCTCCAGCCTTCTTGTAGCCCCCTTCAGGTCTTGGAAGGCTGCTATTAGGTCTCTCCAGTCTTCTATTCTCTAGCTCCCTCAGCCTGGCCTCATTCATGATTCCTTTTTTCATCTTTTCCTGAGATGTAGGGAAAAAACCCACAAGTTTTAAGGACTTATTTGTCATAATGGATGCCTTGTCCTGGAGTTGTTTTACAGACTGCAGTGATTTACTGAACAGTCAACCTGGCTTTCCAAACTGCCCATCAAAAAGACTTATCTACTTGCATTTGATGGCAGAAAGAATGCCTGATTCTCTTCCTACCCCAGTGTGTATTTTGCCTTGCCACCTGTGCATTTTGACCCTCTATTAGACAGACTGAATCCATCCTTTCAAGGTATCAAGTGCTCAGGAGTCCTCAGCTGTTGCTGAGAGGTGGTTAAATGAGAAGAGGGAAGGTTCCAAGCGAAGCTCAGTAGTCAAACTAGCTAAAGCGAGATGTGCATAAATACCCCAAGGGATCTATAATTACTCTCCCAATTATTTCTTACCCTGAGGATGACTTCTTACCTTTACCAACTGCAGAAAGTGTACTTAAATTTTTCATGACTGCTTTTCTCCATCAGGTTTTTCTGCTCTCTGCTAGGCCAGTAGTTATCACGAGGGGCTTCAGAAATAGCTCATCGTGCACCAATGATGGAGCTGGATCATGATTCATCTCTCTTGTAAAGCTGTTTAACTTATATGAAGGCAAATGTCCATCTTGTTTAGTGAGATGCCATCTCTGCCCCTCCAGGGATTGCTTCAGCTGGATGTTTGTCACTTAAAAAAAAAAAGTATCAGGTTTGGAAAATGTCTAATGAGGTGATAGCAGAGGCTTTTTAATGAATCCCACTTAACAGGGTGAATCAGTTTGGGCTAGGCATGATTAAGTTTGTGATCAAGAGCCTGAGTAAGAATTTCATCGTTGATGTTGATTAAGAATATTGGATGGTAATTAATGCATTGCTCCTGTCTCTTACGTGTCTGGAGAATCAAAACAGCTGAGAGCAGTGTCAGAAAACAGTGGGCTTGCCAGCTCATTTGAAGCGTTTAGCTGGAGCAACTACAGCCAATTTGCAAGCTGCTTGTGGACAGCAACAAGAAGAGGGTCTTCCATTTAAGTCCATTGATCGTCACAGGGATCAGAAATCCCTCGAGGGTGAGGAGGCTCAAAGGCCTCCAGGAGTCCATTTATTTTCATAGAATCGTAGAGGGAATCATAGGTTGGAAAAGACCTCAGAGATCGTCGAGTCCAACCTATTACCTAATACCTAACACCTCATCGCTAACTAAACCATGGCTCCAAGTGCCACATCCAAGCCTTTCTTGAACACCTCCAGGGATGGGACTCCACCACCTCCCTGGGCAGCACATTCCAATGGCCAATCTCTCTTTCTGGCAAGAACTTTTTCCTCACCTCCAGCCTAAACTTCCCCTGGCACAGCTTGAGACTGTGTCCTCTTGTTCAGTTGCTGGTTGCCTGGGAGATGAGACCAACCCCCACCTGGCTACAACCTCCCTTCAGGTAGTACAAGAAAATATTTGATAGGCTTCCACTTTCCTCAATTTCTAGGTCTGAAAAGTTTGGGATTGTGATGTCTCTGCTTTCCAGTTTGCAATTGTGGACACATCTGTGGTGGTGTTAAGCCTCAGTTGGTTCAGGGCCTTCCTTTTGTTTGAGATTGAGAGAGAGAGAGACAGAGAGGGGCACTTTTTGGTTTTATTTTTGCTTAATCTATTTTAATAGAACCACATCTTACTGCTAATAATATAATGTATTATTTCTACCACAGAGGGGAAAAAATAACAGGATGAGACCTCCATTAATCTTAGAATCACAGAACTGTCAGGGTTGGAAGGGACCTCAAGGATCAGCCAGTTCCAACCCCCCTGACATGGCCAGGGACACCTCACACTGCAGCAGGTTGCTCACAGCCACATCCAGCCTGGCTGCAAACACCTCCAGGCAGGAGGCTTCCACCACCTCCCTGGGCAACCTGTGCCAGGCTCTCACCAACCTCATGCTAAAGAGCTTCTTCCTAACACCCCATCTCAATCTACCCATTTCTAGTTCTGTTCCATTCCCCCCAGTCCTATCAATCCCTGACACCCTCAAAAGTCCCTCCCCAGCTTTCTTGTAGCCCCCTGCAGATACTGGAAGGCCACAATTAGGTCTCCTCAGAGCCTTCTCTTCTCCAGACTGAACAACCCCAACTCCCTCAGTCTGTCTTCAGAGCAGAGCAGCTCCAGCCCTCTGCTCATCCTTGTGGCCCTTCTCTGGACACCTTCCAGCACCTCCAGATCCTTCCTGTAATAGAGGCTCCAGAACTGGACACAGTGCTCCAGGTGGGGCATCATCTCCCTCAACCTCTGAAGACCTGACCTAGAACAGACAGACATAAAAGTGTTTATTTGCCCCAAAAGGTACAGACTTAGAATACCATAAATTAAGAAAATTTTTTTTTTGGGGGGGGGGGGAAATAATCAGACCTTCATTTTTAGAGAAGTTCTGGGAGTCCAAACCCCCTTTTTTTACAGCTAAATGAAACCAGACTTGAAACTCCTCTTCAGCAAAATTCTCCACCCTGCTGCAGAACCTTCACAATTTTTTTCCCCCCTCTCAGCTAGATAAATTAAAAATAAAAAGCTTTATTATGTGCTGCACTAAAGAGGGATGAAAACAATATTTTATGCAAATGAATTGTTGACATAATTGAAACAAAATAAGTACAGGCATTAATTTTACTCTGCTTTAATTTCCTAGAAATCACATTTATCAGAACCTTGCATTTGGAAGCACTGAACCTCTTCTATCAAATTAAAAATGAACAGCTTTTACATGGCACTAAGTAACTCGATTTGGCTCCAGTGCAAGAGTTTACAGCTGAAGAGAGGAGAAAGCATATTTTTTTTTTTTCAAAATCAGAAGCTTGTAGGGCAGTTTGGGGTTTAAGGACCAAGGAATGAATCTGTAAAGATGTTCTAAAGCACCCTATAAGGATGGGTGAACTGATGCCTGGTGCCTTAGCCCCTGCCTGACTAATCTGCAGTTTGAGTTAGAAGAAATGATGCCAAATTTCTCCTAATAAGAAATGGAGTAATCATAGGATCACAGTGTGCCCAGGTGGCCAAGAAGGCCAATGGCATCCTGGCCTGTATCAGGAAGAGTGTGGCCAGCAGGAGCAGGGAAGTCATTCTGCCCTGTGCTCAGCACTGCTTAGGCCACACCTTGAGTCCTGTGTCCAGCTCTGGGCCCTCAGTTTAGGAAAGATGTTGAGTTGCCTGAATGTGTCCAGAGAAGGGCAACAAAGCTGGGGAGAGGTCTGGAGCACAGCCCTGTGAGGAGAGGCTGAGGGAGCTGGGGTTGCTTAGCCTGGAGAAGAGGAGGCTCAGGGGAGACCTCATTGCCATCTACAACTGCCTGAAGAGAGGTTGTAGCCAGGTGGGGCTTGGTCTCTTCTCCCAGGCACCCAGCACCAGAACGAGAGGACACAGTCTCAAGCTGTGCCAGGGGAGATTTAGGCTGGAGATGAGGAAAAAGTTCTTCACAGAGAAAGAGAGATTGGCCATTGGAATGTGCTGCCCAGGGAGGTGGTGGAGTCACCATCCCTGGAAGTGTGTAGGAAGTGACTGGATGGGGCACTTGGTGCTGTGGTTCTATTCTACAGGCTGGCTTGAGTTGCAAAGGACCTTCAAAGGTCATCTAGTCCAACCCCCCTGCAGTCAGTTGGTCTCTTCTCCCAAGTAACTAGCAACAGGACAAGAGGAGATGGATTGAAGTTGTGCCAGTGTAGGTCTGGATTGGATATTAGGAAAGACTTCTTTCCTGCCACAGTGGTGAGGCATTGGAACAGGCTGCCCAGGGAGGTGGTGGAGTTGCCATCCTTGAAGGTATTCAAGAAGCATGCATGTATGGCTCACAGCCACAGCCAGCCTGGCCTCAGAAACCTCCAGGCTTCCACCACCTCCCTGGGCAACCTGTGCCAGGCTCTTACCACCCTCATGGGGAACAACTTCTTCCTGACACTCAATCTGAAGCTGCTCATTTCTAGTTTTATTCCATCCCTCCCACTCCTATCCCTCCCTGACACCCTCAAAAGTCCCTCCCCAGCTTTCTTGTAACCCCCTTCAGATACTGGAAGGCCACAATTAGGTCTCCTGGGAGCCTTCTCCTCTCCAGACTGCACAACCCCAACTCCCTCAGTCTGTCCTCATAGCAGAGCAGCTCCAGCCCTCTGCTCCTCCTCATGGCCCTTCTCTGGACACTTCCAGCACCTCCAGATCCTTCCTGGCACAGGGGCTCTAGAACTGGACACAATGTTCCAGATGAAATCTTTCTTTTATCGTAAATCTTTGACTCAGATTTTGTTTTGTGGGTTTTTGTTTGTTTTTCTTCTTTTTTTCTCTAGATGGTAGAGACTGTTCAACCATATAAAATGTCAGAGCAGCATTAGTACAGCAGAAGGGCAGTGTTGGAGCTGAGGGGACACGCTGATCTTTGCCCTTATTTTGGTGTGTTAGTCTACAACCAGTTCACAGACAATGCTTTTATAGAGGAGGACTGAAGAAAAATAGTGCAGTTGGCTGGAGAGAAAGTTCCAGTTTCTGAAGAGTTCAGTCTGCTCATGATTTTATCATGAGGGTAGTGGAACACTAGAACAAGTTTCTTAGGGAGGTAGTTGATACCCCATCACCGGGGATATTCAAGGTGAGCCTCCACGAGGCTCTGGGCAGCCTGATCTCGTTGAGGATGTCCCAGAGAGGCTTGGACTGGATGAGCTTTGGAGGTTTCTTCCAACCCAGACCATACTATGACTATTTGGAGACAGGAAGTGTTGGAAACATGAGATTTGAGCTTTATGAAGCCTAATCAACAGATGTGTATTCCCCCTCCCCTTATTTGCCTTTCTCTCTTTAGAATTATGAATTAGTTTTTTCCCCTTCAACAGATTGTTGTGGGTTTCTTTCTTCATTTCTCCTACTTAGCTACTGTGAAAAGTAATTAAGATAATCTTATCAAAGGAACATGAAACAGAAATTTAACTGATTAAATTTCAGACCAATTAGTCATACAGGAGCCTTTGTGTGGACCTTCTGTGGATTCTGCACCGCTTGTACTTTCCATTTCCCACTTTGCAGCAGCATGAAGTTAGGAAATTGCGTTCCATGGAGATGGTAATTAGCTTGGGTAATTAAAACAGCACCTTTGTGGCAGATAACCAGCCAGCTTCAGGTCAGTGACAACTTTTGATGTGATACACTCAATCTCACAGAAGATTGAAAGGGAAGAAATTACATGGGGATGGTTTTTTAGGGGGGTGGGGGGGGAGAGGGTTGTGAAGTGTCCTTGTGGGGAATCAGGTTCACTGAGATGGTGGAACAGGGGCAAGGAGAGACTGGATTTCTGTCCAGAGTCAATATTAAATAGGTATAGAATAGTGTATTTCAGTTTAATCAAGTTGCACATTGTTTTCTTACTGCTTTTAACTCTATTTCATGCCTTGGCTTCAAGACATGGTTTAATGGCCATGGTAGCATTGGGTTGGACTTAACGACCTGGGTCAGGCCACTCCCAGGCACTGCTATAGGCTGAGCAGGGACTGGCTTCAGAGCAGCCCTGAAGAAAAGGGCTTGTGTCCAGTTCTGGAGCCTCTGTTACAGGAAGGGTCTGGAGGTGCTGGAAGGTGTCCAGAGAAGGGCCACAAGGATGAGCAGAGGGCTGGAGCTGCTCTGCTATGAGGACAGACTGAGGGAGTTGGGGCTATTTAGTCTGGAGAAAAAAAGGCTCCAAGGAGACCTCATTGTGGCCTTCCAGTATCTGCAGGGGGCTACAAGAAAGCTGGGGAGGGACTGTTTAGAGTGTCAGGGAGTGATAGGACTGGGGGGGAATGGAACAAAACTAGAAATGGGTAGATTCAGATTGGATTCAGATTGGATGTTAGGAAGAAGCTCTTTAGCATGAGGTTGGTGAGAGAGTGGCACAGGTTGCCCAGGGAGGTGGTGGAAGCCTCATGCCTGGAGGTTTATGCAGCCAGGCTGGATGTAGCTGTGAGCAACCTGCTGTAGTGTGAGGTGTCCCTGCCCATGGCAGGGGGGTTGGCACTGGCTGATCTTTGAGGTCCCTTCCAACCCTAGCTATTCTATGATTCTGTGATCTTAAAGGTCTTTTCCAACCTAAGTGATGCCATGATTCTGAAGATTCATTTTTGGATGGGAAATGCTCTTTAGGCAGTGAACACCTTGTCTACCATGCACCCTAACAGCATCCCCCTTGAAGTCAGTGAGAGGTCTTAAATTCTGTCACCCACAAAGCTGTGATTTCTTCTGTGTAGTTCATCTGCACATAGTCTAGAGATTATTTGCTCTATGTGAAAAAGAGCAGATGTGGCATTCATGTGTCTCATCAAGGTGGACCTGGATAACTGGAAGCATTGAAGAAACTGGGGTTGTTTAGTCTGCAGAAGAGGAGGCTGAGGGAAGACCTCATTGCTTTCTATAACTCCCTGAAAAGATGTTATACTGAAGTCAGGTTGGTCTCTTCTCCCTAGTATTGGGTGATAGAATGAGGTGATGTGGCCTGGAATTGTGCCAGGGGAGGTTTAGGTTGGAGGTTAGGAAAAATTGCCTTACTGAAAGAGTGGTCAGGGATTGGAACAGGCTGCCCAGGGAGGTGGTGGAGCCACCATCCCTGGAGCTGTTCAAGAAATGTGTAGACATGGCACTTTGGGATGTGGTTTAATTGCCATGGTGGTGTTGGATTGCAGGCTGGACTCGGGGATCTTGAGGGTGTGTTCCAACTGAAGCAATTCTGTGACCCTGTGAAGACAAAAAGCAGCTAGCAAATGCCAAGTCTGCTTCTGCACAACTTAACTAGGTGGAGAAGTAGGAAAGGAAAAGCTTTTCCATAGTCAGCAATGGAGGCTTTTGGCTGTTCGTTGCGCTGAGTTGCCTGGTGTAAATAGAAGTTTATTTAGTACATCTGATTGCACTCATTTTAAATGAAGTTTTCATACATCCTATTTAGACATGGACTTGAGGAATGTTACTTTATTGCAGGGGTTATTCCATATATAGAAGATAAAGAGTGTCAAGAAGGGGACAGGCTCTTTTTGTTGCAGCCTAGTAACAAGACAAGGAACAAGAGAGGTTCCACCTCAGCATGAGGGGAAACATCTTTGTTGTGAGAGTGCTGGAGCCCTGGAGCAGGCTGCCCAGGAAGGTTGTGAAGTCTCCTTCTCTGGAGACTTTCAAACCCACCTCAATGCATTGCTGCATGGCCTGCCCTAGGTGATCCTGGCTTGGCAGGGTGGTTGGACTTGATGATCTCCAGACGTAACTTCCAACCCCTACCATTCTATGTGTTCCCACCTGATGATGCTGTCTGCCATATGTAGATCAAGCTAAAGCTAGAACCAGAAAGTTCCTATTCCAGTACCACAGATATTGCAGGCTGAATGAAACAGTTGTCATTGATCTGGAACAGTAAATAGGAAAGTGTGAGAAAGAAATCCAAGTGAAATAGACTAGCAAAAAAAAAAAGAGATGAAAAAATCTTTCCCTACTAGGATAGAAAGGCTTTATTTTTTTTGGCAGCAAGCATAGAGGGATGGAATTTGGAAGTCAACAAAAATTTATTGCCTAAAAAGGGGGCAATTAAACTTATTTCTTCCCCCCCCCCCCCAGATGTCATTGTTTTGTGCAGATGTCATTCCTCGCTCTCTAACTTTACAGCCTCCTTTGAAAGAAAAGGAAGATTTAGTAATGAGATGAAAGTTGACTTTAACTAAAAGGAAATTAGACCTTAAAAGGAGATTATTAATTACAGCTATCTTCAAATAAGATGGAAACAAGCCTTGAGGAAGTAGGAGATTATCAGTGTTTGCAATAACCGAGCCCAAGGTACGTGCACAACAGATTCAAAGCCCGGAAAGCCAAGGATCAGAGGAGCAGGTGGTAGGATGAAGCTAGTGAATAATCCTCTTAATAATCATCAATACTCAACCAGGGCAAAAATAAAGAGGGGGGGGGGGGGGGGGAGGATGGAAAAATACCCATATTGCTAATGGGGATGAAACAAAAAGGAGATCAAAGCCTCTGGAGCAGCGCTGCTGAAAGTTAGCTGTGCCCAGTGCTAGCAACTCTGCTGCAGAAATTTACTGTGTGATTCTCTGAAATCTCTTGATCAGTACAGAATAATAAATGAGTGGATTATTAAATATTTTAAGGAACAAAATATTTAGACTGTGGTTCAAAGAGAGGGTTTGGGGTTTTTTTTTTCATCAGTACAAAATCACGAGAGGCTTGGCGCTCGGAGTGCGGTGTGTCATCCAGAGAGCAGCTGAGCTTCATTCTGTTGCTAATACACGTGATAGACACCCCAAAAAAATCCATGGCTTGGGAAGAAACTGGCTCTAGTCTGCTGTGGAGCATTGTGACTTCATCAGAATGACACACTGGGGAAGAGCAGCTGGATGACAGACAGCACCCTGTTGATCCATGCTCTCATCCCACTGCAGCTCATGCTGTTGGGTCCTGCCTGGAGGCATCACTGCCTTTCCCTGAAGGCAGGAGATCCTCATCCCAGTTCTGCATCAATGCCCCACAGGTTTGGGTCAGTCAAAATACACACACATTTTTAAGCTAACACTAAGAATCACAGAATTTCAGGGGCTGGAAGGGGCCTCGAAAGCTCATCCAGTCCAACCCCCCTGCTAGAGCAGGATCACCTAAACCAGATTGCACAGGAATGCATCCAGGTGAGTTTTGAATATCTCCAGAGAGGGAGACTCCACAACCCCCCCGGGCAGCCTGCTCCAGGGCTCTGTCACCCTCACAGGGAAATTTTTTTTCCTCATATTTACATGAAACTTCCTCTGCCTCAACTTCCACCACTGCCCCTTGTGCTGGCATTGGGCATCACCCAGCAGAGCCTGGCCCCAGCCTCTGGGCACTCACCTTTTACATATATATAAACATTGAGGAGGTCACCTCTCAGCCTCCTCTTCTCCAAGCTAAAGAGCCCTCAGCTCCCTCAGTGTCTCCTCATACAGAAGATGTTCCATTCCCCTCATCATCCTTGTGGCTCTGTGCTAGACTCTCTCAAGCTGCTCACCGTATTTCTTGAACTGAGAGGCCCAGACCTGGGCACAATATTCCAGATGTGGCCTCATCAGGGCAGAGTAGAGGGGGAGGAGAACTTCTCTTGACCTACTGGTTGCAGCTCTCCTAATCCACCCCAGAATGGCAATGGCCTTCTTGACCACAGGAGCACATTGCTGACCCATGGTCATCCTTCCATCCACCAGGATCCCCCAGGTCCCTTTCACTACCATGCTTTCCAGCAGGTCCATCCCCAACCTATTCTGGTGCATGGAGTTGTTCCTTCCCAAGTGCAAGACTCTACACTTGCCCTTGTTGAGCTTCATCAAATTTCTCCCTGCCCAGCTCTCAGCCTGTCCAAGTCTTGCTGAATGGCTGCACAACCTTCTGGTGTGCCAGCCACTCCACCCAGCTTGGTGTCATTGGCAAACGTGAAGTATAGGAGACTGCTGTTATGTGCCAGTTTTTCCTCCAAGCTCCAGCTATTTTTTTCCCCCTAATCTCTGCTAGCAAAACATTTCAGCTCAAGGAAAAAAAAATGAATACATTTCTGACTTGACTAGAGAAGGCATCTCAATGATATGCATCCCCATCTGCTTTTTATCTCCCTTCAAAATCTTATGACCTGCTTAAATGGGACATTTTCATCCAAGAAACTCTTTTCACTCATTTTTTTCCTTTTCTTTCCACTTTGTGTTCCTGCTGTGAGGAGCCCTCTCTGAGTTGGGGTTGCCTGCCCCCAGCTTTCTAGGGATAGAAACTTCTGTTTGAAGTCCTGCTTGGTCTTAGCAAAAAGGAGCCGTGCTTCAAAGGCAGCTTCTTGATTTATGTTCAGAGCTGTGTTTTCTTCCCCCTCGCTGATGTCCCAGAGGAGTATCTGGCCATCTCTGGAGCAGGTGTAATCCCAAGCTGGGAAAAGCCTGGAATGGCAAGCTCCTAATTCACCTTTTCTTCTTTTAAAGTTGGGGTTTTTTTTGTTGGATGAAAGGTCTGAGATTGCATGGAGAGTGCCTGAAGATGAGAGGAAAGGTACTTTTGTGCCACTTCTCTCCCCAAGTTTCTGCTCTGCACTGCAGTTCTCTGTTATAAATAACAGGAGAAGAAATTGCAATTAGTGGCCTAATGAATAAGGGACTTGCCTGGTGCTTATTGCCCAGAAGAGACTCAAGGTAAATGACATAGCCCAAGACAAGTAGGAAAGTTAGCCTGAATAAGAGTCATTGTGACAAATTCAAGAGGTTTTAGAATATTATTAAACCTTTCTGGAGTTGGAAGCTCGGGCTGGCACGGAGAATATTAATGTCTCTTATCATATTATTTTTAAAAAGAAAGGTTTTGTGTAAGAAGTCCAAGATCATTCCTTCAGTGGAAATTCAAACTTACTCTTTATTGTGAGATAAAGGACCAAGAGGAGATGAAAGAAAAGATGTAGCTGAAGGGAAAAAGTCAACCAGGGAAATACAAAAATATTCGAACCTCTCTGATCCCTTCTGGAATGTGCTGTGTGGAGAGTCAGGTTTCACTTACCAGGATTGAGGGGGGGGTTAATTTGATGAGTGAGAAATCCAGGGAATCCTCAGCAAGACGAGAGAATTTCTCCCCTTTGTCCTTGTACGTGGCCATGACTCACGTGTAGAGAGTTAACAAACCTGAGGAGCTCTGCAGTGTGAGCTGGGAGAGAAATTGTGTTAAATAAGGAAGGTATTCTGGAGTGATTTCTGCAAGTGAAACTGGAAGGCCCAGAGCCCACATGAGGTATTTACAGAATACAGAATTAACCAGGCTGGAAAAGAGCTTTGAGATCATCAAGTCCAACCTATCACCCAACACCATCTCATCAACTAAACCATGGCACCAAGTGCCCCATCCTGTCTTTTCCTAAACACCTCCAGTGACGGTGACTCCACCATCAGCACATTCCAATCTCTCTGGGAAGAATTTCTTCCTAACATCTAGCCTAATCCTCCCCTGGCACAGCTTGAGACTGTGTCCTCTTGTTCCATCAGAGGTTGCCTGGGAAAAGAGGCCAACCCCCACCTGGCTACAGCCTCTCTTCAGGCATTTGTACATGGCAATAAGGTCTCCCCTGAGCATTCTGTTTTCCAGGCTAAGCAACCCCAGCTCCCTCAGCCTCTTCTCACAGGGCTGTGTTTTGTTGCTCTTACTTAGTAAGATTGGGATCCTAACAGTGTTGTTACCCTGGCTTGGTGCTCTCTCGTAGCTCTTACCAAGATGCCTTGACAGCTTGCCAGGGGCCTTGGCAGTTTGTGGTGAGGTCTTTTCCCTTCCTTTCTAGGTCTGAAATAAATGATTTGTAAATGAATGCTGTTTGGGGCACAGTTTGTGTGGTTATGGTAGCATTGGGTTGAGAGTTGAGCTTGATGATCTTAGAGGTCTCTTCCAACTTCAATGATCCTGAATTCCTGGCTTCATGACTAGGGCTTATCATAGTTTCCTGGTCATCTGGTATCACAGAATCATTCAGGTTGGAAAAGACCCTCAGGATCACCAAGTGCAACCAATAACACTACTCTAGAAGGTTCACCCCTAAACCATAACTGCAAGCACCACATCCCAACATATCCAGGGTTAGTAACTTAAGCACCTCCTTGAACAGCCCATTCCATGTCCAACTCCCCATGTCCTAGATAAGTTACAGCAAGCTGAGCAGTACCCCGACGTCAAGCTTTGTCCTTCCAGAGCTGCTCAAGCTCCTTTGACATGACAACCAAAACCATCAGTAGCAATAAATGCCATCAGCCAAGTGCTGCTTGCTCAATGTGCTAGAGGAAGGCAGAACCAGCTGCTGATGACAAGACACTGATACAACATCATCTTCTGGAGGCAGAAAAAACTCCTGTTAGAGATTTCAAGCTTGGTAACACCACAATGCATTAATTATTTCCAGCACTGCGTGATCAGTGGATCACAGCCTGTCCTGACAAGTAGGAGAGTGAGGCTGAGCAGCTGAGTGGAGCCTGCTGCTGCACGCAGATGCAATCTGTTCTAAACCATTTAATTTGGTAATAACCAGTAATTTACAGTGAGGCTTTATTGTCTTATTAGGAATACTAATGAAATCTAGTCTCTTCTGGCTGAATTTAGGAAGGTCACTGGTGATAATTCTCCTTTTTCTACTCTGGAGGCAAGTGTCTACTGTGTGGTGTTGGCGAGGATAAAAGGATGCTCATAAACTTGGTGGGGACATTTTATTAGTCTAGTCTGAAGTTCTAATCCAGGCTTTATGTTTCATATATTGCTTGTTAAGTTCTCAAAGAAGCCTGTGGATAAAAAAAACCCAACCCTACCCAGATGTGAAATGTGCTCATTAATCTTGTCAAGCAATTAAGCCGGATGAATCTCAGCTGCAGACTTCCATTTGTGGCGATGAGGAACTGAATCTGACCTTATTTGTGGTTTTTTTTCTGAGGTTTTGGGGTTTGGTGGGGTGGGTTGGTTGGTTGGTAAGTTTGTTTGTTTGTTTGGGGTTTTGTTGGTTGGTTGATTGGTTGGTTTGGTTTTTTTTCCTCTACATTTCCACACTGTGTGAAAATCCAGCCTGAATTAATGGGGTGTCTTTGGTGCAACTGAAGCTGAACTTATTACCAGGAAGCTTCCTTTTAGACCATAATTGGGTTGCATTTGAACTTCAGTAACTGATTTTTATATCATTTTATTTCATACTTGGCCACCTGATAACTATTTTTATTTGCATTATTATTATTTTATGTTATTTTATAGTTTATTTTATGTTGTGGTTTTTTTATGTTATGTATTTCTATTTTTTTTAACTTTATTTTTAATTTTAAAAAATATTTAAATTAAATTTCTTTTATTTTGTTTTAAAATTTTAATTATTTTTTATTTTATTTTTTACTTTATTTTTAATTTTGAAAGTTTTGGATTTGTTTTATTTATTTTTTTTTAAATTTATTTTTATTTTGTTTGATTTTTTATTTAAAAATTAAAAAGAAAGTAAAAAATAAAATAAAAAATAATTAAATTTAAAAATAAATTTAAAACTTTAAAAATTAAAAAGAAAGTTTTAAATTTATTTTATTTATTTTATTTAAAATTTTACTTTTATTTTTTACTTTATTTTAATTTAAAAATATTTAAATATATTTAATTTTTAAAATTTTATTTATTTTATTTTACTTATTTTTATTTTATTACTTTAATTTAAAAATATTTAAATAGATTTATTTTATTTTTATTTATTTTATTTAAAATTTTACTTATTTTTTATTTTATTACTTTTTTAATTTAAAAAATATTTAAATAGATTTAATTTATTTTTATTTTATTTTATTTTATTTTTATTTATTTTAAAATTTATTTATTTTGTTTTATTTATTTTTGGTTTATTTTAATTTTATTTTTTATTCTAATGTTTATTCTATTTTAGTTTATTTTATTTTTTTATCTATTTTATTTTAATTTTTCTTTTATTTTTAATTTAACTTTAATTCCTTTAATTTATTGTTATTTTGTGTTCCATTTAAGCAGTTTTACTTTCCTAAGCAATCGAGTTCAGGGCTCTTCCAAAATGTGATGGAGTAGTTGTGATGGAGTTGTTATGATGTCTTGAGGAGCAAACTGAGCAGCCATAAGTACCTACTTAACCCATCCACCTGTACAGATGAAAACATTTCCCAGAACTCTGGAGGAAAGGCATTATTCTTACATTTATGGCTTGTAAAAGCCTTCTGGTGGGTATGGTATAAAAACAAATACAAACCAGCCCTGATCCCATTGCGTCGTAGCTGTGTTCCTCAGCTCAAAGCAAAATCCATATTGCAAGTGACTTGGAAAATAAAACCCCTTTTCCCTCCTACATCTTTACTGTAAAACACAGCTAAGGGTATGAGTAGTCCCATGTGACTCAGGAGTACTCTCTACACAGCTTAGAAAATCACATGTGTAGGTGTCTGCTGGACTGGAACTGTGGAGAGGCCAGGAGAAGGATGTGAATGAAGCAGCTGGAAGGTTTCCAGCTGGATTCGTTCAGCAGCAGGTCCCTGTGGTTGCGCTGGTGGAAACCTCAGGGAGAACCTGCTTGAGGCAAAAAGAGCAGTGCAGTTATTTCTGACAGCAGGAGGGGGGAAAAGCAAAGAGTTAAAGAGCTGGAGTGTGAGGACAGAGTATGTCCGGTGTGTCCTCATGGCCAGCGAGGCGCTGCACTGCAGGGGAGAACAAAGGTCACTCCTTATTCTCCTTGGACGGTTCTCTGGATCTGGGATCTTTAATGTGAGCAATAGGTGTGGGAATGATTATTTATTGGAGCAGTAATAATCCAGCAGGGTATGTGCTTAATGAAGTACCTCACTCCATGCTTCTCACGTAGCTGATGGCTTGTGGATTCATCTCCTGTCGCAAAGCCCACGCGTGCTGCTGGAACAAGTTACGCAGCCCTTGGAGAGGCCATGTTCAGCCAGCCCTTACTCTCTGCTGGGAGCAGTCTCCTAGGCAAACAAATAATTGAGCTGTCCACATCTCTGCAGCACAGGACGAAGCAGATGCACACAGCAGCGTGTTGTGCAAGATGCTCTAAAAGGCTTTTGGGGAGATTCTGATTGCCAAGAGGGGAAAATCAGAACTCCTCTAGCCAAACTGCCGTGGGGTAGATGAGAATCGAGCCTGCTGAGGGCATCTCTGTGGCATGGCTGCTTTGTAATTCTGGTCAGGTCTCTGAAGCTTAACATTCCAGAGTTAATCTTTTCCGTCTGTTGAAGGAAGATTTAAGGAGCAATGTGTAGCAAGTTGCACAAAGATGGTAACTTATTTATTTTATCTAGCACTTTGTGCCTCATGCCAAGTCTGTTGCAGAACTATGCCCAGAGCTGGGCTAAGTTGGGATATATGGATTTGGGCATAGGAGCAATTTTTGTTTTCACCCAAGGAGATTTTTCTCAGCAGTGGACCTTTGGCACATTACTGAATAGGGATAAGATCTTAGAGGTCTTTTCCCAACCTAAATGATTCTATCATTCTGTGGAAGTCTCATCTAATGTGGTACAAGCATACCCAGCAGTCTAGAACGTAATGAAAACCCAGTCCTTGGCTGGAAATGGCAGGCCCAAGTGCTTTATAAAGGGAAGATTGATGGGAGACCTTCTCAATGGTGATCAATAGCTAAAGAAGGAGGGGTGGAAGAGTCAAGATGATGGGGCCAGAGTCTTTTCAGTGGTGCCCAGCAACAGGAAAATGAGCACTGAGGAATCTATGGATCAACACAAGAATGATCACATGGATTTCCTCACACTCTCTAAAGCCTCTGAGACCTCAGGACCCTTAAATCTCAGCCAAATTTATCCAAACTGTGCTATGAATGAAAGGAAGGTGGGGGGAGGAAAGAAAGGAGAATGAGGTTTGATGACCTTGCTGTGAAAATGTCAAAGCTCCTGACCTGGAAAATATGTGACCTGTGAGCTGAAGTGTCCACTCTGGCAGTTACATCACAAAGAGCAGGGTTAGGTGAATTTCAACTGATTTAGCACCCTGAGTCCAGCACTGATTTCCTGCAACTTCCCATAGGTTGTTTTGGTTTTTTTTCCTTCTAGATTTTTGCAGAGATTCCAGGCTGTAGGTTTGTTTAGGAGCCTTATAAAAGCAATAAATGAAACAACTGACAGTGTGCTATGAGTGACTGCTTCACTTAATTGTTGTTTATTAGTGTGAAATATTAATGAGTGGTGGTATGAGTAAGTGAGAGGTAGCGAGAGGTAGCTCATTTTCATGTTGCTGGGCACCACTGAAAAGAGTCTGGCCCCATCATCTTGACTCTTCCTCCCCCCCCCCTTCTTAAGCTATTGATTATCATTGAGAAGGTTCCCCATCAATCTTCCCTTTATAGTGTCTTAAATTTCTGTTAGCTGCAGTGAGGAGATGGATAAGGTGTGACTTGTGCAGCATCTGCAGCTGGATGTGTAGTGCAAAGCAGAACTCCTGAGTACCTTCCTCACTTCAAGGCTGATGAGAGCTGAGGGCTGTCATCACCTCACAGGACCATCTCTTCTGTATCTGCAAAGGGCATGTTGGTGACAATCTTGTATAGACCCAAATATCACGGGTCAGGAGCACCACAGGGGCTGTGATCTTCAGGTATTTTTTCAGTGCAGTCAGCTTTAATGACATTTGAAAGAGCTAACTGGTCTGAGGATAAGTATGATAGGGTGACATATGGCAAAGCAGATATGGGTTTACCTCCTACAGCTTGTCTTCATGTTGCACCTGAGCAGAGTAGAAGGGACCCTGCTTGGTGAGAATACTTAATTCTGGCTTTTTTTATTTATTTCATCTGGGGATGACATTTTCTTAACAGAGTGCTCATCCCTGCTGAAAATTTCTGTCTTTGAAACTACAGTGTGGAAAACAAACCTTAATGTATGAATAGCATGCTGGAGCATACCCAGAGAAGAGCCACAAGGATGAGCAGAGGGCTGGAGCACCTCTGCTATGAGGACGGACTGAGGGAGTTGGGCTGTCCAGTCTGGAGAAGCAAAGGCTCCAAGGAGACCTCATTGTGGCCTTCCAGGATCGGAAGGGGGCTACAAGAAAGCTGGGGAGGGACTTTTGAGGGTGTCAGGGAGGGATAGGACTGGGGGAATGGAGCACAACTAGAAACGAGTAGATTCAGATTGGATGTTAGGAAGAAGTTCTTAGCATGAGGGTGGTGAGAGCCTGGCACAGGTTGCCCAGGGAGGTGGTGGAAGCCTCCTGCCTGGAGGTGTTTGCATCCAGGCTGGATGTGGCTGTCAGCAACCTGCTGTAGTGTGAGGTGTCCCTGGCCATGGCAGGGGGGTTGGAACTGGCTGATCCTTGAGGTCTCTTCCAACTCTGACAATTCTGTGATTCTAATAGTTCTGCCTGAAAAGAGGCTGTGGCAAGGTGGGAATCTGAATTTTCTCCCTAGCAACAAATGATAGAAAAAGAGGAAATGGCTCAGGCTGCACCAAGGGAGTTTTAGGTTGCATAGTAGAAGAAAAGTCTTCAATGAAAGGTTCTCAAACATTGCCACAGGCTGCCCAGGGAGGTGGTTGAATCACCATCCCTGGAGGTGTTTAAAAGCTGCAGAGCTGTGCTGCTGGAGAACATGGTTTAGTATCAGCCTTGCTAGATAATGCTTGGACTCAATCGTAAAAGTCTTTTCCAACTGAAGTGATTCTACGTGTGCAGAGACTCTGCACCATTCCTTGTCTGAAGGTTTGAATCAAAACCTCATGTCAGAGGATGAAAAATTAGTGTCACTTGCTTTCAAACCCATCCTGTCAGCAATTCCTCTGCTATTCACCCCTCATACAACAAGAGACTGAAGTAAGGAGGAAGTTCTCATCTTGTGTCTTTAGTCATCTTTGTCTGCTTGTGAACTCACTGCAATGAAGCACTGAAAATTAGGAACTGAATCTCAGTGGCTGCTGGGCAGATGCTACATTAGAAGGTGTCATTACACCTAGATCTCTGCTGGGTAATGTTTGCTGCTGTGTATATAGAATGGGGAGCACAAAGACTTTGGCTCAGGCCAAAAAGCTGCTCCTCTGTAATCCACAAATGCAGATCTGCCCTCCTCATATGCAGGGGCTCAGCAGGATTCCCTGATGAGATTCTTAATTTATTTCCTCTTCTGTTGGAAAAAGCTTAGAAATAAAACTGAGTGAAACACTTTCAACTGAAATAATCAGACAAAAGGATTGTGGTTGACAAATGGCAACCTGAAGAGAACAGCACAAAAAAATACCCAACTCTAGGCAGTCTGAGTTTCTCACTGATACCCTGTGAACATGTATGAAAATTGTGTATATCATAGAATTGTCAGGGTTGGAAGGGACCTCAAGGATCAGCCAGTTCCAGCCCCTCATGCTACAGCAGGTTGCTCACAGCCACAACCAGCCTGGCTGCAAAAACCTCCAGGCATGAGGCTTCCACCACCTCCCTGGGCAACCTGTGCCAATTTCTCACCACCCTCATGCTAAAGAACTTCTTCCTAACATCCAATCTGAATCTACCCAGTTCTAGGTTTGTTCCATTCCCCCCAGTCCTATCACTCCCTGACACACTCAAAAGTCCCTCCCCAGCTTTCTTGTAGCCCTCTTAAGATCCTGGAGGCCACAATTATGTCACCTTGGAGCCTTCTCTTCTCCAGACTGCACTACCCCAACTCCCTCAGTCTGTCCTCATAGGAGAGGAGCTTAAGCCTTCTGCTCATCCTCATGGCCCTTCTCTGGACACCTTCCAGCACCTCCAGATCCTTCCTGGCACAGAGGCTCCAGAACTGGACACAGTACTCCAGGTGGGGTCTCACCAGAGCAGAGGGGCAGAATCACCTCCCTTGACCTGCTGGCTGTGCTACTCTTCATGCAGCCCAGGAAGTGATTGGCTTTCTGTGCTGCAAGTGCACACTGGTAATGACATCAGTTGCTTGGTATATCTATGCAGTCACAATTTTTTTCCCCAAAAACCCAAATCTTTCTTCATGATAAAAAGCTGTAAAAACCTGCTGGAAAAGCCAGCTGACAGGAAATAACCAACTCTCAATATCGCTTTATGTTGCTCTAACACCCGAACGCCGAAGAAGCTCTATAAACACCTAGGAAACCACAATCTGTCTTGAAAAGTTTACAAGTGAAAGGAGATTTTTTCATAGCTATAAAAGGCAGATTGGTGTCTGGCTCTTGCTGAAAATCACCCAGCAGCTTGATCTGCTGAGCACTGGTGAAAATCCCACCCCAAAACATCCAGCGCCTCCGTGTGCTGAGCAGTGGTGAAAATGTCACCCCGAGTCCCTCTGGGTTTGCATGGTACGATGGGAACAGGCAGTAAAAGGTCTGCCAGCACCTTTCTACCAACTGTTTCCTTCCTAAGCCACTAATCTTCCTTCTTAAAGACAATGTGTGATACTGAAAATATGGCAGTGGGTAGGGCACAGAGCAGAGGACTCCAGAGAAAAGGCTCCAGCCGGCTGGTTTCCATCTCCTCCCTGGCTGAATTAAGAGAGATGTTTTTCTCCCCACTGCTCCTCCATCTCCCTCCTTTCCATTTTCTGCATGATGTTTGCTCCTCCAGACTGTGGCAGTGGAGCTGAATGCTGATGAGACCGCTGGCAGTCTGTCCCCAGACAGAAGTTTTTAAGGTCATTTCTCCTGGTTCTCCATTGCTTGACCTGCTCATTTCTCTTTCCCAGCTCTGGTAGGCTGCCCAATTATGTGCTGTTATTTCTAGGAGACTTGCTTGTCCTCCCCAGCCTTAATCTTCCTTTATTGCTAGGAACACTCACAGTCTCTGCAGTCTAGTTAGAACTAAAGTTCATAAGAGGCATGTTTTAAACTGACAGTTTCAAAGGAGCAATCAGGAGCACACACAGTGATGAGGTGGAAGAAGTTTTCCATGGGTGTAGGCAAAAGCGAGCTGGAGCGGCTGGTGTGGTCTCTGCTGGTGAGCTTGGCTGGCATGGTTCAACCCTGAGGATGTAAACTACCTTTTGAGAGGAGTGCTGCTCACACCTACAGATAGCAGGCAGCCTTGGAAGCATTGTGTTACCTCTTTTTTTCTGGTTTGTAATGTGTATAAGTGATATATTTCAAGACTCGATGAGTTTTCCTAGACCTCGGTCAGATATACATCCGTTTCTGTTCTCCCTTTCAGGCAAAGGTTGGAGTTTATTACTGTATTTGCTGGGTTTATTCCAAATTCTACAGCTCTTCTGTGCACAGCCACTTGCTGTGTAAGATCATCTATTATTTATTATCATGTTGTTGGCGAGGTTTGTGCCGTGGTCACTTGGAAGGAGAGGTGGTGAGAGGGAGAGAGAGAGACAGGTGACAAGCCGAAGCTTTGAAACATGAGCTCTGTTATCCTCTGATGTGTGAGGTCCACATACTGTGAAACAGCATCATAAAGCAGCAAAATGAATTCCCTGGTATCAAATTCACTTCCTCATTCCAGCAAGGATAAGCTCAGCGTCAATAAAAGAAAATTGCTCTGAGAGAATCTGCAAGTCGCTTGTGTGCTGGGCGAGTCGTAAGGGACCTTCAGCAAGACAACATCCACAAGCTACAAGGAATAATCTATATGGACTCTCTGCAGGGAAGGAGGTGTGCCATAGTCTGTGTGGTCAGGTTAAAGAGCAGGAAAAACCTCTTTGCTGTGAGGGTGCTGGAGCTCCCTGCCCAGAGAGGTTGTGGCATCTCCTTGTGTGGAGGACTTCCAACCCCATCTGGGCCATTGTGATCCTGGGCAAGCTGCTGAGGGTGCCCTGCTTTAGCAGGAGGGTTGGACTGGGTGATCTCTAGAGAACACTTCCAACCCCTACCATTCTATGAATCCATGATCTGTGGGCAAATAACTTGAACTGTACCTCTTCTGGTACAGTGATGCCACTTCATCTTCAACCTCAACTACTTGCTCAACTCCCAAGTAACGACTTGCTGTAGCTCTCATTACTGTGCTGATGTATATCCAGGGATCAAGTCACACCCAGGCCACTGTGCAGTCAGGAGGGACTCAACTCATCCCACACCTGCTTGGATGGACACCAGCAGAGTTGCAGGATGAATGGAACTGGTCCCATCTTTGCAGACAGATTGAGAGAGTTGGGGTTGTTCAGTCTGGAGAAGAGAAGGTTCTAATTGGAGGCCTTATTGTGGCCTTCCAGTATCTGAAGGGGGCTACAAGAAGCTGGGAAGGGACTTTTTAGGATGTCAGGGAGTGATAGGACTGGGGGGGGATGGAAAGAAAATAGAAATGGATGGATAGATTGGATGTTAGGAAGAAGTTCTTCACTACAAGGGTGGCGAGAGACTGGCACAGGCTGCCCAGGGAGGTGGTGGAAGCCTCATCCCTGGAAGTTTTTGCAGCCAGGCTGGATGTGGTTCTGAGCAACCTGACCTAGTGTGAGGGGGGTTGGAACTGGCTAATCCTTGAGGTCCCTTCCAACCCTGACAGTTCTCTGATTCTCTGATTCCAAAGCGTTCAGAGTTGCCTGAGCAAATAGGAATGTGAATGAATCATACTTTAAGTATTTACATTGCTCAAATGCCTGAGAAGCTTTCTAAAGGTCAATCTAATTAAGCCAAAGTTTGTTTGTACCAATATAAAGTAGCTACTATTATTGGAAACTCATCCCCATGCCATAGATGGCATTTTACTTACACTTTAAATTTTAGTTGTGTGTGTGTGCTTAATTTGGAAAGAGCAGAAATGATCTCTTGGCTCCATAATGTCTTACTTAAAATGACATTTGAATCAATAATGAGTTTTTGGGTGGGTTGTGGTTTTTCTTTTGCCTGCTACAATTAAAATAAAAACCAAACCCCAAACCCTGCATTCTTTCTGATGCAAAATAATTCAAGTTTCTGCTGAAGGAGGATTGTTTTGTATTGGAAGTGAAATTGCCTTGGCTCATAGCAGCCACGTTATTTAGTGTGTCTGGGGGGTTGTTTTGATTGCCATCTTATGGGAATAAAAGTTTTGGGTTTTTTTTTTCCCCCCTGTAATTTAAGGGTGCATTTGAATTCAGTTGGAAAGAGTAAATTTCATGATGTGTTGCCCTTAAAGGCTATAAAAATTGAGATCTGTTTCTGCATCTCCATAAGAATATCAAAGTGAGAAGTAAATCAGTTTTGCTTTCAATTGCCTCTCATCTTTGCATATTTCTGTTGCCCTTGTGTCTCCTTCAGAGAAGCCTGCTGCCCCAAACCTTCCCCATTTGAGGGAAATGTAGACCTTACAGCCCTTCCTGTCCTAAAACTTATCATATTAATGCTTGGACTCCATAATCCAAAAGGAACCAAAACTATTCTGCGTATTAAATTGAGGGAAGGAGACAGTAGGGTCAAAGTCATGTTCCACCATCTGCTTCCTTTTCAATGGCTATCTTCTGATCTGAAACCTTAGAGCCAAGTCCAGAGCATTCTTCTTGAAGAGTGAACCAGAAACTCTGGGAACTTCTTTTCTGAGAGGGTGCTGGAGCAGGCTGCTCAGCGAGGTTGTGGAGTCTCCTTCTCTGGAGAGATTCCAGGCCCAGCTGGGCCATTGTGATCCTGGGCAAGCCCTTCCTTTATCAGGGGGGTTGGACAAGATGATCTCCAGAGGTCTCTTCCGACCCTCACCACACTGGGATCTTGTGAAGTGTTTCTTAAAACATTGCCATTCACTGTGCTTACTTAGCAGCAGCATAAAAAAGTAATTGCTGCATCCAAGTCAGGCAGAGTGGTTAAGATGTGAATGGAAACACATCCTCAGTGGAATGGAAGCAGCTTCATCTTGTCTCACAGTCACCACCCCTGGGGGTGTTCAAGCAACACTTGGCCATGGCACCTGGGGACGTGGTTTACTGGCTGTGTTGGTGTTAGGTTGATGGTTGGACTCGATGATCTTGGAGGCGATTTCCAACCAAACTAATTCTATGATTGCCTGATTCTGTAAGTATTTTGAGTGCTTGCAACTCAAACCCCCAACCCTCTCAAGTCTCTTCCCTGTTGCAGTGAAGCTGCACTGTGCAGTGCAATTTCCAGGCTTGCTGTTTTCAGCGTGGTGAGATGTCTCACTCTGTCCTGCAGAGCTGCTGAGCTGCGGAGCCTTCTCCCTTTGGTGTTTCATCCGAGTGAGATGCAGAAAGAGAGGGATGATGCCTCTCTGAAGTAACTAAAATAGCCAAAGTGCCAGCAGAACACTTGAATTCCAGATATCCTCTCTCCAGCAGCGTTACATGAAGCAGATAACGATTTCCCCTGATAGCTCTGCTATCTGATAGGCACCACACGGATTGGGTACCTCGCTATCTGAATATCAGGGACATGACTATCAGATTGTGCTGTAATGCAGAGGACACTAATGGGATGCTGAGCAGTTCCTGCTCATCTCAGCCCTGCTCATCTCTGCTTCATTTCCTTGTGCGTCGCAAGAGGTCTTCCCAACTCAGTTTTCCTTCTTGGATGGGTGGTGTGGGTCTGAGAAAGGTCAGGGTGGTGTCCTTGCTGCTCGGTCTGAATCCTCAGCTGGCTGTTTTGCAAGAGAAAGCAGGGTTAGGGTTGTGTTAGTGTGAACTAGGAATGAATTGCATCAAACAAAACAATTATTTTTTCATGTGGAAAACCAGATTTGTTTGGTTGTTGGGTTTTGGTTTGGGGGGTTTTTTTGGCTGAAAACTTTATCTAATGACTGAATGCATCAACAGCTGTTAACAAGACTTTTCTTCTTAACATCCAGCACACATCTTGTGGAGGCTCTGTCACAGTTGGACCTTTTTATTTCATTTGTCTTCATTTATGCCTTAAGCTTTTGGTTGAGGAGTGTGGTTCATGCAGGCTGGTCTTGGATGCAGCTTGTCAGTCCTACCAACAACTTCAAATGCAACTCCACGCAGGCTGCTGCCATCGTGTGTGCAGCTCAGAGGGATGAGAGCTGACCCCACACCTCTGTGCTGAATGAGCATGCAAGCATAAGAGGCTTGACTTAGAGCTGGCTGCTGTGAGTGGCACGTAATCAGATACATAAAACAGGCCATAAATAATCATAGCCAAACTCAGCACCTAGCTGCTTTGTTAGTTTCTCTGGCTTCTGAGAGAAAAGCAGTGTGTGGATTGTAAAAGACTACGAAAGGCTCTTTGTAGTCACTGACTTGTTTGCTGCTCCTTTGCTGCTCTGCTGTGCAGCCAGATGTGATGAAGGTGTGTGCAAGGAAAGCTAATTTCTGGCTGCTGTCTTTGGAGGCTAGTTAACAAGGCATGGGTGTGGGAATAGGCCTAATGCTTCTGGTTCCATCCAAACCAGTTTGGGGTGGGGTTTTCTTGTTTGTTTGGAGGGGTTTTTTGCTTGATTGTTCTTCATGCTGCTGAAAAGTTTTATGTCCCTGCTGTGCCACGTGGAATGGTAGGGTCTGGAAGGGACCTCTGGGGATCATCCAGTCCAACCCCCATGCTAATGCAGGTTCACCTACAGCAGGTTGCACAGGAAAACTTTCAGGCAGGTACTGAAAATGTTCCTAGAAGGAGACTCCAAAACCTCTCTAGGCAGTCTCCACCAGTATTCTGACTCCCTCAAAGTGAAGAAGTTTTCGAGTGAAACCTCCTGTGTTGTAGTTTGCACCCATTGGCCCTTGTCCTGTCACTGGCCACCACCAAAGAGAGCCCAGCCCCATCCTCATGACCTCCATCCTTTTAGGTATTTCTGTGTATTTAGAAGATAACCCTTTCAGGCTGCTTTTCTCCAGGCTAAGCACTACCAGGTCTCTCAGCCTCTCCTCATAAAAGAGATGCTCCAGTCCCTTCAGAATCCTAGTAGCCCTCTGTTGAACTCTCCCCAGTAGCTCCTTGTCCCTCTTGAACTGGGGAGCCCAGAACTGAACACAGTTCATATAACCTGAACCCCCTCTGCTTCTCCAGTCCACACATGTTAATTATCTAATGAAATATCACAGGAATCATTGAATCGATTTGATTGGGGGGAAAAAAGGCTTTAAGCTCATCAAGTCCACCAATTATCCAGCTAGGGGTGGTCTGGTGCCAAACCACATCCCTCAGCACAGATAAAAATTTATGTCAGTGTTTTGAATCATAGAATTGTCAGGGTTGGAAGGGACCTCAAGGGTCAGCCAGTTCCAACCCCCCTGCCATGGGCAGGCACACCTCACACTGCAGCAGGTTGCTCAGAGCCACATCCAACCTGGCCAAACAGGAAAGAATTAAACTCTTGAAGCAGGTTTCCAAACCGCTGCAGCAGGGCAGATGACAGGAATTGGTTTTGAGTTGTTCTGGTAATGATGACTGTAGATGGAATTATAATAAGGTCAATCTCATAAACATTTTGCTTTAAAAAACAAACCTGTATAAATAAATTAATAATCAAAATCCACTTTTCTCTTTGGACATATGTTTTGAGCTCTGTGGCATGGCATTTATGGGGAAAATGAGAGCAGGTAAGACCTGGAGTGCTGTTGAGAGGAAACGCTGTGGATTTATAAATAGATTAAAGATTCATCTGACAGAGGAAATTTTCAGCCCCCGTTTCAAACTGGATGTGGCTCTTTGCCAGCCTGCCTAATGCTCCCTGAGCAATATTTGGGTCAGATGACGGACAGCTCTACCTCGACTCTCAGAGTTAATAGTGGAGATGTTGCTGTAGGCTACTTAGCCTTGTGTCAAAGAGGGGAGGGGGGGAAAATAAATAAATAAAGGAAGCTAGCAGTGATTTGAAACAATTGTTACCCATGCAGAAATCTCTGGAAGATAGGAAAAGTGCAGCTGTACCTTTGACCTGCCCTATACCTTTAGCAGATGTGCCCCTTACACATCCTTAGCCTAAAATAGATGCCTTGTATTAGAAATGGAGATTTTTCTAGGGTTATTCTTTTCCTGTCAGATTTCACTTGCACAGTGGTGGAAAGTTATCACACAATCATAGAGCTCTTGCAGTTGGGAAAGGCCTCGAAGGTCATCGAGTCCAACCATCAACCTAAGACCACCACGGCCATTAAACCACGTCCCCAGGTGCCATGGCCACGCATTTCATGAACACTTACATACTCCAGGCATCCTTTGGCACTTCCAAGGCAGGGAATGTGTTATGTTAATTAGAATGTATTAGTGATAAGACAGCACAATTGGTTTCTTGCATCCTGTGTCTTCTCACTTGGTCCTGTATGGACTCAGTTCTTTCCCTGTATAGTGGAAAATCATAGAATGGTTTCAGCTGGACCTCTAAAGGTCATCCAGTCCAACCCCCCTTTATTCAGCAGAGGCATTTGCAACTTGGGCAGGTTGGTCAGAGCCACAAACAGCCTGACCTGGAATGATTCTAAGTGTGGAGTATCTACCAATTCTCTGGGCAACCTGGGCCAGTGTAAAAAACATTGTCCTTCTCTAATCTGAATCTCCCTCTTTTAGTTCAAATCACCATCCCCTGTCCTTTCACAAGAGGCTCTGCTGTAAAGTCTGTCCCCATCTGTTTTATCACCCCCTTTAACAAACAGAAGGCCACAGGAATGTCTCCTGGAGCCTTCTCTTGTCCAGCCTGAACAACCCCAACTCCTTCAGCCTGTCCTCAGAGCAGAGGGGATCCAGCACTCAAGGATTTTCCCCAGTGTTAGCAGTACATCTGTGTATTCAGAAGGACACCAGAGATGGTGCTAATTTATTCCTGTTCTGCACTTGCACAAACCTGGTAAGTGTAGAGGTTAATAGGCCTATGGTTTCCTTCTGTCTTCTCCCAGTGTCTTCTGCACTCTGATGGCTTCACAGCTATGGCAGCAGTTTAAAACCGAGGGGAAAGACAACAGAAGCAACAACAGCAGCAAAAAAGTTTAATTGGCCTGGGGAACGCTTCCTGGGTTTTAAAATATAAGTTTGATTATTTTCAGTGTTCTCTGTTTTGACTTTGCTCTCACCTTCTACCTGAAAGCAAATATCATTGCCCTTGTTTGCTGTGCTGATTATTTAGCCAAGACAAAAGAGAATTCTGGTGTTAGGGCAGGAATTTTAATACCATGAGGAAGATTAAAAATAAGTGTTCCTATAAAATAATCAGCAATTTGTCACAACACTTCCAGAAACTGCAAAGCTCTGTTCCAGATGTTTCCTACACCATTTTAAGCTGTAATGCATAGATCATTCATAGAATGGTTTAGGTTGGAAGGGACCTTGAAGATCATCCAGTTCCAACCCCTCTGCCCAGGGACACCTCCCACCAGCCCAGGTTGCCCAAGGTCTCATTCAACCTGGCCTTGAACACCTTCAGGCAGGGGCATCCATGACTTGCTGGGAGAAGTGTTCACTCCCTCACTGTAGAGAATTCTTCCTAGTTTCCAGACAAAATCTGCCCTCCTCAAGCTTCAATCCATTCCCTCTTGTCCTACCCCTGCAAGCCTTTCTTAACAGTTCCTTCCCAGGTTTCTTGCAGTCCCCCTCAGGTACTGGAAGGCTGCTCTAGTGTCTCCTGGAGCCTTCTCTTCTCCAGGCTAAAACAGCCCAACCCTCCCAGCTGTCCTCACAGGGGAGGTTCTTCTGCCCTCTGATCATCTCATGGCCTCCTCTGGACACGCTCCAGCAGCTCCATTTCCCTCTTGTGCTGGGGGCACCAGAACTGGACACAGTGGTCTCACAAGAGCAGAGGGAGCAGAATCAGCTCCCTTATCCTGTAGTCACGCTCCTTTGACACAGCACAGGACACAGCCTCTGGGCTGTAAGTGCAGGTTGCCAGCTCATGTCAAATTGAAGAGGTCTGAGGTCTCAGATGTCCATGTTCACTGCAGGGGAGGATTGGACTCGATGACCTTGAAATATTCCTTCCAACCCAACACATTCTGTGATTCTATATTCAGAGATGCTTCAGCACCGGCATAAGGGTATGGTCAGCAATTGTTTCATGGCTGCTCAGCTGCTTCTTGGAAGCTCTCTGGTGCCCTAAATGGCTTTGCAAAATGTGGTCTTAGCTATTGAAACATTTCTGCTGTACGCTCAGTTTCTTCTGTCTGTGTGGCCTAGAAATCTTGAGGAGTCAAAATGCTGGAGCCTGTAGTTTTAGGTGGAGAGCAGGCGAGGTTACCCTTTGCACAGTACAAGTTGCAGGGTATTTGCACAAGCTGATCAGATGGAATGCTTATCAGGGGCTCTTAAAGCAGACAGCTGCATCTTTCATCACAGTAAGTGGAGCTAAGTACAGTTGCAAAGCTTGTAATTATTGGTACGTGTGAAGTGAGAAGTGAGGCTGCCCTCACGGCTCACACCGAGGAGGAGGAGGAGGAGATGTTATTAAAGCTGGAGAGAGCAACACAGACCAGAACAACAAACACATAAAGGCATAAACAAAATTGGTAGTGAAAAGAAATAGTCTTTGATAAAAATCCTGCATCTCAATGCACCTTGAATTAGCTTCTTTGAGGGTAAGGTCATTATTTCTCATAAGAGATTTTCTTTTCTCTGATGTAAAAACATCACAGAAAAAGCGATGTAATACCTCTCTGAGCTTGCCCCTACCGTTTTTTTCTCTCTATTAGCCAACATAGCTTTCCAATTATATGGCACTTGTCAGCCTTTCCAGCAGACCAACCCAAGGTTTCCCGTTCCTCAGGAATTTAGTCTAAAGGGAACTGATTTTAAAAGTGGATTGTGGTAAATGAACATTAATCCACCACCTCTCTGCAGTCCAGTGTGCTCTGATCAGTCACTTATTGGCCGAGCCCGATGGCAGGATTGAATTTCAGACCCTGGTTCAAGCTTGAGAACATGCCCCAGGGTGCTGAACGTGCCCATGTGCTGAACATCATTGACTCCTGTTAGTGTCCACAAATAGCTTTCATTGGTAATGCATCTTTTAGTTGCAGCAACAAATCAAGTTATTTTATACCGACTTCCATTGGAAATGTGTCTTGTAGACTTATCAAATCGAGTTATTTTACACCCAAAAAAGCTTCATAAATAACTTGAGTCCTTGGAAAGAGCTGCTGAGAATAAGCCTGAGTGTTTCGGGGGGTGTTTTAGCGCGGGAGTGTGTCTGTGTGTACCCACGTGCCCTTATGCTCATTCCCAGCTCCAGCCTCTGACACTCAGGGAGTTGTGATGTCTATTGTGTTGCTAGAACTGTAGAATTGTTTTGGTTGAAATAGACTTCAAAGATTACCAAGTCCAACCATCAATCCAGTACTGCCAAATCGCTACTGAACCATGTCACTCAGCACCAGATCTGCATGGCTTTTACACCCCTCCAGGGATGGGGATTCCACCACTTGTCCTGGGCAACCTGTTCCAGAGCTTGACAACCATTTCAGAGAAGAAACTATTCCTCATACCCAACTTAGACATCTCCTGGTTGTTGACCAGTATTGATCAGATCCCCTCCCAGGCTGCTCTTCTCCAGGCTCAACAGTCCCAGGTCTCTCAGCCTTTCCTCCTCACAGTGATGCTCCAGGCCCCTCGGAATCTTTGTAGCCTCTGCTGCATTCCCTCCAGCAGTTTCCTCTCTCTCTTGATCCTGGGGAGCCCAGAACTGGACCCAGTAATTCAGATGTGGCCTCACTAGGGCAGAGCAGAGGGAAGGAGAACCTCCCTCAGCCCTGGGGGTCACACTCTTCTTACTGCACCCAATAATGCAGAAAGTAACTTTATCTCCTTAAGGGGTTTAATGGTGGCTTGTTGTGTGTCATAACAGTGATCATCACAACACCAAAGGAGTGTCTGGGCTGTGAATCTTCATTTGCTGGGATAAATCAGCAAATAACCAGAGGCTGAGAGTGCTAAGGAGGCTAAAACAGCGAAGCAGAGGGGCAGGAGGAGGTGCAGTGATCTTTAAGACCATCCTTATTAATCAAGCTTTGTGTAGAGTCTGTAGTGGCTGTGTAGACAATAATTTGTGTTTTAATTGGTAATAAGAATACAAGCTTTAAAAAAAAGCTTCACAATGTCATTTTTTTCCAGTGCTGAGATGCTGATTTGACCCAGCTCAGCATAGCTATCTGAGCAGATGCTGTGTTGGGTGCTTTAACACAAGCCTGATACATCTACTAAAAAGCTCTCCTTGTAGTCTCAAGGTCCAAGACAGCATTTTCTCAGTGCTGGTTCCTCAGGATGAGATGCTGGAAAGCAAAGTCAGTGGAAAGCTAGGAAAGTCAGTGGGCTAGGAACTTCTGAAAGCCCCAGAGTGTGGCTGTACCTTTGGGTGTCTGTGTGCTTTGGTTTTATCCTGGTATCTGTCCTTATCCTCTAAAACACTTTCAGCCACTTTTCACAGAATGTTAAGAGCTGGAAGGGTCCTCAAAGGTCCCTGCCAGAGCAGGATCACCTAGAGCAGATCACACAGGAATGCATCCAGGCAGGCTTTGAATATCTCCAGAGAGGTAATCTCCACAACCCTCCTGGGCAGCCTGTTCCAGCGTTCTGTCACCCTCACAGTGAAAATCTATTTCCCCACGTTTCCATGGAACTTCCCTCTGCCTCAGCTTCCACCATTGCCCCTTGTGCCGGCACTGGGCATCACCCAGCAGAGCAGTGCCTCTGGGCACTCACCCTGCACATCTTTATCAACATGAATGAGGTCACCCCTCAGACTTCTCCAAGCTACAGCTCCAAGCCCTCAGTCTCTCCTTGTAAGGAAGATGTTGTACTCCCTTCATCATTTGTGTGGCTCTGTGCTGGACTCTTTCAAACACTTCCCTGCTCTTCTTGAACGGAGGGGTGTCAGCTGAGGTATGCTTGGTAGATGGAGAAAAAGACCATTTAATGACATTTTGTTGTTTTGTTGTTGTTTTTCTCTTTTCCCTTCTGGAAGAAATAAAATAAGAGAATTGATTCCACTCCTGACCCTTGCCTTTAGGTAGATCTTGTTCTGTACATGGATCAATAAAAATGAGAGGGTAGTGGCAAGGGGCAGAAAAATCACTCCATTCATCAAGGGCAACACGAAAGAAGGACTATTGTGAAGATGTTAGATCTATTAATGTGTTGTCTTGCCCTCCCATGACACTAGATGTCTTATTAGTGATAAATAATCCCAGTTTTAAATATCTTCCATTTCAGGAGCTGCAAAAGCTTCCTTTTTTTTTTTTTTTAATGTCCTAAAATTAATGTCTGTTCTGAAATTTTGTACATCTGCATGTCTCAAAAGAAGCATTGTTCAATCCTGCTCCATCCATCCTTTCCAAGTAGGGAACAGCAATTTAATTTTCAACCTGAAGTGCTAAGTTTTTATTTTTTTTTTCCCCCTTCCTCCCCTTTGCTCATTCTCCTCCTTAGCCAGACATAAATCAGAGGAATGAGAAAGAACTAGTAAAAATGGCTGCATCCTTCCAGAGCTGTAATTTGGCACCATGAATTATTAATTGTTAGACCAGTATAGCAACAGCTTTTTCAGAAGTCAGTATAAATGTGGGAGGCTCACTCACCTTATCAGCCAGGATCTAAGGCAGTGGCAGGGATGTGATTCTTGCCATTTAGCACTTTGTGGCAGGGTGGAAAGGAATAGGATATTAAACCATTTGTACTTGCTGGAAGAGAACACAAAGAAGTGCTTTGCCTATTTATTTAATTTTTTTTAAACTATATATATATATCTACTTTTCCCCCCTCCTGAAATCATATCAAAGCAATGACTGCACATGGATTTCTCAGGGCTTGGGGCTGGTGGAGAGGTTGAAGCTGTTCCGTTTGCGAAGCGCCACTGCGAGGGAGGCCAGCGGCTCAAAGAGCACGCTTGAAAAGGAAAGGCTTTAGCTGCTCCTGTTGGTTAGAAGAAAAGAAGAAATCCATAGAGGCTTGAAATTAAGCTAAAATGGATGAAGGGTAGCAAAGGCATCTGGTATTGTAAGTAAAATTTTCCTTCCTAAATAATGTAGCTTAATACCTCGGCACTACGTGAGTCTGGAGTTGGGTCCTTGAAGCCGTATCAAAACCGATACCAGGGGACCCTCAAGTTGTCCCCTGGTTGAACTCCTCTGGCAAAATGAAGCTGCTATTCCTGTTCTTATCTTAAATAACTTTGTGTTTGGTGTGAGCCTAAAGGTTTGTCCCAAAACTTTGTCCTTCTCGGATGCAATCTGCCTCCGGCAGCTTCCAAGCGGAGCGCAGTAGCCAAGGAGTTGGATCCCCCCTCATGCAAAATTTAAGTGCATGGGATGGAAAACATTTCAGCACTTCCCTAGTTCTGGAAGTTTCATCTTAACCTTTCTAGTGCTTTAGTGATACCATTCTCTGTACCTAGACAGGTTCTCTTTTGCAATGTTTCATCACCCGGTTTTAAAACATGATTTAACCTCTGAACAAAGTAGGAGGATTAAGGAACTGATTAGGTCTCTCTTTGTGTGGAGGTTTTGGAATACCCATTATACTCCCAAATTTATGTGAAGCAATATTTTAAGGAGAAATCCTGATGACATCCTAATGTGAATTTTTACCTGAGATTGTTTCCCAGAACTGTGAAATAATCTAGTTGCTGTCAACTGGTTTCTGATTTACCGAAGCTGTTTGGCTCCCATCTGCTGATGGAGCCAGCTCAGGGAGGGTTAGCAAACAGCAGCTCCTCAGCACCAAAGAGTGAGTAAGAAAAGTCATTAGTCTCCAAAAAAATTCAGCTGAAATATGTAAGCTCCTACCTTGATTCTCTCTTTTTTTCCCTTTAAGGGCAAAAATGAAGAATCTGGGAGGAGACACTTGCAAAATAAAGCCGGGAATCTTCTTCCAACTTCCTTGCTCTTTTTGGTCCCAGATTTTACCTGAATTTTTGGGTCCCACCCAGGTGCACAAGGCAAATTTATTCTGGGAAATTATTACCAGCCACACAGTTCCATGGTTTTTATTAAGCCAAAGATCCTCAAGCCTCAGCAGATTTAATCATGTGGCCTAAGGAAGGGTTTTGTGGGCAGCAGATCTCTGGTAGCTTTCCTATCTCCATTTCCTGTTTGGAATAATTAGGGATTTAATTATTCATTTAGACTATTCCTTAAGATATGAAGGAAGGGCTGGCCATGGTGGGAATCCTGGTGGGTTTTGTGGGCAGCAGATCTCTGGTAGCTTTCCTGTCTCCATTTCCTATCTGGAATAATTAGGGATTTATTTATTCATTTAGAGCTATTCCTTAAGACCTGCAGGAAGGGCTGACCATGGTGGGAATCCTGGTGGGTTTTGTGGGCAGCAGATCTCTGGTAGCTTTCTTGTCTCCATTCCCTATTTGGAATATTAGTGATGATTTATTAGATATATAAATAATAGATACTTTATATATACATATATAATTATGTAAATATACACTGTATCATTTATAGATGCATTATTATTACTATTATTATTATTACTAGTAGTAGTATTGCCATTCCTTAAAACCTGCATTAAGGTCTGGCCACAGTGGGAATCCTGGTGGTTGTAGGGAGCCTGTGGCAAAGTGTGAATGCTCTTCATCTGTGGGAAAAATGTCCCTTGAGGAAGAGAGGCAGCTGAGTTTGTTTCATTTAGTGTGGGAATCAAGGGGTTTTTTTCCCCCCTTCATTATTAACTGCATGATTGTGCTCTAAAGACAGCTAACATGAAGTACTGGCAGCAGTTTCTTCATCTCTAGCTGGTGGGGAGAGGGAGCGTGGCAATAACACTTCTTTCCAGGTGAGCTGTTCTTGTGTGCAGCACATTACCCGAGTTAATGTGACAAAGACCATTAAGAATTACTTTTCTCATGAATTTAAGCTCTTTTCATTATGGCTCCGCTCGCACAGGTCTGTGCAAAACAGGACAAGAGATGGAGAAGGAGAGGAGGGGAGGGGCTGGTGCCTGCAGCAAAGGTAGCTTGCAGGCTCATGGAGCTGGCTTCAAGCTGCACCACGGGTTTAGGTTGGATACTAAAAGAAATTTCTTCCCTGAAAGGGTTATCAAAGACTGGAACAGGCTGCCCAGGGAGGTGATGGAATGCCCATCCCTAGAGGTGTTTCAAAGACTGGAACAGGCTGCCCAGGGAGGTGATGGAATGCCCATCCCTAGAGGTGTTTCAAAGACTGGAACAGGCTGCCCAGGGAGGTGATGGAATGCCCATCCCTGGAGGTGTTTCAAAGACTGGAACAGGCTGCCCAGGGAATGCCCATCCCTGGGGGTGTTTCAGATGCAGAGATGTGGTGCTGAGGGTCATGGTTTAGCGCCAGGCTTGGTAGAGTGATAGAATGGTTGGACTGGAGGAGCTGAAAGATCTTTTCCAACCGGCACAATTCCATGAGTCTGTGTTAACCGAGGTGAAAACTTGGATGGCTTTTGAATCTCACAAATGAAACCTCCCTAAGAAAGTGTTGCTCTGGTTTCTGCGTTGCAGCATCTGCACAAATAAAGTCTTGTTCTGTGTTAGGAGAAGCAGAAATGTGCCCTTTAGGTGGTGGGGTGGGAAAGATGACGAAGTGCTCACTGCTGGAAAGGGAAGCGCCTCAGAAAAGGCATGGCTGTTATCCAGCTGCAACTTGCTCCATTTAAATGCAAACAAAACAGGGAAATGAAATGCAATTTTTAGTTTAATCAACTTTCACGAGTCTTCTGGGAAGGCTACAAGTATCTGAAAGGAGCCTCTGGGACCTGTTGGGTTTAAATATGAATTTTGAAGTCTGCTCAGTAATAGATGGGATGCAGCATTTGGTTTAAAAACTAAGCTTTGCCAGTGACATCTGGGCATGAGTGGGAGCTAGCTGGCAAGAGAGAAGGCTACTCAAATTAACTGCTCATTTCAGAGGTTTGTTAACCCTTTGTCCTGGCTGGAGCCAGAGCAGAGCTAGTTCTGTTCAGTGACTTAACTTCCCAGCTCAGGCTCTGCTCAGGGAGCTCCTTGCTGAAGCTCAGGGCAGCTTGGCACAGCCAGGGGCTGCTCCTAGCAGGGAGAAGCTCAGGGCAGAGTTCCTGGCAAGGGCTGGGCTGCAGAAAGCCTCTGCCTGAGACTTGCTCCTGGCCACACCACGGACACTGCCACAGCTTGTGCCACATCTTGGGAGGTAGGAAGGTAGAGGTGGCAGCTGTGGGGAGGAACAGCCAGGACAGGGGAAACTCAACTGCCCCCCAAGGGATTGCAGCCCCTGGAGGACATCTTCAGGAGCAAGCTGGGGGATCCCCCAGGCCAAGCCTCATCTTCCCTGACTGCTATCCCAGCAGGATTCTGTCCCTTCTGCCTTCCATCCTGATCAGTGTGTTCCTGAATCCAGTTCCAGAATCCAGCTTCTGAATCTGGTTCTCATCTGCTGCTGACTCCAGGTTGGGACTTGCTCAGTGCTTGCCCCCAGCATCAGTGGTGCCAGTGGTGCCATCTTTGCTCTCAGGGGTAGGGTTGGCTCTTGGTTTGTGTGTTTTTGTCTCTATTTCATGGCATTGTTCTTCTTTTCAACCTTACTGGTTTAGTTTCCTTCCCACCCCATCGGTCTCTCTCCCCTCTTCCCTTTCCTCCTCCCTTAGGGAAAGCAGAGGGGTTCTTGAGAGCTTGTCTAGGGGCCAGCCCAGCCTTAGCCTGTGGTGTTCATTCTTTGTTGTTAAAAATGTATCTCACACAACAATTCTTTGCCTGATGCAGTCTGCAAGTTAACAAAATAATCAACTTACCTGTTGTAATTATTAAAATAGAGCAAGCAGGGATAGGAGAGATGCCTAAAAAACTGCAGGTGAGTGTAGGAACACAACACAGGAGAGCTCCACCACAGTGGAGCTTCAAATTTTTAATGAAAATGGCCTCAGGTTATTCTGACTATTAAAAAAAAAAAAAAAACTAATTTAGGAAGGGGAAAAAAAAAGTTATTATTGAAGTAGGGTTTTGGATGGCATGGCATTAAAAACCTGGTCAGCAGAGATGTTACAGACAGGAACCAGAGAATCTCAGGGGCTGGAAGGGACCTCGGAAGATCATCTAGTCCAACCCTAAAGAATAGGAAAGACTAGCAAAGGTTTGCCAGGTTTAACTTAAAATAATCAGAGAGTTACCAGTGTGCACTTGCAGCCCAGGATGTGATTTGCTCTCTGGGCTGCAGCAAGAGAAGCAGAGCCAGCAGGTCGAGGGAGGTGATTCTCCCCCTCTGCTCTGCTCTGCTGAGACCCCACCTGGAGCACTGTGTCCGGTTCTGGAGCTCCTATTACAGGAAGGATCTGGAGGTGCTGGAAGGTGTCCAGAGAAGGGCCACAAGGATGAGCAGAGGGCTGGAGCTGCTCTGCTATGAGGACAGACTGAGGGAGTTGGGGCTGTTCAGTCTGGAGAAGAGAAGGCTCCGAGGAGACCTCATTGTGGCCTTCCAGTATCTGAAGAGGGCTACAAGAAAGCTGGGGAGGGACTTTTGAGGGTGTCAGGGAGTGATAGGACTGGGGGGAATGGAGCACAACTAGAAATGAGTAGATTGAGATTGGATGTTAGTAAGAAGTTGTTCCCCAGGAGGGTGGTGAGAGACTGGCACAGGCTGCCCAGGGAGCTGGTGGAATCCTCATCCCTGGAGGTGTTTGCAGCCAGGCTGGATGTGGCTGTGAGCAACATGCTGTAGTGTGAGGTGTCCCTGCCCATGGTAGAGGGGCTGGAACTGGCTGATCCTTGAGGTCCCTTCCACCTCTAACAATTCTATGATTCTATGGAATTGTTTAGGTTGGAAAAGACCTCAAAGACTGAGCCAGAGCAGCACAGAATGTTAGGGGTTGCAAGGGGCCTCCAGAGTTCATCAAGTCCATTCCCCACCTCCTGCCAAATTGGGATTGCCTAGAGTCCAGCTGTCAATATATTTTGCTGTTTGTGTGGAGTAAAATGGAAAGTTTACCTTTCTAAGAAGATCTTTTCAAGTCATAACTAGACCAGAAAATGATGCAGAAAATGGAGTGAACTGAAATACTTTTTCTCTCTCTCTGGCTCTAGAAGGGGCTGGGACATTCCTGCCTTGATGTCCTCAGCTGTTTCCTTTCTCTGGAGGCCAGTTACAGAGGTTCACGAGGTTGTTTTTATTTTCCTTGCTCTTGATGCCTTTTTAATGAGGCCTCCTCCTACCCAGCAAGCATTAGGCTTTCCTGTTGTATTCCTGTCTGCCGCCTTGAAACATTTATCACTAATACCTGTGGGAAATGATTTATAAATTAAATATTAGGGAAATGTACTTTTAAGAAACAGAAGTAGTTAGGGGAGGGTCTATATTTTTAATCCTTTTCTTATCTTTTTTTTTCCTTTTCCAGTTGCCACTGGGGGTGGGAGGGGGGGAAGTCAAACCAATCTTCTGCTAATGGAAGCTGAGCGAAAGGGACTGGTAAAGCCTCGTTGTGGGTTTGTGTAATAAATAGAGACAATAGAGCTTGCAGAGCGTGGATCAGGGATGGTGGCTCTGGCTAATGAAACCTGAATGCCAAAAAAAAAGGGGAAAAATCCATAGAGAGTTGTGCAGAGCTGCTCAGGGAAGTTTGAAAGTTGCTCTTCTGTGAGGTTTTCCCCTCCCCAGACCAACCTCTGGCTCCACAAAGAGAGGAGTGAGGTACCACCGAGTCCTGGTACCCACAGCATGGTGTCAGCGTCCTGTCTGTCAGCACCACCTTTGACATGATCTCACAGGATGTTAGGGGTTGGAAGAGACCTCCAGAGGTTTGAGTCCAACCCCCCTGCCAGAGCAGGACCATAGAATCTAGGGCAGGTCACACAAGAACACCTCTAGATGAGTCTTATAAATCTCCAGAGAAGACTCCACAACCTCTCTGGGGAGTCTGCTCCAGTGCTCTGTGACCCTCACAGCGAAGAAGTCCCTCCTCATGTTGAGGTGGAACCTCTTGTGCTGTAGCTCCTCTTCCTGCTTTGGCTTTTCAGTCACTGAATCTTCCAGGTTCAAGTGGTACTTGCAAAATATTGCCTATTCACCAGTAACCAGCTAGTCAAACCTAATAAGCATTTTGGAGTCCAAGCATGAGTGACAGAGCCTTGTATGGAGTCACTTTATCATCACCCTCATGGTGGGACACTGCCTGGTGCAGTATCACTCTTAGAAATACCAAAGTCAAGTACAAACACCATAATAGTTTCATAGAATCATAGAATCAATAAGGTTGGAAAAGACCTCAGAGATCAAATCCAACCTGTCACCCAACACCTCATGACTAACTGAAACATGGCTCCAAGTGCCACATCCAATCCTCTTTTGAACATCTCCAGGGATAGGCAGCACATTCCAATGGCCAATTACTCTTTCTGGGAAGAACTTTCTCTTCACCTCCAGCCTAAACCTCCCCTGGCACAGCTTGAGACTGTGTCCTCTTGTTCTGGTGCTGGTTGCCTGGGAGAAGAGACCAACCCCCTCCTGGCTACAACCTCCCTTCAGGTAGTTGTAGAGAGCAATAAGGTCTCTCCTGAGCCTCCTCTTCTCCAGGCTAAGCAACCCCAGCTCCCTCAGCCTCTCCTCACAGGGCTGTGCTCCAGACCCCTCCCCAGCCTCGTTGCCCTTCTCTGGACATGTTCAAATGTCTCAATGTCCTTAAATTGAGGAGCCCAGAACTGGGCACTGGACTCAAGGTGTGGCCTAACCAGCACTGAGTACAGGGCAGAATGACCTCCCTGCTCCTGCTGGCCACACTGTTTCTGGTGCAGATGTTTCAAGATGCTATATCCTGTTACTGAATTTTGGTTACTAGCTGCTTAGTTAATAGATTGACAAATGTTTCTTTGCTTTAAAACATGACTCAGCTTGCTGGTGGACAAATTCCCCTGGGTTTGGAGAACCTGCTTATGCTCTTTCGTGCTTTGGTGCCAGATTTGCAGTCAGCTTTTCCAAATGCAAATCCAGGTTTGGTAGTTTGGTTTGGTTTATGTTTGATTTGGTTTTTACAAAAGTCTTTGCTTTTAGCTGGCCTGCAGCAGGCTTTGTGTCTCCTCTTCAGCTTGGCTGCTACAAGCAGTCTCTGGTCATACCCAGTGGCTGCATCTCAGCTGATGTCCTTAGATAGCTTAGATGTGCTTAGATAGCACATCTTGTTCCACATCTCTGATAGCTCTTGTAAGGGGAGTTAGATGACTACATTGATAAAGCTCACGTGTGTGTGGCTATGTGATTATGAAGAGAAGGCTCTGGGGACACCTAAAGGCAGCCTCCCAGTACCTGAAGTGGGCTACAAAAAGGCTGCAGGGAGACTGTTTCCAAAGGCCTGGAGTGATAGAATGGAGGGCAGTGGTTTGAAATTAGAGAAGAGGAGCTTTAGATTGGATGTTAGGAGTAAGTTCTGCACCACGAGGGTGGTGGAACTCTGGAACAGGTTGCTCAGGGAGGTAATGGAGGCCCCATCCCTGGAGATATTCAAGTTCAAGCTGAACAAGGCTCTGAGTCAACCTGGTCTAGTGGAGGACATCCCTGCTGAATGCAGAGTTGATGATTTTTGGAGGTCTCATCTAACCCAAACCATGCTATGCTTCTCTGTGTGTGTCCAAAATTGCTTCTAGTAAATGAGGTACTTCTGGCAAGTTTGTTTTCCAGGAAGGTCTCTGCCAGCACTGCAAGTCTGTCTTTGTGTTCCCCTGTTGTATGGAAAGCTTGGAGAGGTCCTGGTCCTCTCTCAGCATTTGCCTTGGTGACTTGAAGCAGTGTGGCAAGCTGAGCACATAAGGGAGGCTGTTGTTCAAGGAGAGTCATTTTAATACACGTTGTGCTTCCTCTGGGTCTGGGAACTGCTGTGGGTGCTCCTAAGGACAGCTATGCAGAGAGGGCTTACTCAGCATGCTTGTGAAGCTGTCTCAAGCAGATCTTGGCTTCATTTCTTTACATTTGCATCTGTGATTGCAGCCACTTTTGTACACTGCAAATTCAGCTCCTTCCTTCTCTTCCACCCTTGGAGTTTCCGTTGAAACTGGTCGAAGCTCTGTGTGTGGCTGCAACATGGCACATCCATCCCCACAGCGCTGCCACCTCCAACCTCATCTCCCTGAGCCCTGAAACGCTCAGAAGGAATTCAGCTGAGCATTTGCTGCCTCCCAGATCCATTATCCTTCTTACAAAACCTTTTCAGAGGTGCTGGAAGAGAGGAGCAGTTGTCCTTTGCCGCTGTACTGAGAGGTGTTTACTTGTGGGCGATGTCAGGCTGGTGGCTCTTCTCCTCTCTTCTGAAGCACCACTGGTGGAGGAATATGAAATAATACTTTGATCATTCTCATCTTTTATCTTTTGAAGTAGCTGATTTCATTCTTGTATGAAAGCAATCGGCTCAGATGCCTAATCAAGCTGCCTAATGATGAAAAGGTCAGAATAAAGCAGCCAACCACCCTGATTCACAGCAGAGGAGCCTGCAGAGGAGTGCAAACCGTTGTCACAACACAAACTCATTTTTATTCTCCTGCAAGAAACTAGGTTACCTTTTTTTTTCCCCTTCCCCTCCTGTCCTTTTCACTGTAAAGTCATGTTGTCACCCACAAGTGTTGTCCTGAGGAAAAAAAAATAAAGAAGAGTGAGTAGCTGACATCTCCCATAAGGAAAAATTACACCGAGAACATAAAGGTCCCTAATTATATTGGAGTAGTAGCAGACTTGATGCTGTGAGGAGAACATGCTCAGCAGAGCTATCCTTTCTCCAGACAAGGATGGCAACAGCCTCCCCAGGATGCAAAGAAACTTGAGCTGCTCTTGCAGCATTCCTCATATTGCATTGCCTGGGTGGAGAGGATGGTGCCATGTTCGTCCAAACTCCCCACGTCAGGCAGTGCAAAGGGAACATGATAGAGAAATTAGTCCTGTCTTGAAGGCTTTAAGATGATACTGAGGGGCTTGGAGCATCTCTGTGAGGAGGAAAGGCTGAGAGACCTGGGGCTGTTAAGCAGAGCCAGAGGTGACCTGAGCAATGCCCAGCAAGAGCTGAAGGGTGGGGGGCAAGAGCATGAGCTCAGACTCTTTAGTGGTGCCCGGTTACAAAACTAAGGGGCAGTGGGCACAGACTGGAACCCAGGAGTCTCCATCTGAGCAGGAGGAGAAACTTGTTTGGTAGGAGGGGGGAAAGAGATGTGCCATAGCCTGTGTGGTCATGTTAAAAAGTAGGAAAAACCTCTTAGCTGTGAGGGTGCTGGAGGCCTGGAGCAGGCTGCCCAGGGAGGTGGTGGAGTCTCCTTGTGTGGAGAGCTTCCAAGCCCAGCTGGGCATTGTGACCCTGGGCAAGCTGCTGTGGGAGCCCTGCTCGAGGGGTGGGGTTGAACAGGATGATCCCTAGAGGTCTCTTCCAACCCTCACCACACTGGGATGCTGTGACTTGGTCAGGCTGGGATGTTCCCAAGCTCTTTGGAGTTTGTGGGGGTGGTGTGGCAGTTTACACCACTGGTTTGTTGCCAGCACTCATGGTGGCATTTATGTGAGCAGACCAATCATTTATTATTTATATACATGCATACATATATTTGGTTCTGCTGTGTGGGATTTATTTTTAGTGTAACTAATCAAATGAGCATAGACTAGGCCAGCACTGATGAATCAAACCAACCTTTGCATGAGCAGAAGCAGCTTGATTTATGAAGTGGAATCGTAATCCAACGTGGAGCATTTGATTGCCCTCACACTAATCCTTTTTTTATGAGATCAATTGGCCCTGAAGATCTGTACATGGTATTTTTTTTGGCAGCCTTCCCCCCCCACCACCACCCTACCCCCCCTTAAGACCTCAAAATGGTATAAATGGGGGAGCTCCAGCTGTTTCTCATTGTGTGGTTTGGTTTCTGCCACACAAGGTAGTGGATTTTTAAGCTCCTCAGGCTGCTTGCTTCTTTTTTTCCCCCCCTCTCCTCCCAGTAAGAATTTTATTTAATAGCTCTTGCTGCACCAGCATTGATTTTAATTTTACCAAAATGAATGCATTAAAAGCTTTCTATGTTATTATTTATTACCAGCTGCTTTCCTGGTGTTGGGCATGGTGGGGTTTATTTATTTTGCCTGCATAATCATTTTCCCTGTGCTTATCTGGAGCCTTGTGTCAGTTATTCATAGCCTGACTATTTTGCCTGCAATCTTCAGGCCATTTGCTGTGGGATGGGAAATGTTTCAGTGTGTTCTTGCATTAAGATTTAGAATAATCTAAGTGCCTGTTGGTAATTATAGCAGTCTGCTGCAGCAGGAGGCAGTTCACCTTTCTCTTCAGCAGTGGTGGTGACCTAGGGAAGATCGGCGTTTCCCACCTTGGGGAAATCAGTTCTAGCTTAGATCTGGTCTGGTTCAGGTCACTGCAGTGTTTGTGTTAAGATCACTGCACTGACCAGCTGAGGACAATGCTCCAGCTCCCCACTGAATTGTTTTGGAACTCTGTGGATTTGGATACCAAGTCTTAGGATGGCTTGAGTTGGAAAGGACCTTGAAGTTCATCTCTTTTGAACTGCCCTGCCGTGGACAAGGACACTTCCCACTAGCCCAGGTTGCTCAAAGCCTCATCCAACCTGGTCTTAAATCCTTCCAGGGAGGTGTTCACCCCTTCCAAGGTGATGAGAGCTGTCTGGAACTTGTGTTCAGGGGGATGAAAGACACATCATAGAATCAATCAGGTTGGAAAAGACTTCAGAGACCATCAAGTCCAACCTATATACCAATACCTAACACCTCCTGACAACTAAACCATGGCTTCAAGTGCCACATTTAATCCTTTTTGGAACACCTCCAGGGACAGGGACTCCACCACCTCCCTGGGCAGCACATTCCAGTGGCCAATTACTCTTTCTGGCAAGAACTTTCTCCTTACCTTGAGCCTAAACTTCCCCTGGCACAGCTTGAGACTCTGTCCTCTTGTTCTGGTGCTGGGTGCCTGGGAGAAGGGACCAATGATGAAGCAGTTAAAAAAACCAAACCACTGTGGTTTTTTCCTCACCTTCCAGTCTCACCAACACAAAGTGTGGTGTTTTCAGGCAATCACAGACTGATTTGGGTTGGAAGGGACTTTTAAAGCTCATCCAGTCCAACTCCCTTGCAGTCAGCAGGGACACCTGCAACCAGAGCAGGTTGTTCAGAGCTCCAAACAGCCTGAACTGGAATGATTCCAGGGATGTGGCACCTCCCATCTCTCTGGGCAAGCTGGGCCTGTGTCCCACCACCCTCAGTGGAACACATTTCCCTCTGTAACCTGCTCCTGGTTGCAAAACTTATCATTTCTTTGCATGTATGGGAAATATGAATCATATTTTATGTATAAGAAACCACAATCCCTTTCCACCCAAACCATTCTGTGATTTCACACAGATCCACCCTGCCCTGATCCACTGAGAAATGTTTGAGGGGGGTGAGAAGATTTGTGAATATAACAGGAAAGCTGCACAAGTCCTGCATCTTTTATATCTCTTTATACTCTGACCTTTAAGGAGGAACATAGAGAATCATTTTGGTTGGAAGAGACCTTTTAAGATCATTAAGTCCACCCATTCTCTAACTCTAGCAAGTGTGCTGCTAAACCATGGCCCTCAGCACCACACCTCTGTGTCTCTGAAACACCTCCAAGGATTCAACCACCTCCTCAAAGAGCCTGTTCCAGTCTTTTATAGAGAGTGTGGGTACCTGTTGTTGTAACCCTTATCATGAGCAAGAACATGCTCCCCACCACGTTGGTGCTGCTGGGGTTAGTTCATGAAGGTCGTAATATTCTGCTCAGAACAAAATAGAAATCACTGAGAGTCAGCAAAAAGAGAGCCTCTGCCTCTTGGTTGCTCCATGTGATTGCAGCTTACAGTTGAGCCCGCAGTGATGATGCAGTTTAATCAGTTTCTGTGCAGATATCAACCACTTAAAATATTTCTGAGTTTCCCAAAAACATTGGATCTGCATCTTCAAAGACTTTCAAAGGCTCACAAAAGAAATGACATAGTTCACAGATGATTAAGTGGTTTGATTTGGATTTGATTTTGTCTTCTTGTTTCTTTGCCAGTATTTGTAGCCTAGCAATAAAATGAAGAGCTGAAACGAGGCAAAGGAAATACATTTCACTTGTTTCATTTATTGGGCTGGATGAACTCCAGGGACCCCTTCTAACTCCCAGCATTCTGTGATTCTGTAAAATGTCCAAGGAGTTTTCTTTCCCCAAGATTCAAAGCTGGAAGGCTTTGGCTTTGTGTGGAGCTGAGCTCCGACTGAGCCCACGGGGCTTGTCCATCACCAGTCATTACCATCTTGAGTGGCTGATCGGTGTAACGAGGTGGGATTGAGCTAAGGGGGTTCCAGTGCCAGCACACAGCTTGCAGGGAATGCAAGTTCTTACAAAGACATGCCTCAAAAGGAATTGTGAATAAAATGGACAGGTAGACTTCAAAAAGGGCTGGAAAGGGCAAATCCAAACCTTTTCCACCTTGGTGCTTGCAGAGATGGGGGAGGAGGTGCACTTCATACAGACGTTTGCCATAAGGCAAGGGTGAAAATAGAGAGCTGCTAAAGCCCAGTTGTTTTCTCTCTGCTTGGTGGTTCCTTCACTATTCCAAAACATTGATGATGGCTTTCTGTGTGTGTTTGGTTGGATTTTGCAGCTAGAAGCTGTAACCTGATTTCGTGGCAGTTTGGTTTGTCGTGTAGGAGTAGCGAGGGGAAGTTTGTTGGTACATGTTTTGATTTGCTTCCCTCCATTCCCCTTCTCCTGAAATGAAAGTTGGCAAAGTGATATTTGGAGCTGATGCAACAGAAATTCATTCTGGTTCATCTAATCCACTGTGCAAACTGCTGGGATTTCCCTACCTCGCCTTGCTCAGGCTTTTGATGTCATAAAAGAAAAATGGTGCCTGGGAAAAGTTGCCATGCAGGAGTCATCCTCAGTGGTAGATCTAAGGGAAGGGAAAGGGAAAAGAAAGGGGAAAGGGAAGGGACAAGGCAAGGAATGGGAGAAAGGAAGGGACAAGGCAGGGGAGGGAAAAGGCAAGGAAAGGGAGAAGAAGGGAAGGGAGAAGGGAAGGGACAAGGCAAGGAAAGGGAGAAGGAAGGGACAAGGTAAGGAATGGGAGAAGGGAAGGGAGGAAGGAAGGGACAAGGGAAGGAAAGGGACAAGGGAAGGGAAGGAAGTAATAAAAGCCAAAACTCAACTATAAACCCTTGTTAAGTATTCTGTTAGAGGACTTCAGTAGCACAAATTATTCGGGGAAGGAGGCTAATGAATAGTCTGAAGTGCCTTTGCCCTGCAAGCTGATGTCCCTCTCCTAGGCCAGAGCATGCAGCTGGCTGGATGTGAACATCAGTCTGGATTCTTGTGTTGGTCCTGTCCTGGAGCAGTGCTCCCACCTATGCACATGTGTAATGACGAGAGAAATTGTGTTCTGGGAAGTGTATTCTGCCCTCAATGCAGTGACTGTGGGAATCAATGGGGTTTTAGCAAGGGAGGAGCAGGACTTGGGCTTAAATCCTGCCTTAGAACTGGTAGCTGGGTGAGACCTCAGGCTGGCTGCTACAGGTGGCTGCTTGGGCTTCCCGTGGGATGCTCTCCCACCAAAGCAATGCCTGCCTCTTTATGTGTATCCTTAAGTAACTCTATAAATGTGATTTTATATAGTATTTAAAATGAATTTGTATGGCAATAAACTCCCAAAGTGTGCAGTAGGCAGTAGTCTCAGCTCACATAAACATTACCACTTGGAAGCATTTTCTTTCTGCTATTTCTTTTATCACTGTGTTTCAAAACCTTCTTCCTGAGGTTATTCTCATCATTTTTCTACTTTATTTTGTCCCTCCCCCTGTCTTTTCCTCCCTCCCTCCCTCCCCTGCCTTTCCCTCCCTCCCCTGCCTTTCCCTCCCTCCCCTGCCTTTCCCTCCCTCCCCTGCCTTTCCCTCCCTCCCCGCTGCCTTCCTTCCCTCCCTCCCCTGCCTTCCCTCCCTCCCCTGCCTTTCCCTCCCTCCCCTGCCTTTCCCTCCCTCCCCTGCCTTTCCCTCCCTCCCCTGCCTTTCCCTCCCTCCCCTGCCTTTCCCTCCCTCCCCTGCCTTTCCCTCCCTCCCTGCCTGCCTTTCCCTCCCTCCCCTGCCTTTCCCTCCCTCCCTGCCTTTCCCTCCCTCCCCTGCCTTTCCCTCCCTCCCCTGCCTTTCCCTCCCTCCCCCCCCTGCCTTTCCCTCCCTCCCCTGCCTTTCTTCAAATAAGCTATTTTTGAAAGCCAGATCCTTCCTAAGGGCAGCTGAGTGTCAGATCCAGAGTTCTGGATGGTGTCAGCTGTGTGGGGGGAAGCACATGCTCCATTTCCTCCTTACAGCTGGGAAAGCTTAGCTGTGCAAATGCCAAGTGCTGGTTGTGTACCTGTCACTTTGGAGCTCCTGCTGACCATTGATCATCTTCACCCAGACGTTTATGTGAATGAAGTGCATGTGAAGTCATTTTTCAAAGCAGCATGAACTTTTCTCTTAGGTTTGTTAAGTAGTATTTTATAGTCCTTGGGATGGTCCTGGAACTGCTGGTAGCCAATAATTCCCATCTCTGAAAGCAAAAAATAGGACTAGGGAGGATGGAAGAAAAACTAGGAATGGGTAGATTCAGATTGGGTGTTAGGAAGAAGTTCTTCCCCAGGAGGGTGGTGAGAGCCTGGCACAGGTTGCCCAGGGAGGTGGTGGAAGCCTCCTGCCTGGAGGTGTTTGCAGCCAGGCTGGATGTGGCTGTGAGCAACCTGCTGGAGTGTGAGGTGTCCCTGCCCATATCAGGGGGTTGGAACTGGCTGATCCTGGAACAGGCTGGCTCTGGCCAGCCTGATCTAGTGTGGGGTGTCCCTGCCCATGGCAGGGGGGTTGGAACTAGATGATCCTTGTGGTCCCTTCCAACCCTAACTGAAGCTATGAAACTATGATCCTTGAGGTCCCTTCCAACCCTGACAGTTCTGTGATGCTATGAAATATTACTCAATGGGAACAGCGTCTGCATAGCCATTTGGTCACCTTGTGAAAGTTCATTGAAGCTTCAGAATAGAATTTGACACTTAGAGGTGTCAGTTGATGACAAACTCAGCATGAGATACCAATGTGCCCTGGCAGCCCAGAAGGCAGCCATGGCCTGGGCTGCATTAAAAGCAGCGTGGCCAGCAGGATCAGAGAGGGAATTGTGCCCTTCTGCTCTTGTGAAGCCCCACCTGCAGCACTGCATCCAGTTCTGGGGTCCTTCAACACAAGATGGATATGGAACTGTTGGAGTAGCAAAGGAGGCCACAAAGATGATCAGAGGGTGGAGAACCTCCCCTGTGGGGACAGGCTGAGAGAGTTGGGGCTGTTCAGCCTGGAGAAGAGAAGGCTCCAGGGAGACCTTAGAGCAGCCCTCCAGTACCTGAAGGGGGCTTGAGGAGAGCTGGAGAGGGACTTTTGACAAGGGCTGGGAGTGACAGGATGAGGGACCATGGCTTTGAGCTGGGAGAAGGGAGATTGAGACTGGAGATGAGAAAGAAATACTTTACAGTGAGAGTGGTGAGAGCCTGGCACAGGCTGCCCAGAGAGGTTGTGGATGTCCCCTCCCTGGAGGTGTTGAAGGCCAGGCTGGATGAGGTCCTGAGCAGGCTGGGCTGGTGGGAGGTGTCCCTGTCCATGTTGGGGGGTTGGAACTGGATGATCTTTAAGGTCCCTTCCAACCTAAACTCTTCTGTGGTTCTATATGCACTACACATATGCATATTTTAATTAGTTGCAGAACTTTCATTCTCTGTAGTTTAAAGTTGTCTTGAGAGTTGTCTTGTGTTACCCTTGGGAAAACAAGCATCACCCAGGCTCTTCATGCAGAACTTGGTTATGCAATGTGGGGGAAATAACCTTCCTCTCTCTGCTTGTTCGAGTGAACATTCTGACCTCCCAGATTTCTTCTGCTGCTTAGGTGACAGAAAAAAAAGTGAAATATAGAAGTGTTGCCTTGCCAGATCTGCACTAAGACTCATGGATCTGCAGAGTTTGTGCCCTGAAGCACTGAGAGCTTGGAGCAGACAGATGGGGACCCAGTTAATAATAACCCAGGCAATAGCATCCTCCTCTAAGGGCCAGTCCCTCCTATGTAGGGCACAGCATGGTGCATGTATCCTGTAAGACACACCAAGGGAAACCACAGTGTGATGATGGAGATAGAGAAGATCTTTGAGGAAACCCATAACCAACAAAGCATTATTTCATTATTGTTCAGGAGAAGAAATCTGTGATGTGGCCTGAAAAATGCCACACTCATTCAAGCCCTGCTTCATTAAACATCAATTTGTGTCTGGACTCTCTCAGGGGAAGTCCCTAAAAGACAGGGAGAATCTATGGAGTATAGAATCAATAAGGTTGGAAAAGACCTCAGAGATCATCAAGCCCAACCTCTCACCCAACACCTCCTGACAAATAAACCATGGCACCAAGTGCCACATCCAATCCCCTCTTGAACATCTCCAGGGATGGGGACTCCACCACCTCCCTGGGCAGCACATTCCAATGGCCAATTCCTCTTTCTGGCAAGAACTTTCTCCTCACCTCCAGCCTAAACATCCCCTGGCACAGCTTGAGACTGTGTCCTCTTGTTCTGGTGCTGGTTGAGGTGTTAGGTATTAGGTAATAGGTTGGAGTTGATGATCTCTGAGGTCTTTTCCAACCTGATTGGTTCTGTGATTCTGTGAAATAGCTGAGGGGTGAGCTGCCAGCAGGACTGTGAGGGGTTCAGTTCGAGCCCAGGAGCTGTAGCTGCAGGTTCTGAGCGAGCACTGCCATCGCAGGAGGGTGAGCCTCTCTTCTCCTGAGCAGGAGGGTTATTGAAAGAGTTTATTATTATTTTTACTTAATGATCCACATAAAACCATTTTTATGAAAGAGAACTACCTCCCTGGGATGTTTGATGGTAAGAAATCCGTTCTTACCTTTTTGTGTTCAACAGAATGCAGCCCTCGGCCCAGCACGGGTCCTGCCTTGCACAGTGCCTTTTATTTTGATGCTTTTAATCCAGGTGCAAGCAAACTAAAGCAGCAAGGAGAGACAGGATCTTAAATTACCTTCGAGAAGGGCATGGCTAGTCAGTGAAGCAGAGAGCTATAGATTGGTTAGCCGCCCAGGAGTCGGACCGCCAGTGATGCTCTCAGCCCCCACGCCTGGGGTAGCCAGCAAGGTATCACAGTATCACCAAGGTTGGAAGAGACCTCAAAGATCATCGAGTCCAACCTGAAGGTTGGACAGCAGGGTCCCCTTTTGCCAACAGAGGACGGTGCTTGCTCAGGGGTGTGAGAGCTCTTACCGTTGTTTTCCTTATTTTCTTAGTCTCCTTGCTCCATCCCTTTCCCACCTCTCAATGTGAAGCTCTGTTCAACGTCCTGATGCATTCCTGCGTCACTCCAGGCGCAGCCGAGCCCACAGCTTCCCCACGCTCATGTCCCTCTGTCTCTTTACAAATGTCAACTACTCCTTCAGCAGTGGCTTCAGCGTCCCTCACTCTGTGTTATTTGCAAATGAAAATGATCTTTGAGAGCTGTTGTTTAACAGGGAATTTCCGAGGCGCTGCTGAAAGTAGGCTCGCCCCCGGTTGAGAAGCCGCGGGAAGATGGATGGGGCTTTGTCTTCTGCCTTGCTGGAGCTGATTAGCGTTTTTGTCATCCCTGAAGACCCCTGGGGCTCAGATTGACAGTGGCTCGGTGCTTTTGTATTCTGCTCCCCTGCACTTCCCCGGTCCTCCAGCGGTTCTAGCGAGCGAGAGAGGAGAATATTAAGCATCGATAAATGAGTCGGGTCACATACCGAGTGCTCAGCGCAGGGTGGTCTCTTTTACAGCCAACCTTGGTCTTGCATAAAATAGTATGTGTTCTGTCCAGCTTTGCAAACTTCCCCAGAAGGTTGGAAGACAAAGATCAATCCTTGATAAAGGTATCCTGTTAGGCATTCTGCCCTGTACTCAGCACTGCTTAGGCCACACCTTGAATGCTGTGTCCAGTTCTGGGCTCCTCAATTTAAGAAGGACATTGAGACACTTGAAGGTGTCCAGAGAAGGGCAAGGAGGCTGGGGAGGGGTCTGGAGCACAGCCCTGTGAGGAGAGGCTGAGGGAGCTGGGGTTGCTTAGCCTGGAGAAGAGGAGACTCAGGGCAGACCTTATTGCCCTCTACAACTACCTGAAGGGAAGTTGTGGCCAGGTAGGGGTTGGTCTCTTCTCCCAGGCAACCAGCACCAGAACAAGAGGACACAGTCTCAAGCTGTGCCAGGGGAAGTTTAGGCTGGAGGTGAAGAGAAACTTCTTGCCAGAAAGAGTAATTGGCCATTGGAATGTGCTGCCCAGGGAGGTGGTGGAGTCCCCATCCCTGGAGGTGTTAAAAAAGGCTTGGATGTGGCACTTGGAGCCATGGTTTAGTAGTCAGGAGGTGTTAGGTATTAGGTAATAGGTTGGACTGGATGATCTGAGGTCTTTTCCAACCTGGCTGGTTCTATGTTTCCATGGCAGTGGGTAGATGAGGCTGGCTAGTCAAGTGAGGAGGAAATTGAGCACACACCCAAGAAAAAACCCAAGAAAATATTTTGATCCTTAGTGGCTTCTATTTATAAGCTTTGATTTCTGCAGCCTGGAGAGGTCTTGGGCATTGAGAGTACTTTTTAATGCCCTGTATTAAAAACCAGATTGGATGAGAATGATCTTGCAAAGGGAGAGAATCTCTCCCTTAAGCGCTCAATGCCAGTGGAGAAAGGCTTAGAGAAAGAGCCTCTAGCAGTGAGGCTATAAAGCCAGGTCATATCACAGGATGGTGGGATCTGGAAGGGACCTCTGGAGATCTAGTCCAAGCCTCTGCTAAACCAGGGTCACCCAGAGCAGCCTGCCCAGGAGCACAATGTCCAGGCAGGTTTGGAATCTCCCGAGAAGGAGACTCCACAATCTCTCTGGGCAGCCTGCTCCAGGCTTCCAGCACTCTCACACCAAAGAAGTTTTAACCCATGTTCAGGTGGAACACTGTGTATTTCAGTTTGTGTGTGTTGCTTCTCATCCTGTCCATAAGCACCACTGAGAAGAGTCTGGCCCCCCCCCCCCCCCCCCCCCCCCCCCCCCCCCCTTACTGAGCTGTGATCTGCTCTTCTCCAGCCCCAGGTCTCTCAGCATTTCCTCTTCACAGAGATGCTCCAGTCCCTGAGTGGTGCTGGAAAGCTTCAAGTCCCCAAATAGCTAATGATACTTGATGCCCAAGGACTGTATTCACATTTTCTTCCTACAGATTTGGTCAAGTGTTATGAGCTAGGTTTTGGGGGGTGCAGATCTGCCTAGCTGGCACTGACCACCTCTTGTATTTTCTTTATCTTCATATGAATTTCAGGAGTCTCAGGGAGAGCTAGGGAGCAAATTACCAAACTGATGGGGGGAGGGGGTATATGCAATATATTACATGTTTCATTTCTTACCTGACTAACAGAGGGCTGAGAGAGTCCTGAAATGCAAATAAGGCTGATGATGTGGCAGATGAAGCATAGCATGTCTTCCCAGGCACAGGGGGTTTGCAGAGCCAGCCAGCCAGAGCATTTTGCTGCTGAGCTCCAGTGTCTGTCTTGCAGCTTCCAGCCCCTGGTGACAGTGAGTCAGTGCAGCTTGTGGAGGAGTTAGAGGGAAAAGGGAGCAGCAATGCACTGGTCAGAAATTACCACGTGGGACTCTGATTCCTGCTAGAATGCTGTGGTTTGACCCTGTCAAGGAACAGGGTTGGGCTGGCCACCAGATTGGTGTCAGAGGCTCTCCATAAGCCCCTCTGTCTTCCCAAAGGGAAGAAGGGAAAGAGATGATGGGGTAGGAAAGAAACTCAACTAGCTGGGATGGGAAGAAGAACAATGCCATGGGATAGAGACACAGAGACACAAACCAAGAGCTAACCTGACCCCTGATGGCAAAGAGGGCACCATTGGCACCACTGATGCTGGGGGCAGCCACTGGGCAAGGGCCAGCCTGGAGTCAGCAGCAGATGGGATCTGGCCTCAGGAGCTGGATTCTAGAACTGGATTCAAAAGCACAGAGATGGGGATGGAAGACAGAAGAGAGAGAGTCCTCTGGGGACACTGACCAGGAAAGAAGAGGTTTGAATCTGGGGATCCCTTAGCTTGCTCCTGAAGATGCCCTCCAGGGGCTACAATCCCTTGGTGGGTAGTTAAGGCTCCCCTGTCCTGGCTGCTCCTCCCCACAGCTGCCACCTCTGCCTTCCTGCCTGCCCAAGGTGTGTGACACAGGCTGTGGCAGTGCCCTTGGTGTGGCCAGGAGCAAGTCTCAGGCAGAGCCTTTCTGCAGACTAGCCCTTGCCAGGAACTCTGACCTGAGCTTCTCCCTGCCAGGAGCAGCCCCTGGCTGTGCCAAGCTGCCCTGAGCTTCAGCAAGGAGCTCCCAGAGTAAAGCCTGAGCTGGGAAGTCACAGCACTGACCAGAATTAATTCTGCTCTGGCTCAGACCAGGCCAGCCCTCAAATCTCCCAGTCCCTGTCCTCTAGAGAGCAGATCTGGGATTGCTTTGGATGCTGCAAAACGTTGCAAGCACCAATTTGAGACCCAGCATTGAGCCCAGAGTGGCGGTGGAGAGAAGAAAGATGATTGCTTGGAAACAGACCTTGCTCTGTTTTTATCCTCTCTGGGGAGCAGCGTAACTGTTCAGCAATTTAGGGCTCAGGCAGAGGCACAGATCTCACAACAGCTGAAGGTCTTGGTTTTCTTTTTTTCCCCTCCTATATATATATTTTTAAAAGCTTTACATTTGGTAAAGGGAAAATAACCCTTATCTGGAGCACTCCAACAAACCCCTTTGTACATTTTCCTCTGCAAGTAGAAAATAGAGCAGATATTCCAGCAGACATAGAGTTGGACATTTGTGTTACATAAAAGTAGATCAAATCCTCAGGTCATAGTTCTGGTCACAGAGCATTAGCTTTAGTGCCCACACAGGCACTGTGGTGTTGATGGTGGGGTCCAGGATGTGATGCACTTGGAAGCTGCACCGCAGCTTTCTCAAGTAGATCTCTCAGTCAGTTTGTCCTGATGCAGCTCCTCTAGAGGTGATTTAGTATTTTGCTTTTCAGGTTAGATTACAGCAATTTTAATTCATGAAGAGCACTAGAAAGACAAGTTGGGGGCAGTGCCATCATCTGTCATGCTTGGGTTTATCTCTGCTCCAAATGAAGAGGGGATGCCATGACTCTCATGTGCAGCTGTGTGGCTTGAGGTATGACTCTTTGGGTAGCCAGAGAGAGAAGAGGGAGATCATGGATGTGCTGCCCCTCTGCCTTGGTCAAGCAGAGTGGGCTTGGCGCTGTGGGATGTCAAACCATCCCACCTGGCCCTCCTCACCCAGGAGAGGAGCAGTGTGGCCTCAGGAAGAGCAATCTCTGGGTTTATTTGTGCATTTTTATTTTTTCCAGGGAGTTAGACTAGATGACCCTGAAAGGTCCCTTCCAACCCACTGCACTCTATGATTCTATGATTTTTGTTTCCTCCCAGAGTCTTCAGCAGCCAAGGTTCAAGGCTGGTCACTTCTGTGCTGCCAATAAATAGGTATGAGCATGAAACAATGCATGTGTCAGGTTGAAAGAGCTGCAAAGCAGCTTGAGGTCATTCTGGGTCAAAGACATTACCAGTGTGATTTTAAGGCATCTTTCCATCCTTACTTTGAAAGCTGCCAGTTTGCTGAAGGTTGGTAATAAAGTGCCTGCAAATACCTGCTGTTCCCAGCCAGGCTCTGTGAAGTGCAAAGAGTCAGAGGAGTCCACAGATTTTTGGATGCTCTCTTGGGTACCCATATCTTTCCAGCTGCATCTCGAAGTTCACAGCACAAATGTGCAGAGTTCGTTTTCTGCTCATCATGGCATGCTAGGGGTTGGAGATCATGCAGAGCAACCTCCCAGCCAGAGCAGGTTCACCTAGAAAAGGTCACATAGGAATGCATCCAGGCAGCTTTGGAATCTCTCCAGAGATGGAGACTCCACTGCCTCTCTGGCCAGCCTGTTACAGGGCCCCATTACCCTTAAATCTAAGTCTCTCCTCATCTTTAAATGGAACTTCTCACATTCAGGTTTGTTGCTGCTTGTCCTGTTGCTGGGCACCTCTGAAAAAAAGCCTGGTCCCATCCTCCTGACACCCACCCTTTAAGTATTGACCAGCACTGATGAGATCCCCCCTCAGTGTGCTCTTTTCCATACTTAAAAGCCCCATTTCTCTGAGTCTTTCCTCATCAGAGATCTTCCAGTCCCCTAATTATTGCTAAATCCCTTTTCTGTACCCTCTCCAGTAAGTCCCTGCCCTTCTTGAACTGGGGAGCCCAGAACTGGGCACAATACTCCAGCTGTGGCCTGACCAGGGCAGAGTAGAGGCAAAGGAAATCCTCTCTCGACCTCTCTGCCACACTCTTCTTGAGTTGTTTCTTTGTTCCAGTCCCCAAAATGAATTCAAAACTAAACCTCACCTGAGCAGGAAGGAGAGTCACAAGTGCAGGCACCACGTGAAACACAGGTTTTGTTTAAACATTTTCTGCCAATGACTTCTTGAAGCAATTTATTTGCCTAAGCCCTAAAATAGTTTACATTGGAAATGTAAATGAAAAATGGTCGATCCCTGCTGGTGTAGCACAAAGAAAATGTTATTTGGGGGACCCCTCCACTTGCTGTGGTTGATTTATGGGCTCCCTTCTAGCCATCAGTTGCCCATCCTGAAGACAGGAGGAAATGGTGCAAGCAATGGGATAATTTGTGAGGGGAGCCTGCGGTTTCTGCCGGCCTCGGCGTTCCCCTGCTGCCCTCAACCATCCTCCTCTGCCCTCCCAGGGGTTTGTGCAACAGCGAGGACAAACAGCTAGAAATCTGGGGAGGCAAAATTCAAAGCTGAATTACTGTTTTTCTGAGGTCCCCTGGGGAATGCTGAGCTCTCAGGTGGTGCTTCTTGCACTTAGCAATGAAACGGTGCAGCGAGGAGCTTGCTGCAAGTGCAATAATAAATCAAAATGGTTAAGAACAGAAAGAAGCAAATAAAGCTTCTCGGGGCCAGTTGTCCAAAAGTTTTGCCCAAACCCATTCTGACATTTTTCAAAGTGAAGTTTACAGCATCTTTTCTAAGAAGTGGTGTTTAAACCCCCCATAATTTTCCCACTGGCAGCACACACACACAAAAAGATTGCTTCCCTAACATGCCCGGTGGTGAAATGGCTGCTGGAAGGAAATAATGCTGGCAGGATTTCTCTCTGTAAGTGGAGAAAAGGTCTTTGGGCTGGAAAAAAAATTGTTGTGTGGTTAACTAATTGCCTTTGAACTGAAGGGAAAAAGCCAAAGCAGGGAATGTGTTTTCCCTGGTGAGCTGATATTGCTGGCTGTTTAGGACAGCTCCTGTGTGTTACAGTCTCACAGTATCACTAAGGTTGGAAGAGACCTCAAAGATCATCGAGTCCAACCTGTCACCACAGACCCCATGACTAGACCATGGCACCAAGTGCCACATCCAGGTCCCCTCTTGAACACCTCCAGGGACGGTGCCTCCACCACCTCCCCGGGCAGCACATTCCAGTGGGGAATGACTCTCTCAGTGAAGAACTTTCTCCTCACCTCCAGCCTAAACTTCCCCTGGCACAGCTTGAGACTGTGTCCTCTTTTTCTGGTGCTGGTTGCTAGAGAGAAGAGGCCAACCTCTCCCTGGCTACAACCTGCCTTCAGGTAGTTGTAGAGAGCAATGAGGTCACCCCTGAGCCTCCTCTTCTCCAGGCTGAGCAACCCCAGCTCCCCTCAGCCTCTCCTCACAGGGCTGTGCTCAAGGCCTCTCCCCAGCCTTGCTGCCCTTCTCTGGACACGTTCAAGTGTCTCGATGTCCTTCTTAAACTGAGGGGCCCAGAACTGGGCACAGGACTCAAGGTGTGGCCTAAGCAGTGCAGAGTACAGGGGCACAGTGACCTCCCTGCTCCTGCTGGCCACACTGTTGTCGCTCTAGAAAAGCAAACCTGGAGGAATGTATGCAAGAGGAGAGAGATCACTGGGATGTGTGAGCTGAGTTTTATACCTAACCTAAAAATTGTTATAAACCAGTGTAGAATGTGGCAAGTTTACTAGAACTGAATGAACTATTCCACAAAAGCCACATCATCCTTTAGCGCTCTCTCTTCCTCGCTCTTTGCTCCGTCCCCGAGGTATTCACCCTCCGTAGCGTGGCTGCAGGAGGCGAGCTTCTCCTGGTGGATAAATGTAAGGGAGGGTTTTTAATTTCCCCAGGTGCCAGCCAAGATTAGAATTGGAAATGAGTGAGCAACATGAGGAAAAACTCTCACAGTGTGGTGGGGTGTTTTTGATTGTATTTAATCCCAGGTAAAACCATTCTCCATCCTCCTGCCAGGCCTCAGTAAATAGCTATCCCAGTGCCTAATCCCCATGGTTGCCCTGTTCACCTGTACTCTCTTCAAAAGGATAGTGGCTGACCTTCAGTTTGTGGCCAGGAAGGTGAGCCTGATTTAAAGCAGTGAATGAGAGTTAGTTAATTGTGGATGTGATATCTGTACAGATAACAGCACTGTGGGTTGTGCTGCCTGAGCTGGATTTGGTGATGAAAGGCAGAGGTGTCCTGTCCCTCTGATTTCTTCATGTGGGTTTGAAGTCCTTTGTGCCACTTTAGACACAAGATCTCAGCATTTTGAGGTCATTAGGGGAGGTGAGACAACCTCAGCAGTCACCTTGATCTTTTTCTTGAGATGCTAGTGAATGGTCTTGAACAGTGGAAAAAGAAATCTAAAGGCTGAGGCTCTTGTAGCATAGAATCATAGAATTGTTTCAGCTGGAAAAGACTTCTAAGATCAGAGTTCAACCATCAACCTAACCCCACCATGGCCATCAAACCATGTCCCCAAGTGCCAAGTCTAAACTTTTTTGGAACACCTCGAGGGATGGTGACTCCTGTCCAATGCCTGACCACTCTTGCAGGAAAGAAATTGTTCCTAATATCCAACCTGAGCCTCTCCTGGTACAACCCAAGGCCTTTTCAGAACACAGACCACAGAGTTAACCAGCTCAGAAAAGGCCTTTGAGATCATCAAGTCCAACCTCTCACCCAACACCTTCTCATCAACTAAACCATGGTACTGAGTGCCTCATCCAGGCTCTTCCTAAACTCCACTGACTCCACCACCTCCCTGGGCAGCACATTCCAATGGCCAATCTCTCTTGCTGGGGAGAATTTCTTCCTAACCTCCAGCCTAAACCCCTGGTGCAGCTTGAGACTGTGTCCTCTTGATCAGTCACAGGTTGCCTGGGAGAAGAGACCGACCCCCACCTGGCTACCACCTCCCTTCAGGTGGTTGTAGACAGCAATAAGGTGTCCCCTGAGCCTCCTCTTCTCCAGGCTAAGCAACCCCAGCTCCCTCAGCCTCTCCTCACAGGGCTGTGCTCCAGACCCCTCACCAGCTTTGTTACCCTTTCCTCTCAGTGTATCACTTGACACTAGGGAGAAGAGTCCAACACTCACTTGGTACAGCTTTCAGGAAGCTGTGGAGATCAGTAAGGTCTCCTGCCAGCCTCCTCTTCTCCAGACTAAGCAACCCCATTTCCCTCAGCCACTCCTATCATATATTTCCAAGGAATGTTCATGAGCTGAAGACTGAATCTGCATGCAGCAAACCAACCTACATAGCACAGAACTGCCGAAGCCTGTTAGCTGTGACCAGCACCAAAGTACCCCCAAGTTATTGCCCTGCAACCTCTGAGATCACTACCTGAGCCCTGCTGCTCTGAGTTGTGCTTGTGAGGTAGCAAGAAACTCATTCAGGGGAAATTTAATTTCAGTAATGACCACTGAATAATTTATTCACCTAATTTACAAACATTTTTTATGGAAAACACTTGAGGTTTTAATTATGCACTCAGGAAACAATTTGTGCCTGTCAGTGATTAGGAGTGTAATGAAAACACTGGAACAGGTGGAACACTGGAACTAGTTGCCCAGGGAGGTGGTGGGGCTCCTTCCCTGGAGATATTCCAGGTGGGGCTTGATGAGGTCCTGGGCAACCTGATCTAGTTGGGGTTGTCCCTGCTGACTGTGGGGAGTTTGGACTGCATGACCTTTGGAGGTCCCTTCTGGCCTGGACCATTCTATGATTCTGTAAAACCCAAGCACTTCCTCAGGTTTTGTTCGTGTTTGGGAGCTACTTTCACAGAATCATAGAATTGTCAGGGTTGGAAGGGACCTCAAGGATCAGCCAGTGCCAACCCCCCTGCAGGGACACTCACACTAGATCAGGTTGCTCACAGCCATGTCCAGCCTGGCCTTAAATGCTCCAGGGATGAGGCTTCCAGCACCTCCCTGGGCAACCTGTGCCAGGCTCTCACCACCCTCATGGGGAACAACTTCTTCCTAACGCCCAATCTGAATCTACCCAGGTCTAGTTTTGCTCCATCCCCCCAGTCCTATCACTCCCTGACAGCCTGAAAAGTCCCTCCCCAGCTTTCTTCTAGCCCCCTTCAGATACTGGAAGGCCACAATGAGGTCTCCTCAGAGCGTTCTCTTTTCTAGACTCAATAGCCCAAACTCCTTCAGTCTGTCCTCATAATAGAGGAGCTCCAGCCCTCTGCTCATCCTCGTGGCCCTTCTCTGGACACTTTCCAGTGCCTCCAGATCCCTCCTGTAACAGAGGCTCCAGAACTGGATGCAGTACTCCAGGTGGGGTCTCACCAGAGTGGAGTAGACGGGGAGAATCACCTCCCTTGACCTGCTGGCTCTGCTTCTCTTGCTGCAGCCCAGGATGTGATTGACTTTCTGGGCTGCAGGTGCACACTGTTGGCTCATGTTGAACTTCTCATCCACCAGCACCCCCAGGTCCTTTCCTTCAGGGCTGCTCTCTTTTTGCACCAGTGCAGCTACCGGGAGGATTAAGTGAGGACCTCCTGCCCAGTGCTGGGAGCCTGCAGGTGGATACTTCACCTTATGCAAACATCTTTGGTTTTCCCCCACACCTCTCCTTTTCAAACTATCATTATTTTAGGAGTGACATTTTAGGAGCTGGATTAGATGGCCTTGTGGCTGTGAGCAACCTGCTGTGGTGTGAGGTGTCCCTGGCCATGGCAGGGGGGTTGGAACTGGCTGATCCTTGAGGTCCATTCCAACCCTAACAATTCTATGATTCTATGACCTTGAAAGGTGCCTTCCAACCCAAACCTTTCTGTGATTCTGACTGTCCTTTGACTCTTGAAATGCCCTTCCCTGGCCTTTGGTGCCTGCTTGTATTCAGGTTCATTTCCTTTTATAAATAGAAATCTTCCTTTCTCTTTAGGTGGCACGCTGCCGGTCTGGGAGCAGCATAACCTTAGGAGTGGCATCTTGATGATGTTTTCATTTTTAACATGCACTTCCACCTGACAACAGCCAGGGAGATCATTAAATGCAGCCTAATTATAGATTGTTGTGTCTGGTAGAGTCTCGTTCCTGATCAGTAATTAGAAAAAAGAAGGGTTTATAGACTTCCTGAAAGGAGGTTGGATTGAGGTGGGGGTTGGACTCTTCTCCCAAGGAGCAAGCGATAGAATGAGAGGAAATGGCCTCAAGTTGCACCAGAGGAGGTTCAGGCTGGACATGAGGAACAATTTCTTCCCCAAAAGGGTTATGAAACCCTGATGCAGTCTGCCTGGGGCAGTGATCAAGTCCCCATGCCTGGAGGAATTGAAAAGCCATGGAGAAGTAGTGCTGAGGGCCATGGTTTAGTGGTGACCAGGCAGTGCTGGGCTAATGCTTGGACTTGATCCTACAGGTCTCTTCCCACCAAAAAGATCCTATGACCTTGCTTGACACCCTGGTGTTCCAGCAGCTTTCAGACTTTCTATAGAAAGCAAAGTAAAGTTTCAGTGAAGTGAATCCTCTGTCCTCAAGATACTACTCCACAACTATCTGCACTCTGTTGTGTATATTGCCCCTTTAGTGTGTTATAATTGTGTCTTGTCGTTTATTATACACCTCTGGCTGTTCCAGTGGGATCCACCTGCCCCAAGAGCAGACTCTGGGGCATCTGAAGTATCTGAAGGGGGCCTACAAGAAGGCTGGGGAGGGACTTCTCAGGATATCAGGTAGTGATAGGACTAGGGGGAATGGAATGAAGCTGGAGGTGGGGAGATTCAGGCTGGGTGTGAGGAGGAAGCTCTTCACAGTGAGGGTGGTGAAGCCCTGGAATGGGTTGTCCAGGGAGGTGGTTGAGGCCCCGTCCCCCCCTGGAGGTGTTTAAGCCCAGGCTGGATGAGGCTCTGGCCAACTTGATCTAGTGCAGGGTGTCCCTGCCCATGGCAGAGGGGTTGGAACTGGATGATCCTTGTGGTCCCTTCCAACCCTGACTGATTCTATGATTCTATCTCCCAGGCACAGAGCCCTGGCTCCTGGGGTAAGAGCAGTTCCATGCCAGCTCTCCCCTTCACTCTTGCATATGTCCTTCTACTCCTTGTTCCTTTCCACTGCATCTGCTTCCTTCTTTCATTTTCTTGCTTTCCATGCAAGAGGAGCCTTGGCTTTGAGTTGAGTCATCCTTGTGCTGTTCATTGATTCTAGATTTTCATTTAGATATCCAACAAACTACCTGTAGCTTGTCCCATTTCTCCTCCTTTTATTTTACATGCTTCTAAGAGGAGCTCTGTTTTGTGGAAGGGGAGAAAATAATGCAGTGAAAAACAAACAAACAACAACAACAAAACCCACAATTAAATGAATTCATCTCCATACTGCATCTTAAGAGAACAGGTCAGGGTAACAAATGGACCTAAACTGGAAATGTTTTGATTAAATAATCATATTTGTAGTAACAAAGGGGTGGGGGGTGAGGGGGAAGGAACGGGAGTAAGGGAATTAAAGTGACCTTGAATCCAGGCCTGTTTTTGCTGGATAGATACTGTTTGACTTTAATTTTTATTAATGTGGCTAATGGCTTACAAGGGCCTTATGGCTGCATTACCACTGCTCTGAAATTTAATTAGATTTTTAGAGCTGCCATTAATGCCTTCCCCGGGATCACAGAATCCAGCGGCACCGCCAGCACCCTGCATCCATTCCACCGAGGCTCTGAGAAGAAACTGAAACAAAGGGGTTGTGGTTTGGGGTTGGTTTTTTTTCTTCTTCTTCTTTCTTTTCTTTTCTTTTTTATTGTCTACAACAAGCTCTGGAATTCCTGAGCCTGTCTCCCACCTGAAGTGCAATCCCAGCTGCCTCTTATCCTCCCAACGCGGGATGGAGATAACCGCCCAGAGCCGCGGGGAGAGAAAGAAATGCTTCCTTGGAAATTCGTTTTCAAAGCTTGCCTTCAGGATTAGGATTTTTGTTTCTCCCTTTGTTGGAGCAGAGGCTCAGAGTCAGTTATCATAGCTTGGTCTCCCCAGAGCTTGCTTCATGCTGAGCAGCCCCAACTCTCTCAGCCTGTCCCTGTAAGGGAGGTGCTCCAGCTCTCTGAGCATCTTCGTGGCCTCCTCTGGACCTGCTCCAGCAGTTTCATGTCCCTCTTATGCTGAGGGCACCAGGACTGGATGCAGCGCTGCAGGTGGGGGGTCTCACGGGGGCTGAAAAGAGAGGCAGAATCCCTTCCTTTGTCCTGCTGGCCACACTTTTTGCTACAGCCCAGAATGCAGCTGCCTTCTGTGCTACCAGCCACCACTGCTGGCTCAGTTTCTCATCAACTGACTCCCTCAAGACTCCTCATCCAGCCTGGGTTTTGCTCGGGATTGCCCCAACCCAGGTGTAGGACCTTCCACTTGGACTTGTTGAGCATGATGAGGGTATACTGGGCTCACCCCTCAAGCCTATCCAAGTTCCTCTGGATGGATGCCTGCCCTCCAGAGTGTCAACAGGACCACACAGGCACAACTGGAGTATGTTTCCTGATGATCTGATTGTGTAGGCAAGAGAGCTTTGGTGGTAGGGTTTCTCCCTGTGGTTTCTCAGTGCTTGCTGTGTGTTTGGAGAAGCTCTGGGAAGGTTTGGTGCTTGTGTTGCCTGCTAATGAGGCAAATGAAGAAAAGTGCATTTTCCTGCCTTGGTAAACTTAGGGCTTTGTTATTTGTCGTGTCACAGCGATGACTGAGAGCTTGAATTAACAGTGCAGAGGAGAGATGTTAACAGATCAAAGGATCAGATGGGTTGGTTAAAGAAATTATAATGATGAATGACAGTGACCTAATTTATGAAACAATCCCCTGGTATAAAATAATTCACTAATTTGTAATTATGTGATTCACTTGCCAAGGGCAAAATCAGTCACGTCAGAATCATCAAACAGTGGAGCAAATGGTTGCAGCAGTGCCTTGAGAACCACTTTTACCCCTCCACTGAACTCTACAAGGGAAAATGAAGATGTAGATTCAGAAGGCAACAGTTTATTTATTACCACCAACTGGCAAATAGGTGAGGAAAGTGTGCTGGCACGTAGGAAATTCTCTCCAAGCTCTGAAGGAGAAAGCTTACGTTTGCTGAAGGGTTTCCATGTGGCACAGTGCTGGTGGAGCAGGGCTGGTGCTCAAGAGGAGCCTGAGAACCCCAGGGGTAGCTGAGGCACCAGTGTGCTGCTACTTACTCTGCCTTTCTATGTCACAGACTCTGAGGAATGAAAATAAATAAGGTTAAGGTATTGCAGACTTGACAGGGTGCTTGGTTGCATGGTTTAGTTGATTAGGTGGTGTTGGATGATGGGTTGGGTGTGATGATCTTGAAGGTCTCTTCCAACCTGGTCTGGTCTGGTCTCCTCTCTTCTCCTCTCTTCTCCTCTCTTCTCCTCTCTTCTCCTCCTCCTCTCTTCTCCTCTCTTCTCTCTTCTCCTCTTCTCCTCTCTTCTCCTCTCTTCTCCTCTCTTCTCCTCTCTTCTCTCTCTTCTCCTCTCTCCTCTCTTCTCCTCTCTCCTCTCTCTCTCTCTCTCTCTCTCTCTCTCCTCTCTTCTTCTCTCTCTTCTCCTCTCTTCTCCTCTCTTCTCCTCTCTTCTCCTCTCTTCTCCTCTCTTCTCCTCTCTTCTCCTCCTCTCTTCTCCTCTCTTCTCCTCTCTTCTCCTCTCTTCTCCAATGAGAAACTTTCTTTTTGGTGAAATGCCAAGTGGTCCATGACAGAGAGGTTGGAACTAGATGATCTGTAAGGTCCCTTCCAATACAAACCATTCTGTGATTCTATAGCATACCTCCTTTAAAGAACTAACAAAACCTGTGGTGCTAAACTTTGGTCTAAGCCTGTTATTGCTGGAAAGGTCAATAGCTTCAAGTGTGGTTGAAAGAAAAGTGGGTGCATCACTAAGGAAAGTGATAGACCCAGAGGCAATGGCCTCAAATTGCACCAGGGAAGGTTTAGATTAGATATTAGGAAGAATTTTGTTACTGACAAAGTGGTCAGGCAGGTGGTGGAGTCACCATCCAGGGAGGTGCTCAAGAAACCTGTGGCCATGGCGCTTCGGGACACGGATTAATGGCCATGGGGTATTAGGTTGATGGATGGACTTAGTGTTCTTAGAGGTCTTTTCCAACTGGAAAAATTCTTTGATTCTGCTCTATGATTCTAAATGTGAGCTGCATTACAGCTGCTGGCAGTGGCAGAAGCAAACCTCGTTGATAGATGGCAGGGAAACAAGCCCGTGAGCCGGTGAAGGTGGGTTCACATCCTCGCTGCTGAGGGAACACTGAATCCTAAAGAGTGGCTGGAGCTGGACTGGTGCTTCAGGAAATGGCATGAGAGCTATTTATTAGCCAGGGAAAATCAGCAGCCAGTGACACCCATTATTCATTCAGCAGTATTGATTTATCTAGAGGCCATGGCAACTCAATCCATGAGTGGTTCTGGCATCATTCCATGTGGAAGCTGACTTTGCCAAGGAATTTGTTGTTAAAAAACACTTGCATCAACCAGCTGAGATATCCAAAGTGCTATGGGAGATGTGAAGCAGAAGCCCTGTATCTGTCTTGATCTGAAAGCATCATTACAGCCACCACTCGCTGAGGGGTCGACAGATTCCGCAGAAGCACCATTTAAATCACATCTCCGGCTCTTGTCACATTGTGAGCCTGTCTGATACCTCTGTCTTTGGGGACTTATAAGCTTTGGTTTCCCCTGTGCAGTCTGAAAAGGTTCAGTGTAAAGGGATTAATGTCTTTAGGTTGTTTCAGAGTAAGGCCTATCCATAGAAGTGATCCACCACCACTCCTGGAAAGCTCCACTCACCCTGGAGAGACATGGAATGGGTTGGGTTGGAACAGACCTTAAAGATCATCTAGTTCCAATCTCCCTGCCATGGGCAAGGGACAACTCCCACCACACCAGGTCTCTCAGGGTCTTGTCCAGCCTGGCTTTGAACACCTCCAGGGAGGGGACATCTGCAATCTTCCTGGGCAACCTGTTCCAGTGTCTCACCACCCTCACTCTCGAGACTTTCTTCCTAATCTCGAGTCTAATCTCCCCCTTTCCAGCTCAAAGCCATTCTCACTTGCCCTATCACTTGTAAAAAGTCCCTTCCCAGATTTCTCGTAGGCCCCTTGAGGTCCTGGACACTACTACAAGGTCCCCCCAGAGCCTTCTCTTCTCCAGAGCCCATCTCTGCCCTTCTGATCATCTCAGGCTCCTGCAGTTCAGGTGTAAATAAAATCATTTTTTTATATCAGAGTCATCTACTCTTGTAGCTAGCAGAGTTTCTAACAATGTGGTTAATCTGAAAAAGCCTTTTCTATTTGATATTTAATAGAGCTGAGTTAATAATTCATAATTTAATGTATCTGATTAATTTTGCCTCCTTTTTTTTTTTCCTGGGAACTTCTTCAAAGCACATCACAATTAGCTCCAATGTACTTATTCAAAATGATTTGGTGACCTCTCTTTCTAGACCACTTATTCTTGATTCAATTTTTCATAGCAGTGCAGTGTCTAGTGGGTTTCATTCATTATTTCTCTTTGTACATGAGCAATCACAAACCCAGTTAAAAGGAAAGGAAAAAAAAAAAA